>VXBQ01014013.1:551318-1035907 GCA_013400175.1 Phainopepla nitens
AGGAAGGAAGGAAGGAAGGAAGGAAGGAAGGAAGGAAGGAAGGATGGATTTGATTCAAAGGACTAGTGCAGTTTTGATGTAAGTACCTTGACTTTCTTTCTTCTCTGTGTTTATATTACATTTACAGTGTGATTTTGGTATATACTAAACAGATTTCCAGGACATAACATGTAAAATTCCTCTCCAAGAGTGCAGCAAAGTCTCTCCAGCTCCAGAAACTGATTTTAAACTGAAAGAAGGCAGGTTTAGATTAGATGTTAGGAAGAAATTCTTTACTCAGGAGGTGGTGAAGCATTGGAGCATGTCCAAAGAGGTGATGGATGCCTGATTCTTGGAAGTGTTCATGACCAGGCTTGACGGAGCTCTGGGTACCTCATATAGTGAGTTGCATCCCTGCCCAGGACAGATGGACTGGAATTAGGTGGTCTTTAAGGTCTCTTTCAAATCAAACCATTCTATGATTCTATGAATGTTCAGTACAGACTAACCTACCCCACAGTAAACTCCATGGGCCATGTGTATCTTGCAGGGAACTGATCTAACACTTTGATACACTGATCTCCTCATACTGCGCTGAATGAGTTCCTACTGTAAATTTCTCCTTATTTTGCCTTTGCTAATCCTAGGAAAGACTGAAATAAAAAATATTCTGGGCTGACTGTACTTGTTTTTTTGTCGGAATTGAATTAATTTCTTCATTGTAGCTAGTGCTGGGCTGTGTTTTGGACCTGTGGTGAAAACAGTGTTGATAACAGAGGTTTTAGTTATTGCTGAGCAAAGCCAACACAGAGTCAAAGATTTTTCTCTTAATTGTACTGCCTTGGCAGTGAGGGCGCTGGGCATGCATGAAGTCTCGGGAGGGTACATGTTCAGGAGACCTGACAACAATTGACACAAAGGATATTCCATGTCATATGACATCATACTCAGCATGTAAAGCTGGGGGAAAGGACGGATGGAGGGGAGGGCATACAGAGGGATGTAGTTTGTCTTCCCAAGTCACTGTTAAGCACAGTGGAACTCTGGTTCTTCTGGAGATGGCTGACCATGTGCTCATGAGATGTGGTGAATGAGTTCCTTCTTTTGCTTTTTTTGTGTGCGCAGCTTTTTTTTTTTTTTTTTTCCTTGATTAAACTGTCTTTATTTCAACACATGATTTTTCTCACTTTTACCCTTTGGACCGTTTATTTAGGATTTGAGAAGAAAATACAGAAAACTGAATACAGTAAAGGATGGCAATAATAACAACAATAATAACAATTATTTCTTTTGAACTGGATTTTTATATCTCTATCACACATTTGTTCCATGCATGAAAGTTCAAACAGAGTATAATTTTATGTTTCATTTGGTAATGTCGCAATGTAAACAAACTTAAAACCAGACACGATACACAGTTGACAAGGAATGCTATTGCAGCTCATTTATCAAACAGCTTAAGCTTATAATGCAGTTTTACATTGAAAATTCATAGTTTTCACCTCTGGATTTTAAATGACACAAGTGTATGGTAATTTCAAGATGATTTCACAATCAGTGTTTTCTCCAAAATAAGCACAGTGCAAAATGATATCTGGGTTTATGGCCAGTTCTGACCCTGAAATCCTTTTTTAGGCACAAATGCACCAAAAAATATGCCTGTGTGCTTTGTCCTGTAACTTTGGTAAGTTGCTGGTGTATCCCGAAGTATACTGGCAGTGAAAATGATTATGCAATTTGCTTTATTGCACTCACTTCTTGAGTAGGATACAATTGTTTCTTTATAAAGTTTCCAACTTATCTGATATTTTTTAAAGGGATTTGTTACTCTAGGCCTTTTCGAGGGTTTCTAGAAGCAACAGTGCAAAAATTCTGTGGAAATTGCAAAAAGAAGTCACAAGCAATTGGAAAGTAATATTGTTTCTAGTGTATGATAGTTTTCTTTGTTTAAAAGAAAAAAATACTATTCCTTAAGAATAAAAAAATATTCACTTATTTCTGAAAATAATCTTATATGCATCTTCATGAAGAGAAGAGGAGTTTGAGAGGAGACTTCACCCCAGTCTGCAGCTTCCTCAAGAGGAAGTGGAGAGGCAGTCACTGATCTCTTCTCTGGTGTTAGTGATTGGACCCAAGGCAACAGTGTGAAATTGTGTCAGGGGAGGTTTATGTTGGATATTAGCAAAAGATTCTTCATGTAGTTGGGCACTAGAGATGGTTTCCCAGGGAGGTGGTCACATCACCAAGACTGCCAGAGATCAAAAAGTGTTTGGAAAATACTCTCAGGCACTCTGTGCAGTCTGATTCTTGGGGTGTCCGGTCCAGGGCCCAGAACTGGATTTCAACAATCCTTGTGGGTCCCTTCCAACTCAGGATATTCTATGACTCTCTTGTATAACAGCCATTCTTCCAGTTTCATTTGCAAACTTGATGAGACTATCAGCATAAAATCATTAATTAAAATTTTAAAATGGACTGGACACAGTATTGATCCCTGGAGTACACCACCAGTCTCTGGCCTCCAATTAAATATTGCACCACTGATCACCACCACAATGGTCTGGCCATTCTGTCAGTTTTCATTTCATCTCAATGTCTCTTCATCCAGCCAATACATCAGCGGCTTATCTACGAGGCTGGGACTGGGTTGCTGAAGTACAGGTAGAAAATAGCCACTGCTCTCCCCACTTCTGCAAGGTCAGTCGTTTCATTGTACAAGTTTATCAAGCTGATCAAGCATGACCTCCCTTTCAGGAAGCTATGCTGCATATTCCTGATGATTTTTTTTTGTCCCTCGTGTGCCTGGAAATAGTATCCAGCATTAGCTGATCCATAACCTTCCCAGAGACTGAGGTAAGGCTGAATGGTCTGTAGTTCCCTGAGTAGGCTGTATGTTGTTAGAAGATTAATATTAGAAATACTGCTAGGACTTGTGTAACAAGATGAGCTGGAGAGATCTTTACTTGATAATATTTCCCCATGCACCAATAACATGATGACTTTTTCAATAACATATCAAAGAAATTCTGAATATTTAATTTAAGAGTTCCAATACTAAGAGGAAGAGCAGTATTGATTTGGAA
Organism: Phainopepla nitens; assembly: GCA_013400175.1. Classification (NCBI taxonomy): domain Eukaryota; kingdom Metazoa; phylum Chordata; class Aves; order Passeriformes; family Bombycillidae; genus Phainopepla; species Phainopepla nitens. Next base: position 554,381 of record VXBQ01014013.1, read on the forward strand.
ACCATTGGGAGAATAAAAAAAGGAAAAGGGTAAAGCACAAGAAGCACACAGAAATGTTGCTATGTGATTAGCTAAGCCAGACACCTTCATCTGAATCTATAATTCTTTCCAGATTTGGTCATGTTCCCCCCCACCACGATTTTTCTTTAGCCTCTAACATAAATGAACCTCTAAGGTTGATGGAGAGAAGGAAAGGGGAAATGGAGGAAGATAAGGAGGGCAAAAAGGAAGGTGTTCAGAACCCCAAGAAAGAGGAGAAACAAAGATCTAGTGGGTTCTCTGGGACAGAGTGTTGCACTAGCTTTAAACTAACTGGGATTTGAGGCACAGGGCGATATGGGAAAAAGAACAAGAGGACAATTGTGTGCACTTAATAGTCTTGGGGTAATGAAGAGGGCTTCAGTCTCTAGCCTAGTCAGATAGGCTCACAGTATGGGAGCAGTGAAAGAAATGTTGGTGTGAGGACACTTATGTGTGTTGGAATAGCATTTTCAATAAAAATTAGTGCCTTTAATATTCACCCCTTATAGTTCTAAATCTGGTATCTGTTCCAAATCACACTTTTTCTATCACAATTTCAACATGGCTTTAAATAAACTGATATATTTAGAGTGGAATTCTCCTATGTTTAAAACATTCAAAGTATATATCTGCCCCCTGATCATCCACTTAGTAAACAAAGAAATATACTCTGCTGATCTTCATTAAATTCTTGTATGACTAGCCCTAAAATGTATCTCTGATTTTTATCTCATTTGCTCCACCTATACTTAATTGTACGTAATTGTGGCATCTATGTGTCATTTCCCAGTGTAAATTACTTTCTCCATGGCTTGGGTAGAAAATATTCTGAATGACATGGCAAAGCCACTGAGGCCACTGTTCAGCCACTGAGCCTTCCTCACTCTGCAGTTATCATGGTGCTGCTTCTCAGTACCTTTGTCTGCATGGGAGAATAGTTTAGTCATCTTTTTTCCTTAGTGTTTTTTAGTTACAGGCACTGCTCATTGTCTGGGCTTTACTCCTGCATTTCCTACCTATTCTCTTGTACTGATTTATTAAGTAATGCTATTTTCCTTACTGCTTTAATAGACCATTCTTTTCTAATTGAAAGAGAATGAGAGAATGAGAGAATGAGAAGCAGTATGTTTCCAAAGTAAAGTGACAGGCAGGAAACTTAATTTCTTTTACTGTTTAGACAGTGGCTCACTGTTAGACTTTGTGAAAATCACTTAGAAGGTCCAAATTTGCAAGGAGCTACACGAGGTTTGGGTGTCTTCCTTTTGTTACCTGCCATGTAGTTTTGTTCTGAGAAGTCCTCAATGGAGAGAATAGCAGTTAAAAGTGATGAGACATGCAGGTACTTGACATATTCAACAATTAGGATAGTATTAGAGCACTTCAAAGTCAATGTCTTAAAACTCTAGGTGATTTCAAGCTTGAGGGTTTTTTTGTTTGTTTTTTTTTTTTTTAGTGCTGACTTGAAAAATATTATTCCTTGATTTTCCTATCTGCAAATAGAAAATAACAGCCTTCATAAAGTCTGTTGATTGAAAATGTCTATAAAACTTTTCAGGATTTCTTGTCTTATTATATAAGAGATTTCCTCAACCATGTTAGTATTATTGCATTACACATACCGGAAACATTACAAACAGGACCAGAGGAAAACTTGGATTCACCTTGCTAGGCTTTGGCTGTTTGCCAGGTCTTCTGAAAAACAAGACTTGAGTCAGTCCTCACTGCACACTGATCCACATTATTGTGTGAATTGTAAGTCAAAAAGAAGAGAAGCACAATCAGTCATAATTCTGTCTTTCCTCCTGGAGAGTGTTATATATACCAGAAAAGCCATGTGGAGCTACAAAGGTGAAAGAAAACATCCTGTTAGTTAGACTTGAAGATAAATATTTTTCTACAATTAAAAAGAATCTGAGCAAACAGATGCAACCGAAGTTGAGCTCAGAGGGACTCACCATCAGATGAGTACTTGCACTGGCAACCAGAAACAACAATGAGCTTATCAAAGGCTATTATTTTATTGACAATGATGCAGCAGCAGTGCCAGCAGAAAAATCATGTCTGGTAGAAAGGTGGCCCTATATGTGAGTTGAGCTGGAGAACAGGTTTGGGCAAGGAACTCTCTCACAGTTTCCTTTTCCTATCACACCTATGTTTTACTATGTTGGAACAAGCTTAGTTGCATGACAGAACCCTTGGAGAAGACTGCACTATGACAAAACAATATGCATGAAAAAGAATGAGATTAAACTCAATAGCAAAGTGTCATGATCTGTGTAACCCAGGGTTATACACCTTGTGCAGGCACAGAAATTGCTGCAGGGGGGTTGTAGAATGCTGTAATACACAAAGAGATGGATGTGGGTTTTTTTCCCTAAAATTTCCCTATATATTACAGAGTATCAAAAATACTACAAAAATCAACACTAGCAAGAATCTTACTACAGACATCATCAGTAGCAAATATAAATAGGATCAATAAAGTGAATCTATATAGCAATTAAAAATTACTAGCAGCGATCAATAATATATTAACAAGCAATAGTGTGGCAACAGTCAGTAGCATCAGCTATTATAGCAACAATCAATATAAACAAACAATTGTTAGTATAGGTTTCTGTGAGTTTTTCATTAGTGAAACAACTTTTCACCAATATAATAGAAGACACACTTAAAATAGATGACTTATATGAATGTAAAATACCAGTTTTGAGCAAGTTAGACTTGAGAATGGGCCGAATCATGTTGAAGTGTAGGACAAACCAGTTACCAAAAGAAACTCAGCCATCCCAGAGCTGTTAAGGACAAACTGAAACTACACCAAAAGTGGGCCCAAAGCAGAGAACAACAAGATAAGAGAGTCTGATTATTAACATCATGGAGTCTGGAGTTAACCAGGTGTCCCCAATGAGAGTCTAAGAACTTGCAGCAAGTTTGTGTAGATTCCTACTTGTTTAGGAAAGAAAAGACATGTGCAGCATGGGAAATTCTTAGGGAGAGAGAAGTTTGGGATAAAAATTGGTTTTTTTTATATTGTAGAGACACAAAAGGGCGTAGAACACACCATTTTGACCAGCCAGTAGGTGCTGCTAATGTCTATTTTTCACCCAGACCTCCAAGAAAGTGGTGATATTTCTGTTCTTTCAGCCCAATTTTATTTTCCAGGACTGCTTCCACTTTTTTGGAGAGTAAGTTGCAGTTTCTTGAGTTTTGCATTTACTGATGGTATCCCAGGAGGTCACCACTTTCTAGGTTCCTCACCTGCACTTTTAAAGTGGCCAGCTGCACTTTTTCAGTATGTTTCTTGTTCCAGGACACAGTTCCCTGACTCACAGCTCCCTTACCAGCAGGAATTCTCTTTGTTAGAGCCTTCCACTTTCTAAACTTTTTTGGCGGCTTGCATCACAAAGTTATAGTATTAGTTATAACTCAGAGTAAAATCTCAAAGTAAATCATGCAGCACTGTGTTTGTCACCTTCTACATCTGCTAATGGTAGAAAAACAGGAAACAGAAGCCAAATGTTATGCCACTTACAAACATTTGCAAATGATCTTCTTTTGGAGCTGAGTGTGTGTCCTCAACATTTCATCTATACAGCTAAGAATTATCTCCAGATGCATTTGTTCTTTCAAAATCTACATCTAAGCAATTGAGTTCTTCCAGTTCTGAACTCTGTAATTTACTGGAAACGACCATTAAAAACCTCATATTTATTGACATCAGCTGTTGGTGACCTTTGCCTTACTAAGTCATGTCTCTGGGGTTTCTCTTCTGAAAAATGGACATTTAATTCTATTGTGAAAAAATCATGATACACTGCAGACAGCATCAGTTCTGGGTGCTACAGTTATTACAGACATCATTATTATTGTTTTTATAATGCAAGTGAGTGAAGAAGGACTATTCTGGGATCACGTCTTACTGTTCATGAACTTTGTAGATTGCAAGTATATATAAGTAGGCAGTACAAAACTACTTGTGAATATCAATATATTATTTAAATGTAAAGATGGATGTGTTGCTACATATTTAAGGACTTGAATAACAATCTCCAGTTCTGTCTACCAGATTAAAAATGTACTATGAAATTATTGTTTTGAAATTACTGAGCTACAGGCTATGTGCATATATTTAAAATAAATTCCTAGATTCACAGGCTTTCTGAAAATTTTCCTACTAGAGAAGTCCATGAAAAACAGGGACAAGAACATGCCACTCACTGTATGGTACCTATCATTCTTTGTGTGAGTAAATAATTTCTCATCACTTCTGTATTTGACTTTTGTTTTCTAAGTGGAATATTTTCCTTCTAAATTTAAGTTCATAATTAGACATAACTTCCCCCAGACTGTTGCCCATCACACAAGGACAGAAATGCTTTCACACTTCCAAAGAAACCAGTAGAAACCCTTTTCTATGTTATGTTTGATTTCTCTATGGGTAAATTCAAAGCAGAAATTAAAGGATAATGTAAGATGGGAGAAATACCTAACTGATGGAGTAGTTTTTTGTGCTTAAACTCTATTTTAAATTGTATTTTAAAAAAGCTTGGGCTGAAATATGACTGGTAATGGCCAGTGCACTTGATAAAGAGTCCGAGGTTGAATTTCTTTCCATTATATATCTTGATATATCTACACTATATATAATCTTCACCTGTCAAGACCATACAGTACCAGAAATAGATTGGATAAAAAACCAGAAGAATGACTCTAAATGGAAAACATTGCACTAAAAATTTAAGAGCAGGATTGAAACCCACATATGTAGTAGAAATTCTTGGGTTTCTTTTATACCAAGCTTTTTCTTCAGTGTAACCTGCAGTACAGGGCCTCCCAGAGGACATTTAAGAACACAGTAGTCTTTGATCTTAATGGAAACTGTGTTTGCTGAGGATGGTGCTGTCTGCCTTGCAGTCACCAAGTAGTCTGGTTGCACAGCAGGAACCTCTTGCCTGTAATACAGACACAGATAGTGAAACCTGCTTCATCTGTCTGAGGGAGCCTGGAGTTTCCTCTAGTTGAATGTGGGCGGTATTGTGTTTCTTAGAAAAGCTTCTTTCATCCACACAGCCAATGATGCTGTGACACGATTTCAAAGTAGCTAGGGACTATGGGCCCATTTGACACAGTAGGAAAGAGGCTACACTAAGTTGAAGAAAGATCTGATTTGGCCACTTCAAGAAAAAAGGTGTAATTATTGAATAGACACATGAGAAGAAGGTAACTGTTTTTTCTGAACCATGCTACATCAGAAATAGTAGATTTGTTTAATAAATGCTGAAGGGCAAGTCAACTGACAGGATATTCTAATGAAAAATAAAAGATTTACCCTTCAACACTGAATATAATTTTAAAAGGGCATAACTCTCCTGTGTGAGGTCAGAAGCAGGAGAAAGATCTATACAACTCTCAAGCAATTTTTTTCCCAACCACAGCAGGTCTCAATCAAATTTCTCACCGAATCTATTACCTCTCTATTTGCCTCTCCTACCTTGCCCTTCCACAATATTTAATAGCTCTATGACAGCTTCTCCTTTCTAACATATAAAAATCCACTGATTCTTAAATGGTCATTAATGCGAATGTAATCTGTCTTGTCTGAAGATCACTGGGAGATAGTATAGCCCTACAGTGAGCTATTCTTTACATCCCTCCTGCACAGCCTTTCTGAGGATACCGATTTTTACACCTCTCTCCGCTCTAATTTCCTGTTCATTCTACAGTATAGCATCTATTAGTCACAGAAAGTTGGAAAGTTAAAGACTCTGCAGCTGGAGTACTCTGAGGCTTGCAAATAGAAAGGTTTTAGACCTTTGTGTGTAATGGGCTGTAAAAGTAAAAGCTGTGATTTATTGTTTCTTCAGTTACTGAAATCTAATGGCTAGCCCACCTTCTGTGGTATTCAGTGATCTGCAGATGTTTATATCTAATAAAATGTTTGAATAAATTGTGATTCTTTTCCTTTTACTGCATCATGCTTCCGTGTTACTGTGCAACATTTCTTTCTCAATTTTATTTTTAACATTCAGTTCAAAGCTGAAAGTCATATAGATTTATATGTATTTTCATAACAAAAGAAGTTTTTAAAAATGAAATCTATGACTATTAGTGGTAAAAAATTCAGATGGATTATTCCTGTTAATTCATGTTAAATCAGTCTAAAAACATAAAAAATAGTTATTGGCATATGGATACAGATGAACACAGAATGATAGCTTATATTAAACACACACTCTCAAGCAGCTCATGGATATATAGCTCTGTAACTTATAGAAGAGAAAGGAACTCAAGGAAACAGAAAAATTAATTTTGAACTGTACTAAGAGGAATGATTTATCATTATTATTGTCAAAAGACAATTTGTATGCTTGCTTTTAATTTCCATTACAAAATAAAAAAACGTGTGAAATGAAACACCACCAAATGATACGATTCTTAAGAGCAATGTCTTTCTTTCCCAGGTATAGCCATAAGCTTAGCAGGCAAATGATTGATCAGCTTAATAATATCTAGGAATTAATTTCAAAATGTGCTGTGAAAAGGCAGAATTTTTATGACTAAAAGAGAAACACATCTTTTTATGTAGATTCAATAGTTTATTGTTAGTGTAATTTAAATCCCAACTGTCTCTTGAAGATTTCTTTTTAGTTCAGTGCCTATTATTACAGGAAAATTAAAAAAAAAAAAAAGGGAAGAAATTGAAAATAACAAAAATTATACCAGAAGAAGTTGAAATTTCCATACACACAGTCTTGATAGCATTTTTATCCTATTAAGTTTGATTTGCCAACATGTGGATCTAAATGTTGGCTTCAGCAAGGGGAGAGGCTTCAGCTGTTTAATGTATCCTTAGTCCTTCACTGGTACACTGGTGGGTGTTTTCTCTCTCACCTTAGACTCACATAAAGATTTTTTCTATGTTTGCCAACTTTCTCATAACCTAGTATGTTGGTAATTTTAAAAATTGCTGTTACAGCTCTAGCAACTATATCAAACTTTAGCTAGGCAAGAAAAATTCAGACTAAGTAAACATAGCTGTCTAATGGCCTTGAAAGTTTGTACAAAGATCATGGCATGCTGGTAGCTGTAGCAGTATCTTATTCACTAGGCTACAGAATCCATTCTGCTCAGAGAACTATCTAGGCCTCTTTCTAACTTTTAGGTTAATGCTTCAGGGCTGAGGTCTTCAATATCCAGGTGCTGATTGGAGAAGCTCATGGTATAGTCAAATGAAATAAAGTGGGGTTGTGAGGAAGTGCTTCTGTCAGAAATGGGAATTGAGCCTCCACCTTCTAAGGATGAGTAAAGTTTCATTGTTTTAGCATGTGTCTCTAAATAGTTGCTAACAAACAGATGCTTAAAAGACAGGAGAGAGGGATTAAATTCTTTAATAAAGTTTCAAAATTGTGCTATGAAATGCATCTTTGAAGGTTTATTAGATCATGAGCTTTTACTACTTAATACACAAATAGACCAGAGAAAAGTTTATTTGTAGGGTGCATGGTATTCACATGGGTATTTGCTTACACTAAGCATTATTATAATTAGCAAAAAAGACATACAAATGCTGTGAAGGAAGGAAAAGATCTAATTCTCTCTCTTCCTGTATAGTGGCTTCATGACCAGATTTCTTTATTCTTTGTCTTCATAATCTTTATAAAATTTCACTGTTTTCTGCAAGGTGAGCTAGCTCTAAAAGAAGCATGAGCAGATTGTCTTCCTTTGCTTCACGGATCTAAATGGTTACTGGACTGCAGATGCAGCTTTGAATCATTCAAGCAGTACAGGGTAGAGCTGTAATATCACTTAGGTAAATTCTTATCCTCTAGACCAGGCTTCAAAAATATTAACAAGAGCAGCAGCAGATTTTCTCCCTTATACTGTTTATTATGCAATATAAGTCAAAGTTACTCTTCAGTCCCTGAATTCAGTGCCTTTCCAAAGGTAAGGTCTAGGTAATTTTTTTAATTCAATCTCCAAGGCTAATAGAGTGATGGAAGATTATTCATAATTCTCAACTGAATTAGCTATGAAACTGGTAGTCAGTTCTACCACAGTGCTTTGGTAAAAGAAATTTGGACATCTGTTTCCTACCAATCACATAAACAGGTATGACTAGGACTGTTAGTTAGCTTTTATTTATTTGTCTGGGGGGTTTTTTTGAGAAGAGTCAAAACTATTTACCAGATGAACTTCCAGCTGCTGCTGGTTTCCCAGGGCAACAGCTGAAGTAGACGGTAAATTGGAACATGAAGACATTCCCCATGATTCCTTTAGTCAGGATGAAGGAATGAAAAAGTCAAGGGAAGAATAATTTTAAAACTTAACTCAAGTTGAGTACAAGAAAATGGAAAAAGGAAAAGCTTTAAAATGATACAACTGTGTTAACTGTTTAGTTAATAAACACTTCTTCATGAAAAAGACTGGTTTTTAGCCTTTATGTGAAAATTAATCTAAATACCCGTGTAACACCACAACAGTGGTTTTTCATTTGGTTGTTTTTTTTTTTTTTTTTNNNNGTCTAGTTGGTTTATAGGGGGGAGAAGATAGGGATTTTTTTGCTTTCTTGACTGAGGTTGCTAACAATTGTTCAAATTTATTAAAATTGTTGTGATTTCTCTGCTGTCAATTTAACTTAATGATTGAATAGTTCAAACAATAATTATTTTAAGGAAATCATGCCCTATTTTCTTAGGATAATAAGCTAAATGGAGACACGTGCCTCTAACGTAATTTCAAATGAGTACTTTGAAAATGAAATAATCAAGAAAGTTTTAATTACATGTTGTCTGGAAAAGGTCACTCTAAAAAAAATTCCTGTGAGAAAGCATCTTTACAAAAATGCTCATGAGCTGGTTTAAATTCAAACAACAGAAATTACTTTACATTCCTTCCATTAAAGATGAGTATACATGAACATGAGGCTAATAATGTAAACCTGTACCTTTCCCATTTCTTCCAGCACTATCTTTTCATAAAGGGTATCAGATAAAAAAAGAACTATTAATTTCTCTTAATTCTCTTAATTTCTTGTTCTTGTAAGAATTTTTTTTCCACCAAACAAACAACATAAAACAAACACTTGAGTTCTGTATCCACTCTGAAACAAGATGTCAGGTTAAATTCATACAACCAACACAACATGCAAGGAATGAAACATAAAAAGCCAAATGAATGAATGTCCACACAAAAGAAGGTTTGAGACATCTAACACTTCAAATGCAGCTCTACACACAGATGTAACTTTTTTCCTTCCACAGATTACAAAAAGGGAGTCCTAATACAACTGGATCCAGTACAGCTCCTGAACATCATTGGCTTTCACTCATACAGGACCTGATCTGTGGAGATCATTTCTGTTTTGAAGACGACATTTGTACAGCCAATTGGAAAGTTGAGGTACTGTATATTTAGACAAAACTGCTTTTGGGATATGTTTATTGTCTTATTTTTTGCCTTTATTAGTTTATAAAGTTCAAATCAAACACAGATGTTCTCACAAGCAATTTAAACTGAATAATGAAAATACAAATGAAACAAAGATTAGGAAAAAAAATCTAGTTTTATGGATGATATTGTCATATTTCTCATGATGGGTTTGTAGAAGGTTCTGTTTTGAAAGTGTTTACCACTCCTTGTAAGTGTTTTAACATAATCACTGCAGTATTCTCTCAATCTGAATGCACTGAATAGGTTTTGACATCTATTTTTTGTATCATGTTTGGTAGCATATAATTGATTCTGGAAATCTCTGTAGACAAGTCGCAAGGTCTATACTGCACGCCTAACCTCTCTGGTATTTCAGTGTGACGTGGTCTAGGCCTAAAATATGGTGGGTTTGCTGCGGGACTCTGAAATAACAAGAGAGTTCCATGAAGGTAAACCTCATGAAGGTCAAGGATAATGCCCCTTTTAGGAGTTATGGGTTTTTCCAACTTATATTAAGTGGTTTCTGTAACTCAGGGAGTATCTTGCTAGAGTACTGAATAAAAAAATCTGTATTAATGAAGCAGGCGGATATGGAAAAGGCTTTGTTCAAGAGCCTGTTGTGATACAAACCATTGTGATACAGCAGCTGTAGATTTGAGTCATTTGAATCTGATATTCACTACACAGAAGAATGATGGTTATTCACTTTCAATTTATCATGAGTACGGCCACAGATTGAAATAAGATGGAGTAAACGTCTGCGGTTATCTGCTAACTGGTGTGCTTTATCATTTCATAGCTGAATGACTCATGATCATGTAGTTCAGTATACTTCTAATTAATTTTTGAGTTGAGTCTTTATTCTTAACCTCAAACTGTGGTTTATTAATGTGTTAAGGTAAAGAGCTTGCTAAAGTGTAATGTGTGGCTGTGCAAACATATTTGAAAGATCATAGTTCATTGTTGGATGTCAGATGTTTTACCTGCCTACTCAACTAATTGAGAATCATATCAGAGAACCAGAAGGCCATTGTAATGAATGAGAGAGACAGTGACCTCCGAAAGACATAACTGAATTAGAACTGATGAACTTGATATGAGTAGCTTCACAGTGTCATTTTAAATATAATACAGTTTAACTCATTTCCCTGTCCTTAGAAATATATTGCACTAAAAGCAAAGGAAAGATTGGCAGATGAATTTTAACTTGTTTTTTTCTACAAGTTTTATAGGAGTAGAGGATTTATTGAAAGATATTTGTAATACAAAAATATTTTGGTTCTGAATGCATTCAAAGCAGGCTTTCTGGAATCTCAGAGGTATCTTTAATGATTTTGAGACGCAAAAAGTGGTAGGGGAACAGAAGAGGGAAGAGGGTTTTTTTCCCAAGAGATAAATGAAAATCATTCTTTTATTTTTCATGCTAAAGAACAGAAAATTTAACACAGAAGTGTTTAAGATATGTTTAAGACATAATTTCACACAGGTTTTTGTTTCCCAAAAAAGTAACTTCTTATAGGCTAAATAATTGCATATACTATTCCAGAATTCTGTTACTCTTTAGACTGGAGGCTTATGGTAGTCAAATTTTGACAAATATTTCAGGATCTATTATGTAGATATTCTTTCTACATTAATCTATAATATCAAGTGACAGAACCAACTTCTGGCCTGCCAGCCTTTGTGTGAGATGTTGAATTCATCCTCTATTGCAAGAGAGCAGAACTGAGCCTTGTGTCTCTTTCTTAAATCCATTTGGTCCATTTGTCATAAATGATAAATTGCTCAAATATACAAATTCCTATTGAAAAATAACACAAATTTCCAGTGAAGCACAAATCATGCTGTATTTTGTTACACTTCTATAAAGAAAGATTTGGCATAATTGTATTCCTGAGCAGGATCCGCTTAGTTACTGGCGAAGAATATGCTGTCAAAACCATATATTTGGTAGTCCATATCCTCAGCCTCTCAGTAAGTACATAGTGTGAAATAAAACAGGTTTAGGGAAAACACTGAGCTTCCCTGCGTACAGTCTCTTGAATTTTTTTCTCAACTTTGAGGTCAAGGCATATGGTCATCTCTCCCAAAATGCAAAAGATTTCTTATTTTTTTGCCTTAGATTCTGCTGATTCCCCTGTTTATTTTCTTTCATTGCTGTGGATTTATCTTTAGTTGAATTTCCCACAAATAAGGTTTGCATACAAGACTGTTAAATCAGAATAGCTGATGCATGTCAAAGTTGCATTCTTCATTTTAAGTTAACCACTCAAATAAATGGAGAAGAGCAAACAGAAATGTCTCTGATGCATGTTTTTGAATTGGCTATATCATTCTTTTTATACTATCTATCTTGACCGTGTGGATCTTGGCATAGTGATTAGATTTAATAGAACTGTTAAGAACTGCTCTTTCTTTCAAGTTTTACTGGAAAAAAATTATACTGGTTAGGAAAAACAGTTGCTAAAATGCGCTGTATAGAGGAGTTGTATATTGTTATTTTGGATGATCTGAAATTCTGATGGTTATAGCAATGATGGTCAGGAACAAAAGTAGCAGTGATTTTTAAAACACAAGTCTGCAATGTCTTCCAAATGTGAAGATTTCAATAGACTAACATACCAAGAGAGCAGAAGGACCTGACAGACTAGTCATTTTCTGTATGTGTAGAATTTAACAGTCCTTAAATGGCTCGTGCTGGATGAAAGAGAAACAGAAAAATGACCTTTATCTTTGTCACCACTGCAAATCTTGCTGTTCCACTGTTCCAGTGATGCATAGAGGTGGAAATGAAGGAGATGAGTACAATAGACTTTTCCGTAGACTGAGTTTTCCAGGTCATTTAATTCTCTCTAGTGCGTTCAGAACCTTTCCAACAGAGCTAATGATAACAGATTGCCACATTATCCTACTCCTGGTGACCTGTTTGGGTATCTGACAGAAATTCAACTCACTCAAAACAATAGGTGAAAAAAAAGTGTTTCCTGAATTCACCTCTTATGGTCATTACAATTTATTCAGGGAAAAAAAATTGTGTTATTGAGTACTTCATGTGTTAAATAATGACTCAATTATTTTGAAAATTGATGCTTTGGGTTGCTGCTCTGCTGCAACTGATTTTGAATTTTCCTTACTGACTCTGGCCTTCTGCCAGTTTATGTTCCATAGGGACTGTTCTCCCTACCAAACAAGGCTGTTTTTTCAACATGTAGCCAACTAAAGCTGCCCAGAGGAATTCTGTCCTTGCTGAAAAAGAAACAGCTGTGGCTCTGAAAGGAATAAATATAGGATTTTCACTGGGATTTTTTTTTTTGGGGGGGGTGCTCTGCAAGAGCTTAAGAGTATGAAGGAGAAAGTCTTGCCAGTGAATATCATAGTGTTCAGGCTCTTGATAATTTCATTATTTTAATATGATTTTTTTGAGTATAAAATCGATCATTCTAGGTTTTACCCTTATTGTTTGAATTTCTATCATTAATTTTTTGAGAACCAAGAAGCATTAAATCACATGCACTATGTGATTTTTACTAAGAAGAAAGAGCCTGCATTTAAATATTTATTAAAGAAATTTTGACTACTTGAACATGCATTGTTTCACCAATCCAATTGGAGAGAAGTAATTTTCTAAAAGAGATTCTGCCTGGGAGTCCTGCTTTTGAGATAACTTGCTTTAACATGTTACCTACTTAACTTTGAAGATCTAAAGGGATCTAAAAATTAAAAGTTTACTGATTTTTCATGCTGATTCCTAACCTAGTGTATTTTAAAAGAATTTTTGGGATTATATATCTAATACTTTGGGTTGGGATTTTTTAGCTACATTTAATTTCCTGCAGAAATAATACTTTTTCCATATCAATGCAAAGATCATTTTAAGAGTAATACTAAACTTTACTTACTATACACCAGTGACTTAGTTAGGCTTTCTATGTATAGGCTATTGGTCCTCTAACTTAGGGCCATTCAAGCCTGAATTGGGCATGAAAGTCACCTGAATAGCTTTTCCTTGATTATAGAATTAAAAATACTAGAGGTAGAAAATGCCATCAAATCTATTTCAGATGTAATTCTTCTCATCAGAAAAGGTTTCCTTTGGAGTCTGTTTCATACATTAAGGGCTCGATTTTCAATCTTACATTTTACAGAAAGTGTTTTGCCTGCTGGATGCAAAGTATAGCAGTTTAGCACCTGCTTTGCTAGCAGCTGGATCATCTCACATAAGTAACAACTTTCTTTTCAAGGTTGGGAGAGCAACATAGACTGGAGAATCACAGGTAGCAGTGTTAATTTTGAAACATGCTAGTTTCAAAATGGGATTTAAGAGGTTTGGGGCTTATATGACTGATATCTTGTTGACAACAAGCATGCCTGTATTCTGAGAAAATCCATGTTTTTATGGCCTGAAATGAGTAGTGATTCTCCCCTTTCCTACTTACATGTCTGCATTAGAAATAGCTAGAATATTGAAGGCTTTCAATCTTGAACCCATTTACTTTGACTTCAATTTTATGTTCTTCCAGATTGCTTTAATTTAATTTTGTAATGAAATCTTATATTTTGCTGCTCTGTAAGTTTACTAAGGTTAAAGCACTTCAAAACTAAGAGTTCATGTTAGCATAATCTTTTAAAAAATCTTTCGACTAATGTCTAAATTCCTATTAGACTGTAGTTCTGAATTGTTCAGATATTAGTATAGTATTCATTAATACTGAATACATAATTTGATGGATTAAATTCTGATATATATGTTTACAGCTTACTCCAGGCTAATGAGAATTCAAAATGTAACATATTAATAGTGGTTCACTGCCTTCTGTTGATGCACAATAGGGAAAATGGAAATACTATTCTAACAAATTGCATGTATGCAGGTTTCAGATGTCCTATAAATCTGTCTCCATACAAGAAATCTTTTATGCATCCCATGTAGTCTAAAGAAGAAAAAATTTCTTCCTAAGATAGTTACTTAGGCTCAGTCTGTCATTACAGTGAAGCCTTACCAATGACAAATCACTGCAAAAAAAGTTGTTCAGCTCTCCCCTTGTGACCCTCTCTTCACTGTAGCATATCTACGGATCGTATATTCAATGATTAAGTGGTTGATACAGTGGAAAAGATTCTGTTTTGGTTTGTTTCAGTCCATTCTGTTTTGAGGCTAAACCAATATACTAAATGTAAGGGAAATTTCAAGGCAGTAAGACTTCTACTTTCCAAGGCAGCTTGTTATCAGACTGGCTTTACAGTCACAGTGAGCCACAAAGCATGCCTTAATTTTCAAAGCAGTTGAATTCTTGCACTGATATAGAATCAGAACAGGAGTGAGATTCTATATCAGGTGAGAACAGGAGTGAACTACACACAGAACCACTCTGCCAAGGGGGCCACCTCCCACTGCTGAAGGATTAACTAATACAAAATTAAGTGTGTTAGGGCCTCACGCCCACTTCTGGTCTCATCTGGGGAGGCATCATGCTTTTCATGAAAGCAGCAATGAGTCAAGCCTGTCAAGCCATTAAGGTCTAAGCAGCCTTCATGGTTTGTTAAAAACAGCTCTAAAATTTCCATCAAGACCAAAATGTGTTTACTTTCCACATAGTGAATGTGTAAGTCCAGTCTCAAACCTGGCTGTTTTAGACTGTGCCCATTGCACTGCTGTTTCCTACCAGCCAGGCTAAGATTAGGTACAAGGCAGCCATTCATTCACATTTGGGATGGATACAGCCAGATGGAATTTGGGGCAGATATTACACAGAAACTCATCCTTTCCTAAAAATGAGCAGGAGAAAGTCTCATATTTTTAGCCACATATACTTTGTGAGTAGTGAATGCAGATATTCAAAGTGATAAGCACTGAGTCTTGAAGACAGTTCATTGACCATGCCTTTCCAGATATGATAAAACTATCACCATCTTATGTGGAATTCGTATATTTGGGTGATAGCCAGATGTAACAATCCCTGAGCTAGAGGTAATTTTGGAAGATGCCCTTATTTTTTGTGAATTTTTTTTCAGTACAGAAAACTCAGAAAACTGATGATTTGAAATCGATAATGAAAAACCATTGAGAGAGAGAAAGTCTTGTGTGAGATTTTCATTATACAGTTTATAAAGGCACAAGATTTCAAAACAACTTCATACACCATTCATGTTTCTGGTTTTGTATTACATTCATTTACATTTCAAGATTTCGGAAGTATTTGCAAAGCATATGTTTATAAATGTTTTTTATCTTCCTAGACTTGCAAAAACCCCTAGTAAAGTGCCATAAAAATGCTGCCTTACATGACTAGGAGAGAAAGAGGCTGTTAACAGATCTTGATCTTGCCTCATGTGTTCAAACCTGAATCCAAATTCATATCTCAAGTGTTGCAGATATGCAGAGAAGAGGTCTTAGCAAATGAGACATATTTCTGTCTTTTGCAATGCTTTTAAAAATAGTAGAAAATCCACAGTCTCACACAAAAATGGAAGCTTTACATACTATAACAGAGACGTTGATAATAAGCATTAAATGTTCTTAATATCCAGCACAACTCTTTTATTAGTAGTTTTGTGAGGAAAAATAATTACTTCTGCTTTGACAGGATGAGAAGAACCAAAGCTCAGTATTATATATTGTTATTTGTTTATTATAGCAGGAGTATTTTTCCTATATAAAGAATTCAGAATAAAAGCTATTTTTATCCTTTTATTCACATATGCAGTGGGGTTTCTAATTAATTATTTCAAATTAATATGAACATTATAATTGTCTTATTCTAATATTTGATACTGATAGAAATGAGCTGCAAACTATTTAATGGCATTCTGCAAGTACTGTCTTATCAAGTTTGTCACTGCCACCTGACACAAGCAATTTCAGAAGTCAACAGTCTCATTAGTTAATGTTAATGAATTTGGCAGACACACGTAATTGTCTTTTACCTTGGATTTCATATATTTTTATGGGATTCCACAGGGGCTTTTTGAGAATATAGGCTTCATATTTATTGGTTGTGCAACTTTAAAATAATTTCTTGTAACTGGTTTCTGCCTGGATTTTCTAACACATGACATAAACTAGGTAACTACCAAATCTGGTAAGCTGAAATAACTCTGTATAAAATGCAAATTTCATACAGTTGTATTCTTCAGATAGAAAAAGGGCCTTGGACAGTCTCCAGTACAATCTTCTGCTCATGGCAGGTCAGCTCCAAGGAGTTCAGCCCAGGCTGCTTAGGCCTTCATCTAGTTGGGTCAGACCGAGATGCTTTGGTCTTCATTCGGCTGGGTCTTGAAATCATCCAAGGATGGAAGGTGAATGACCTCTCTCAGCTTGTGCCACTGCCTCTCTGTCCTTATAGTGGAAAGCTTCTGCTTATATGCAGATGAATCTCTCTTATTTCAATTTATACTTCTTGTTTTTCATCTTTCCAGCTTGCCTTGCTTTGCAGAGCCTAGCTGTGTCTCCTCCATGACTTCCCAGTAGCACTGGGATCTGCTAGTAGATCCCTCCAAGGCGAATTCTGTTCCAAAACTGCACAAGCCCAGCTCTTTCAGACTCTTGTTAGAGAGCAAATGCTTTGGCCTCACCATCTCAGTGACCTCCTTGTATTCTATTCAGTTGATCACTGTCTTTCTTTTACAAAGTGGCCCAAAACTGGATACGGTATTCTAGATATGAAGGTTCTTGGAAAAGCGGGAAATGAGGCAGTCTATCTTCAAAGACAGTATTTAGAAACAGGATTGAATCGGTACTTATTTTTATGAGTTGAGACCAACTTTAATTTACAGGAGCATGAATCAGACTCTTGCTGATGTACAAAAAAAGAGAATTTTGTCTTCAGACATATGTATCCAAACAGATGCAAATTTTTTCTTGAAAAAGGATATTATGTAACTCCTCTTAAAATTCCTGAACTCAGAAACATCAGAGCAAGATAAAAGTTAAGGTAAGAACAATATTGGTATAATTTTTTTTCCATAGGAGAATTCTCTGGTTCCTTTTTTTGGTGATGTTTGCATAGCTACAGTTTTGTGTAAATGTTGTATTCTCTATCAGAGTGAAAGACCAAAAAGAAACAACTTTAAACTGATGCAAAAGACATCGTTGTTTACTTGCTTTAAAATTAGTCTGAACTTTCCCAGTTTGTGTTCTAAAATGAAATAGCTGAATGGAACTGTTCCACATTCTGGTTCTGGTTTCCCAGGAAACCAAACTGAGAATATGATGGTCACTAAAACAGCAGCTTTCGGGGCAGGGAACATAAGGAAGAACTCCTTAAGAAATTGATAGAAATTAACCTTGTCTTAGTGATTTGGCAAAAGGAAGACATAGCTTTATACATCACTCCCAAGTTTATGATACTTTTTTTTCCTTTTACACCTTCTGGTGTCATCCCTTTTGTCTCTTATGAGACCCAGTTATTAGTGCATGATCGTTTGTTGTTGTTGTTGCACAACTTGCTCTGTTAGTTTGTGGCTTTATCTCCTGCTTGCCCACTGAATGTGGTGGAGATGTTCTCTCGTGGTCTGAGATTCCAAAATGGATTGAAGTGTGGGCTGCTCACTGTGTTCCTTCTAGAGGCAAGAATTAAAATGTTGTATATTCAAAAGAAAAATGTGTATAATCCTAATGCAAATGTCTGAGAAGAGAAAATATTTATAGGGTGATTTGTCTCAGGGTTATTTCTAGTCAGAAAGGGAGAAGAGTGGTGCTATGTGAGACACGAGTTAGAGTAAATAGATCTTGTGAATAAGTGACTGCACTATTTTTATTATTTTTTTAAGAAATGTTAAAACTTGAACTGTCTCTTCTAAGTTAAAAACATATTATGTAGTCTTTGTGATTTACAGTTGAAAGTTGTTTTACAATATTTTAAATGAAGGTTGTAGTTCACCATTTAATGTAGAACAAAAGAGGAAAAATGTAGCATCTTTAGTGCTTCTTTTCTTGTACTCCAAGTTCTTTTCAATTAAATCTTAATGTAAAATGAAAGAAGGCTACAGCTTTCTCAAAATATCATAAGATGTTCTGGGGTTTAAGTTCTTGATACATAAAAATTAAAATTTAATTTTAATCAATTGACCTCAAGTGTATTGTAATTGAATATTCATTTAAATATCATCCCAGTTCAGATGCTACCTTTAGAGATTTATTTATTTGTAAAGGGCAAGTAAAATTTTAAGTCTACATTTATTGAAGAAAAAAACAAGCAAATTAGTTATTACATAAAATAGTCTGCAATAATTAGGCAATAAAGAACTCACACCTATGTGGATGGAAAAAGATTCTTTGACCACAAAATCTCAACATTACTGGTAAAATAAATAAATAATTTGTTTATAAAATAATAAAATGTGGAAGGAAGCACATCTATTGATGAAAAGCCTGAATGGGAATGTTGTCTGATGAGCTAAATATGTTCTGAATTTCAAGGAAGAGTTTCTGTAATTGCATGCAATAAAGAAATTTGTGTTCCTGAAAATTGTAAAACAAGGCTTTTGATATTCTATTTCCATTTTTGCCACACTTTGAAAGCCTCTCCATCAAGGAAAGTCTTTCATAAACCGAAAAGGAAAATAAACATCAGCATAACTTTTTCATACAGTAAGCGAATAAAAGCAATATGTTAACTTTATTAAAGTGCAAGGAATCTTTTGCAGAATTTATACTTGAATTGTTTATGAGGACTAGACAGTATAAAAAACAAATTTAAGTAAACTACTACTTCTAGCAAGTAAAATGCAACTTCTAAATTTTGTAACAGTAATCCTAGTTAGTGTTTCAGATGATTTATGCAGCAAAATTGCACTTCCAAAATTTGATACTGAAAAGCTTTCAATCCAAATTAGTTAGTTGAAACTGAAGCCCTTTGTTTGCAGAAACACATAAGGTTTCAAGACATCCTAAGAACAGGTAAAAGGGAAATAGGAGGGCACTGGCAAGTGTCAGCCATTCCATAGCAAAACTCACTTCAAACAGAGAAACTTTTGTTTAGCTTTCCATAGTGAATGTGAGTTAAATACTTGTTTTATTTTTCAAAGAGAAAGAATTTTTTTTAATTTTCAAATTTAGGAAGAGAAACACAGTGGGATATTACAGTTTCTGTATGCAAGCTGGCTGTATCTTCAATAGCATGACCAGCTGGACTCTGCAGCATGGGAAAATACATTCTTTTCATCCAAACTCCCTTACCTACTTCCCTGGAGAGATAATATCCTATAGTGAAGGAGCTGCTAGAGATATAAAGGTGATGGATAAAGCTCCTTCTTCTTTAGGTAAATCTTCAATTTTTGCTGGTAATTATTCTGGAGTTTCAGCGAGGGTGACATTGGCTATGCAAACTTCTGCAAATGATGTCTGAACTTACTTTTAAGGCTACCCTCTGAGCATTTCTGCTGTATCTGCAGTACTTTGCTGTATCCATACTGGTCCCACCCATCAAAAATTCATACGTATTTCTGTACAAAGTCATTTACAAAATCAATGATTGGTCTCCTTTAATATGTCACAGTTTTTTATAATTAACATGTACTTTAAGATATGTGTTCAGTTTCCAAGTTACACTGATCTATAGATCTTATTTAACTATTTTTGTTATGCAAAACTATTTTGTTATTTAACTATTTATGTTATTCAAGTAGAGCTGTCTCACGTTATCCATAGATTAGTAAAAAAAAAAAAAATTGCGTCTTTGCCTTGAGTTCAAAATTGAAAAGTAAGTTGATATGTGGGGTAGAGAACCTTCAGTGTTATTTTTTTGATTTAGTTTGCCCCTCACTGAAAATTGCCATTTTTATTATATTCAGGAATTTTTTATTTCACAGACTTGATGAAAACTGATTCATAGTATTTATTAAGATAAATGCAGCAAGTCATAAAATAAAAATGAAATGTATTTTAATTTATTAAAAATCTCCTTTACTCTGTAAATCATACACTAATAAAAATTAGATAACTTTGAGGAGAGGTGGGAAAGGAACTCCCTTTGATGAGGACAATAATCCCTGTACGGAAACAAGTAAAACAGCTATTCCCTGTAATTTGGGGACTCAGAGACATTTCCAGCTGGAAATGCTCAAGTGCCAGCCAGCATATGCAGTTGTATGAAAATCTGTTTGCTATGTCCCATGAGTAATACTGCTTGCAGGAAATCCATAGCTACTGCTGAGAAGGAACTCAAGAGATTGTAAGTAATATAGTAAGTAATATAGGAAGTAGCAGTATGCTTTTCTCATTATAGTGTAGCTACAAACCAGTCTTCCAATTTCTCTGTTTCTCTTTCGGTTGATAAATCAACTGATCTAAGTCTCTCATTTCAGTGACCTGTCTAATAAAAATACTTCTGAAGAATCTTAAATATTTTACAGGCTAATTATATAATTAATTTTAGAAACAGAATCTTTCATCCAAATTGTTAGAATAGGAGAAAAGGTGGAACAACAGGCAAGTTAGCTGGAAATCTGAATCACTAGTTTTCATGTTATAAAAGACCTTGAAAGTAAAAAGTCAATAAAACCACCAACTGAAAACCTAGTTCAAATTCCACTGTAGTTAATAGCAAAACTTTGAGTAGTGCCAAGGTTTGCATATGTCCATGACATTTGTAGAAATTTGAAGAACAGGATACAGTCTGTCTGAGAAGTAGAATCCTATAAAAATTCTATATGTGTATTCTTTTCAAAGACAAAATGTCTATTGCTACTACAGGGAATTTGGAGTGAGCACATTAACTTTCAGTAAAAAAAAAGCAAAATTACTTCAAAGTTAATTTGAACTGAGTAGATATATGGATTAAAGAAAATGTGAGATAGCATGGAAATAGAAGCTAAAGAATATCTCTTCTTGAGTTTCTGTAGAAAATATACTATGAAAAAAACCCCCAACCAAACCCAAACCCAAAGCCAAAGTCAAACCCAAACCCAAACGAACCAAACAAACCAAAAAACCAAGCACAACAAACGAGCAAGCTAAACTCTTTAAAACTCTAGAGTGACTAATCGGTTTGCTAGCTCCCGGTGAATTTTAATGGTATGCCTTGAGGTGAATTAAACACCTTTGTGCTCAAATATATATTAAAAAAAGTAATAAATAATGCAATGTGTTGAGTCCTACTACAATATGCAACTCTGAATGGAATCTGCAAAGATGCATCACAAGCAGAATGCTTACATACCTTTGCACCAGCACCAGTCCCAAAACCAGTGGCATGTGACACTCCAGGCCACCCTTAGATCCATCCTTCAGTCCACATCTTCTGTGAAACATGGCTCTTAAGTGCTCTCATTCCAGGATGGCTGCAGGATAAAGCTGAGGCTGTTTCTTATCTCAGCACTCAGAAATGCTTCACTCCCTTCCAAAGTAACCTTCTGTCTCTGGCATCTCTAATTTCCGACAGCTTAACTCCTTCTTGTAGTTGAGCCTTCTTGCCCTCCATAAGAGCTCATTCACCAGTCAAAAATTACCACTGCAATTGGAATTTTCCCTTCACACCTAAAATCCATTTTAGGATCTGTGAGTGGAATAGGAAAGGAACGGTGGCAGAAAACTCACAGAAAAGAATCTAATTGAGGCAATATCAGTTGATAAATGAACATTCATTATCGTAGTAAAATGCAAGAGAGCTCACAGAATGACTGAGAACATCGTGTTAGTTGGGAAACAAGTGACTCACTATAGATTGTGGTAATACCAGTCAAAAATATACACAGTGGTGCCTGTCAAATTATCTCCCAAACCATTGAGCAAATAGAAGTCATGTCACATATTGCAACCTTTTAACTCACTAGAATGGTGTGGGGACCAGAGCAAAAAACCAAATAGGAATAAGACAAACAAATATGTTAATTTCTTGCAATTTCATATATATCAAACAACCCACAAAACAACAACAAAATAAGACACGTATTGTAGGTGAACAACTCCAAGAGGCAAACATTTTCCACTTCTCCTCTTTTAAGAGTTAAGTAAAATCCATAACGTGGAGATGATTGTAGTGTAACTGCTGACCAAAGAACCATCTATGTGATACAGGAAATCAAAGGATTATGTGAGAATTTTATTGTTAGGAACTAAACTTGAACTGCCACCTCTGCCTTTGTTGTTCCTATGAAATATCTATTTAAACAATAGAAAAATAAGAGATTTTTGAACATTGGCTTTATTGCTCATCTTTACTTTTCCTTTTGTAAAAAGAAAAATGAGCATACACCAATATCCTACTGAGTTTATACCAAGTCTTTAGCATTATTAAAACTCTCATATGTTGATCATAATTTGTATAAGAAGTTTGTTTGTGAACCCAGCAAAAGAGTAATAATTCAACTGAGGATGAAGAATTGCTTCATTTTAAACCCAAATGTTTGTCTTTCATATTTTTGTACTCGTATGAAATCTATCAGTATATATTCTCTTTGTCTATATGAATTTTCCTGATGAAAACAAATTAAATGTTAATAATTCTTAAGACCTCAGTATAAGTAACTATAAAATGACCCTATTTTAAAACATGGTAATTGTCATACATAAATAATCAGTCATGTTGCTAAATTCAAAAAGAATTTGGCTTATATAGAAGAAATGTGTGTTTTTCTTGCACAGTGCATTCATTACCCATAACAAATTCATGCCCACATAAATTCAGTCTTCCAGACAAATGAATGTTCAGCTACATGAGAATCCGGAATTTGCACATTAAAATAAATGCAACTGTACCGATCTTAGAAATGGAATTAACAGATTCATATGCAGTAGTGTCTATTTAGCTGATAACATATACATTTTACATGGTATAAAAATACACTTTTCACAAAAGATGAGTTTGCATTTTTCAAATCCAGTTGTACAAGGTTAGAAATTCATGCATGAATTAGAGAACATGATTTATTTAATGTTAACTTTGTTTATAAAAACTTCTCATTTGTGAAACAGGCAGTCCAAGATACTAATTTTTTTAAAAGAAAATCTCGAAAAAGAAGTTGTTCTTCTTCCATACACTTCACTGCATGCCTAAGGCTTTTACCTTTGAGCCTCATCACTGAGTCTCTGTTTATAATGAAGAAAAAGAAATAGCAGAAGTTAATTCAGTCCAACCAACATCTAAGTCATCCTCAGGGTATCTGTCAATAAAAGGAACCTGGAATTCCTAGTTGGGATGAATTAGCCAAGTATTACACATTAAACTTCATTTGGCAACACTACAGTGTTGTGTTGTAGAAGTCATCTTGTTAAGGTTTTGCAAAATGGGATATTGCAGAGAATGCATAACAATATTTTGTGTTGTAATTCTGTCAAACTTAATAAATATAACCTGGGTTTAGTGTGAAATAGTATTATTTAGAGTATGTGCTGTTTGTATTATGCATTTAACCCTTATCATGTAAGTCTTTTAATACTATGTACTGAAGAAATTGTATCCTTATACTTAGCAAAACAGCTTCACGGTTGTCCTTATAAAAACATTTTCTCATCACTTGGATTTTCTTCAAAGAGCAATCAACTCTCAATCAACACCTCAATCAACTGGTGAAATCTGAGTCCTGTTTAAATGTTAGAGCCTTCACCTACTGTATCTGTATAGTCAAGGCTGTAGTCACCTTCTGACCCAGCCATACTATATGTCTACCAATACATTGTTATATTTGTCACTTCTATTGCATTATTCTGATTTCAACAACCTTTACTCTCTTGCTCAATTCAGTCCACTATTGAAAGCTTCTATTTAACATTGGTTTATAAATTGTTCTCCCCTTTCCAGTTCCTGAACATTCCTTCTCTGCTATATGTTTAGAGCTTGTTCAAAGACACATTTTTTGAGCATGAAGTCAATAACAGTGTTGGACATAAAAACTGCTCAGCTCATAGTGGTTTTTATCAAATCTGATTCCAAGTGGTTTATTGAATTATTAATGACTTCTAATTAACCAACAATCAATGGACCATATATTCAGGATCAATATCCACAATACGGAAGATAAATCACAATGCTGGATAAACATAAAATTGTAAGAAACTCTTTCAAATTTCTGAACAGCCTTTTATAACTAACTCCCAGAAGTGGGAATTTAACATATTAAGACTGCTGCCTGCATGTTCTGGCTTTGCCCACACCTATATCAGCCCACTCACGTGTGAGACAGCTTGCATAGGTGCACACACGAGGTGTGGGTCCTGTGTTGCAGTCTGTGTCACCAGTGTCCTGGCTAACATCCCTGTGGCCCCAATGTTGAGGTAGCTCAGCCAGCCCGAGACAGAGATTGCATTGGTAGCAGGGCCATTCTAGAATTCTAAAACTGCCATGTCTTTTTGTCCTTTTCAAGCTCACCTCCTTGGTAATTCCCTTTTTACAATTTAATCTAGCAGTTGCTGGCATCTTCCCCTCTCTAGGGCTATCAGCATTTGGACAAACAGGCTCTCAGACCGTGCTGGGTAATCCTCATGGCATTCAGTCCCGTTGCCACTTTCCCAGCTGCTGCTTTCTCTGGTAAGTTGAACATGTGAGCACCCTGACCAAGAGCAATCCCACTTACCTGTTATTCTCTTCTGCTGCTTCTGTACCTGATTTTAATGTCTACCCTGCAAGGGAGAGAAGACCCTGAAAAGTCAGTGAGCTGGAGGATGTAGGTGGTTTTTTGGAGGGTTCTGAACATGCTGGAAGCGAGTATGGAGGTAACCACAACACTGTAGACAGGAAAGAAGAAATAGTGCATATTCATTTGGATGCTACAGAGTCTCTTAGGGTCTCGCAGGACAAGTTTAAAAGTCTATTCTGTAAATGTTTTGATTTAAAGTCAGTCTTAAGCACCTATGTGACTATATGCACTAGTTTAAGATCAAAGTAGAGCGTTGGGGATAATGTTGCTTACATAGGATAGAGAATTCATTAGAGTCTATTTACCTTGTGATAACCAATTTGCATTTGTTTACCTTTCCTCTAATTTCTGTTTTCTTTATGCAATTCAGCTAGAGTGATTAACAATATGTGAATAAATGGCAGATTTACTGCATCTTGCAAAACAAATCATTCCTTTAAGTCATTGTGCTAATCAAATATATGTACTCTGGAATGGAATTGGTATTTAATGTCATTTGTGCTTTGAGATGTGAGAAAGCATTTATTTATTTCTTGTTTCTTTCTCAGCAATTTTTTTTCCAGTCAAATACTGAAACGTGCCATACATTGTAAATGTAATTGGATTTATCTCAAGAATAGAGCAATAAATATTTACCCAGCATTTTCTTATTAATAATAATAATAATTCCTGAGTTTATTTTAGTGCATCTTTCTTTAATAAATGTGAATAGCTTGTTTGACAAGAAATTTATAGACTTGAACCTAACAAGAAATGAAAGAGCTACTGACATACATTTTAAAATTGAAATCCCTATGTTTTCAAAGGACGATTTTAATTTATTATAAAACGAAAAAACTACAACAAAAACCAACAAAACAACAGACAATAGATATATAGTCAACCAAAATGACTGCACTAGATTGAAACCCAATGCTTGTACATTTACACATTTTTCAGTTTCTGAAATTTATTGGTTTTTTAAAATTCTTCAGCAATTACAGACTTACAGCACCTTTAAAACTGCAACCTATTTTAAAATTTCTGTATGTAACTACTATCAACCTCCTTGTGTCCAAAAGTGCCTTTTAAAAATGAATAAAATATTAATTAGGTTAATCTAATCTAATTCTGTTTTGAACTGCAAATTAAAATTGTAATAGTTTAATGTCACTGAGAGCACTGAAGTGCAAGTAGTGTGTTGAGATTTTTCTCTGTCAGTAGAGTTATGTAAGAGCTTTTAATTTGACAGCTTTTGACAAAGCAAATGCTTATAAACTTTAGTCAGTTTTAACCGTCTTTTTCCTTTAGGAAATTTAAGGTCTACTCGGACTTGTGAAAAGTATCTTCATTTCATCTCACCCTAGTGATATACTCCCTTACATATATCAGAGTAAAACAATAGCAATTCAAATGAAATAATAGCCAAGTAACATTTATAAAACAATTTTAGATTAGGTTGAACAACCCCAATTCTCTCAGCCTGTCTTCATAAGACAGGTGCTTCAGCCCTCCTTTGGATTCACTATAAGAGGTCCACACCTTTCCTGTGCTCAGGGTCCCAGAGAAGGACACAGTACATCAGGTGAGTCTCATCAGATCAGAGCGGAGTGTCAGAACCATCTGCCCTGACCTGCTGGCCATGCTGCTTTGGACGCAGCCCAAAATGGGGTTGGGGTCTTGGACTGCAAGTGCACATTGGGTCACAATGCACGTGTGGTCATGCCTGGTTTCTCATCTACCAACACCCTCAAGTCCTTCTTCATAGGGCTGTTCTCTCTTCAATTTTTCTTTCCACTTCCACTTAATCATGGAGCTAATTTCAGTAGGTTTATTTAGCTAATGTTTCTTTTTTTTGTCTAGCTTTCTAATTTTAGACAAACACGACACTGTAACTTCACTCCTCTACACCTCAAAACGCACTCAGAATTTGGAAGTCATCCAATAGGGAAGACAAATTTAGATCGGTAACAAGAGTTATGGCCTGATGTAATGCAGTTGTGTCTCCTTTAGCACCTAATATTAGAGACAAAATTTGACATTTCCACAGGCTATTTGAATGTCTTATCTATTAAACAAAGACCTAATTCTCTTTACTATGATTGCATTAGTTAAAATAACTCTTAAAAAGCCTTGCTTTTTGCCAGAAACTGCTAACTGTTTTCCTCTTATGTAACACACAAAAGTTCCTGGCTTCAGAGCTTTAACAATATGATAGGTCTGGATAAGTGTCATGCATTTAAGTTAAACTGATTGCTGCTTTAATGCAAAAAAACAAAATATATGCCTGAATTCATGAGAGGTTGTTCTCGGATACAGTTTCTGAAGTCCCTTTCTCTTCCTAAAGTAATCTATACCCTTATTTCACCTCCTAGAATAACATGTACCTTGATTTATAATTCATCTTAGAAGAGTTTAAAAGGTAGAACTTACCAGGTGTCAGTTTATGGAGGTGGAAAGGGAATTCACTGTCTTACATTAGTTCTGGTTGATAGGCTTCCTTTTCCTGTATTACTGTCTATGCTGAACAGATTTGTAACCCCTGCAACAAGAGATCGTCTGCCTTGGAATTCGTGACCACTATTGATTATGCTGGATGAGATATAAAGTTGCTCTGTATGTCTTGGCATTTGTCCCCACAGCTGAGTTAGAGATGCAATAGGCATTTCTTCTGGAAGCCTTCTTTTTAACAAAACTAATTGAAAAATCATAATATTTTATTTAAGAAATTCTAGCACCTATTGCATTTGGGGCATTTGTTAGAAGTTTAAATTGAAAGAAGCCTATTTGATATAGCTCTCCAACTGGTTAGCAGTGGGAAAATAGAAGTTCTTGGAATAGCTTAAGATTTTAATAATGTAATAACTGTGTTTATTTTTAAAATGAAATGTCTTGTAATTCAGTTGAGTTGCTTGTTTGCAAAGGTTAGAAAAATCAATGCAATACATTTACACTCATAAACCAGAATCAGTGTTGTGAGATAAAAAAACTGTATTTTTACTCTGAAGTTATTTTCACTGCTGTTTGCAACATTCATGGTTACTGAGTGGGGTTGGTTCATAACTGTGACAGTTTGTGTGAATGTCAGCAAAAGTTCTCTCTTATATATGCACCAGATATATATCATATGGGTGGAGTGATCAGTGTTTGTGAAATCTTCTTTCTAGAACTAGGAGAATCTCTGGACTGATCTAGCTGTCTAATTATTACCAAATTATGACCTGGTCATCCAGGTCAGCAGTGACAATGCTGAGAAGTCCTAGGGCAATCAAAATAATTTCATGGCACTGGGATGATTGGTGGAAGAGACAGGAGCACAGGTGGTATTTTCTTCAATCACTTCAATAGGAAGCAAGAATGTCAAGGAGAACTCACCTGGTCATTACATAACACAGAGATAGGTCCATCAGTGGAAGTTTGGCCTTTTGAATCTTGGGGATGTTTACACAGCAGCAGGCCTGGTGGAGACAGATAGGATTAACCTGTTTAAAAGGGAGAAATGGACTCTAGCCCATGAATTCACAGGCATGATTGAGAGGGCTTCAAATTAAGTTTGAGGGGGAAAGCAGATAAGGTGAGGTTGGCTAGAGAGGAGCCATGAGCAACAGGCCAGTGTTGGGAGTGAAATCAACAGCCGAGCAGAAGTTCATCTCCACACAGCATGGGTAATAAAGAGAAGGAGCTGGAAGCCATTGTGCAGCAGGAGAGCTATGACACAGTTGCCCTGCCACAAACATAGTGGAATAACTCCTGAGCCTGGAGTGCTGCTATGGATGACTACAACAAGCTCTTCAGATGGGACAGATGAGGAACGAGGGGCAGTGGGGTGGCTCTGGACGCAAGGCTGTGGATGTTGTCTGCCTGGACTTCAGTGAAGCCTTTGATACTGTCTCCTGCAGCATTCTCCTGGAAAAGCTGGCAGGCCATGGCTTGGACACGTCCATTCTTCACTGGGTTCAAAACTGGCTGGATGGCTGGGTGCAGAGAATCGTGGTGAATGGTGCTACATCCAGCTGGTGGCAGGTCAACTGTACTGCTGCCAGCTGTGTTTAATAACTTCATCAATGACCTGGACAAGAGGATTGAGTGGCCCCCTCAAACAGTTCCCAGTTGACAACAGACTGAGTTAGAGTGTTGATCTACTCAGCCACTCTATAGGTGACTGTTCAATAAGGACACACAGCTACAGTGCAGAATGTCAAACTTTCTTTGCCTAAGGAATGATCTGTGGAAGGAAAGTATTAAAACTGCAGAATTCTGATTTAAAAAACCCAAACAAAACACAAGCCTTAGATTACATACTGTTGTCCCCAATATACAAGTTAGCAGTAGTAACCAAGCTGTCATTCCATGGCATTTTATATATATATATATGTATATAGAGTGTTTTATTATATAGTGAGTCTGATATCCATCTGATAAGTGAGGTTTATATGATAAGTAAGACATTTCAGAGTATTTATGCACATATCTTTATTTATTTATTTATTTATTAAAAAAACCCCCAGGTATATCTGTATAATAAAATGGGCCTTGTTCAGTGCCGTTTCCAAAGAGATCATCATCCATGTAACAGATTCAACAAGTTTTGTGAATTTTAGTTTGATTTTCTTCTTGGAGTAAGAATATTTAGATAGAGATTCGAATCATAGGGATTGAAAATGTGATTCTTCAATAGACATTTGATTTTTCCACTTTTTATTTTTCTTTCAAGATTATGCCTTCCTAGCCTTTGGAACAGATTTTCCCAAGAGAAGGGACCCATAAACATCATTGAGCCTAAGTTCAAGTCCTTCAGGGATTCTGTTACTGCCAAAAATTTTTCAGCAAAAGTATATATTAATTTGTGTGATGTACTGGAAATTGCACTGTTCAGTGGGAAAAAAAAAAAACCCAAAACAACAAAGCAACCAAAAAACCCACAAAACTCCACAGTCTATTAGAAATTATTATTAACCTTGAGTTTTGATGCAATTGAAAATAAAAACCAATAACCAAACAAATGTACACCAAAATCAGGATAGAGTCTTAGATATTACTAACTTGCTGAAAAACTCCTTTCAGCCCTTTTTTATTAATTCCCATTTAAAAAAACATTGATGCTTTTGATTTTTGAAAGCAAAGTATTGTGTACACAAGTGCATATCCTAGAATAAAGTATTAATAACTCATATCTTCCTTGAGCAAAGTCTCTAACATTAAAGATGACCACCTCCTGGGAAGTTTCCAATTGGACACAAGAAGAACATTTTTTAAAAATAAGAACAATAAGCTGTTCCTAGGGAAGTGATAGATTTCCCAACACTGGATAGTTTTAAGATTCAGCTGGACAGAGTGCCAGGGAATCTTGTCTAGATCATGATTTTTCCAAGAAAAGTTGGACCAGATGATCCTTAAGGTCTGTTCCAACAGGTATTCTATGATTCTAGGATTCTATAAAATGTTATAAACCATAAGTCACTTAAGCATGTTTCATATCTGTGCTGAGTGCATTAATAACTTGGAGATCTTGCAATAATTTCACAGAAGGATTTCCTAATTTCAAGGTCTTGAAATTACCAAGAATGCTTATTGGACAATTATGTCAAGAGCAAAAAAGTTCTTGTTGCTGTAGCTATCTTGACAGAGGTAAATAATTCCTAATAAGATGTAAAATAAACCTCTAGCTTAGACTCATACAAGTATTTTTTACTACTTTCAGAAAATTAATAAGAGACTTTATGTTAAGTAAAACGAATCAGGGGGATTTATTTATCTCTTTTTCTGATTTATGCTAATACGGCTTCATCATTAGTCTGAATTAGACTCCCTAATGCTGTTTTGGCCAGGATTAGAATTTCTCTGAGGCTTTACATTCTCACATGGTTGCCACTTCCATTCTGGTATTTCCCCACTGGTAGTTTTAGCCTGGATGTTAACACTAATTGCAGAACACTAAATAGTTCATTTTAATCTTTAATAAGTTTACATCTATTCAAATTAATTCTTGGAGTGTGAAATCTCTGTTGTCATTGCAGTTTAATGTCTTAGCATCTCAGAATAAGAATATGCAATGAAGTTTTCTCCACTGTTTTAGATGATTCAGCAGCTCTTATATCAGAAAGCATAATGCAGTTTCCTTGACTTTAAATACAATTAATGTTCATAGTTTTAAATTTCCTTTAGCAGTGTGTATCAGTGCTGACACTGACTGATTTTGGCAAAGACTGAGAGGAGACAAAGTCCAATGTAGTTCTGTAAATGTCAATGTATGACATCACCATGGGGAGCTGGTGTCTTTCTGTTCTGACAGAACGGAGGCTGTAATTAGAAATGAATGACAAGGTGCTTTTCATCTTTGATGAGAAAAGATTTTTGTGTCAAAATATCTCAGTGCAGGAACAATTTTTCTCCAAGCTTTTCTTGTCCTGCACATATTTTGCATAATAATGAAGGGGGGAGCAGAGAAGGGCAAAATTATTGCATAGTGTTGTTGCTAAGTGACAAAATAGCAGATGTTCTGCATTTGCAAATAACAAATGTTTGAAAGCTATCATATTGTGATATTGACAGATACCATTCTTTAGGAGGCAATATATTCAATACTTGAAAACAAAATTTAAAAATCAAAGGTATTAAAGTTTTTAAGGCCTTATGCAGAGAACATTTTAAAATTTAATTAGTAAATTACAAAAGTAAAACATCAAGTTCAGAAATATGTTTTAAAGATTTAATCCCATGATACGTAACAACTTAGGAAGATAAGTAACTTATGTTTTCCTGTTCTTTGAAATAGCCTGACCTGCCTGCTCAGTCAGTGGAACAGATATCGGATGTGATATGAATTTATAATGTTTAATAATTCACTCTGTAAATGGATTTATAGTGCTTACATTAAACTAGTATCTAAAGAAATGGCTTTATTGTTTTTGCATTATTCTGAGTTAAATATGATCTTTGAAGCAGTATAGAAACACTGCAGAATGGCATATGATGCTTTCAGGGGCACTTTCCAGTGTGGCATGATCTGAAATTATGACATGTAGGAAAGTAAGCTTAACTTTGATAGATTATGAATTCCTTAAATCTATATTAAGTCCTGCAGATTTGCAAGACAATTTGATTGGTTTCCCAAAGCTTAGAAAACACTCTCACTCTTCTTAGCAAATATATCTGTTGAAAATTATATAGCATACAGGTTAAAACTTGAACTTTCAGTATTGTAGCTTATTTCTCCTGATATTTACTTAAAATTTGCAATTAGATGAATGTACAGATAATAGAAACCTTTACTAGTCTTGTTCTCTCTACTTCAATTTTTCACAAATTCTAAAAATATGAAAACAAATTCCAGTTCAAGGTGTAACCTCTGTGCAATTAAGAGAATTTTTCTTTGTATTGTGAAGTAGCCAAATTTAACTCTCAAATTGACTCTTAACAAAAAAGCAAACAAACAAAAAACTAAACAAAACCCACAAAACCAACAAACAAAACCCCCAAAAAACCACCACCACCAACAACAACAACAAAACAACCCATTTATGGGCAAATTAAATCAAAGGCTGCTTAAAAATATTTAGATCTGTTTAGAGAGCAAGACTGAGTTGAATATGTGTGCATATAAAAATATAATTTACTAGAAGTAAGAAGAAATAACCAGTTCCTCCCCATGCCTTAAAATTTTAGTGTGCTATCACAGTGATTTTGATGTTGTCTTGAATGAAAAAGTGTAAATTTGCTATGTGAAAACATTTTCCAGATGATTGTCACCTAACTTCTCTTTTTGTATAGACTGAAGGGTTTTTTGCCTTTTCTCTAAAATAGCTAAAATTTCAGAAAAATGCATGGAAGTTAATGGAACTGCATCGACATATAGATAATGTAAATGCATCTTGTAATTAGGGTATGTCCTGCATAGATCCTTTCTGAAGAGATAAAATTTAGTTTTAATTTATTTGATAATTCTTTCACTGTTAGAATTTAAATAGACAGTCTTTAATTTGTGCTTATAAAGAATAAGTAGGTTAATGTAATGAATTTAGGATTCTAAGACACTTTTCAAAATTTTTATTACGTTGGTACAAAAATGGGAGTACATTGGTATGATTTACAGTGTAAAATCTGAACTATCATTTAAGTATTCCTCAAATGGCTTTAAAATCTGTGCTAAGCATTCAGCTGAAATAAATAAATTAAATGTATTGCCATTGTTTGAAAAAATATTTGAACTGGTTTGGCTGCACAAGCAATATCTGCCTGGAAGCTGCAGGGAGGTTGTTGATCAGCTGTTGTCACCATTCTGCCCACTTTAACAGATGGTGGGAATGACCAAGTTACTGATATAGAAGGGTGAGAAAAGGAGAGAAAATCAAGGGGAGGTTGCTCCATAGTATTGAGTCTTTCTGTACCTGTTGCCAGACGGAGATAGATACTTGCTCTGTACATTCACCTTCCTTCTCCATTATAATGCTTGCCAATATCTTTACAGAGTTCATTGTCACTAACTCACCCTCCCTCCCTCTACTGCATTGTAGGTGTTTTTGGAAGTGCTAAAAGTCAGACAGACTGCTTCAGGATCATGAAATTATTTATTCTTCCTTGTTGGGCCCTAAGTGTGGGAGGACTGGAGGAATTTTAGCCATTTTTCCATCTATCTGAGACCATCAAATAGTTAAAATTAATTTGAGAAGAAGTTGAACAATGGATTTTAATGTTCAGGAGTATACGGAAATTTTTTAGCTTATTTGGTGTTTCCCTTCCTATGTATGGGCAAAGATAAATAAACATATATCATGGCTTATAGAATAGACACCCTACAGTCCTTGTATTAGATGTACCAGAAAAAATTTATAAGCTGTGATTTACCTTTTCAAATCAGTTTGATTTTTTTTCCATTGCCCATTCTAAACAAAACTAGAGAAGATTTCTCTTTGTATGTATTTACATACATCTCCTTTGCAAAAATGGCACAGAAAAAAAGTCTTTAACACCTCTAGAATTCTTTCTGGCTTTGTTGTAAAATTGGATTATTTATTTTGTATTTAGAGCACATATAAATTGGAAACAATTCTCATTTTCCCAGAAATAAAACACAGAAATTTGAATTTCATATTAGTGTCAATGAATGACTGTGCTTGTGAAGGATTAGAAACAGAAGGATTGTGCTTTAATGCTTTTATCTCTGTATCTGAGCTACTAATTGGTACTGACAGGAAAATTTGGTACATTGATTTTTTAATTTCCAAGTTAAAACTTACAGATGTAGTCTCAAAGGCAAAAAGCAGTGTCTATTATAGATAGTGCCACACTGGTAAACAACACTCCAGAAGACTGACTTGACTCTGACTACAAGGATGATAAGGCAGGAGATCAGCATGGCAGAGAAAGAACCTCTGTGACCATTTGAAATACAAAATGGAAATGTTTATGGCATGGAAGCAGGTTTTGCATGCTGGGAAGAGCATAGCAAAACTGCCTGAAAGTGTAGAGATGGGATCAGGAAACCCATGGCAGAGTTGGAAATAAACTGAGAGAAGTGAGGAATAATAAGACTGTCTGCAGTTACATCAGTTAGAAAAGGAAAAGGAAATAAATTGCACCTCCTTAACAAATGAGACAGGGTATCTGGTGACAGATATGGAGAAGACTGAGATACTTCTTTTTTTTTCTTTTTTTCCTCAGCAATTGTTCTTCCCCACTCTCCTGAGATAATGAATCTAAAGGCAGGGAATGGAGAATCTCCTCCCTTGACCTGCTTGTCACACTTCATTTGAATGAATGGGCTTTCCGGGCTGCAAGCACACATTGTTGGCTCATGTCCAATTTTATACCCACCAGTATCCCCAAGTTCTTCTCCAGAGACCTGCCATCAATTCATTCATAACCCAATCTGTTTTAATCCTGTGGACCGCCACGATCAAGATGCAGGAGCTTACATATAGCCTTGTTGAACTCTGTGGAGTCCACATGGATCCACTTCTCAAGCCTGCCATGGTCTCTCTGGATGCCAATCCTTCTCTGAAGCTTTTCAACTGCACCTCTCAGCTTTATGTCACTTGAAAACCTGCTGAGGGTGCACCCAGTCTCAAGGGCTATGTCATTAATACAGATATGGAACAATATCAGTGCCAGTATGGGAAATGTAAGGTGTCCCTCTCCAGGACAGAGGCATTGGACTAGATGATCTTTAAAAGTCCCTTCCACCACAAAAAATTCTACAATTCTATGTTTCTATTAATTTTCTGTCAAGTACCTGAACAGATAATATTATATCTATGGATGAAAATTCCTACTGCGAGGGACATATGCTTAGCACTAAAAGTGTGGTAACGATGTATCATAAACAGAAAGCAGCAAATGAAATTGCTCATACCTCTGTCCAGAATGGTTGCCTGCAGGCATTTCTATGTGATGCTGAAATAGATCAATCAAATATTTTTTGTGACTTTTCTGTTTGTTGGTTTGGTTGGGTTTTTTATTATTACTTATTTTCATTATTTGTGGAGTTTTATCTTGACCTACCTGCTCTATACATGTCTTGTCTAGTCCTGTCTGTTCTAGCAAGCAAATCTTTAGCAAACAAAGAATTATTAGTCTTAATAGGAGTTTGACTCTTGAGTCTTCATTCAGAGCATTTTCCCTCTTCCAGACTGCCAGCAAATCCTTACAATGGTTTTCTGAGATGATATTATCCCCACTATACTGGGGAACTTGGTCATCAGTGTTAGGCAGCATATACAAAAGTGCTGACCAGTTTTATGTCTTATGCAAGAAACTAAGAAGATGACTTTTTTTTTTTCCAGTTTTCTCTAGCACTTTCCCAGAAGTTTAATTCAAAGCAAAGCTCCCACTGATTTCTGTTTCAACTATCAACACTTAGGAGTACTGCAAATTGAGCTTTAGCCATCTGAAACATATAATCCTCTCTTTTTCCAATACACAGTACCTAAATGAGGTAGGGATCTTGTGGGAAATACTACATGACCATGTAAGTAAAAACTGCCTCTGAAGAGCTACATATGCCCAGGTGATTTCAGGTTACATATTATCTGGTACATTCTACTTTTTCTTTTCTTTTTTTTCTTTACACCATACCATACTTGTAATGAATTTTTGTTTGATTAGATGTGGGTAGGGTCTGAAGTAGGGTGGATTGTGCTGTTATTATTTTAAGATTTTATTTGATTTTCTGACAGTAATTTCCCTTTATCTGTTCGTTTTATGGTCATCTTCTGAGAGGGATTTTCAAAAATACTTAAGCAAGAAATGGGTGTAAGTGGTAGACACTGGAAAGCAGTAAATTTTTTGCTGCTTCCTTCTAGGAAAGCTTTGTCATTCACTCTGCTTTCCAGGAGATTATGACAGGCTGAAAGACACATTTTATTTTTCTTCTTGGTCCTGTTCATATTTGCTGCTTTACTTTGTCCTCTGGATTGAGGGATTTTTCTGTATTTTTTTGTTCTTTTCATATTTCAGAAAATTGTTTCTTCTTTCTTTTCTTATTGATTATAGGAAAATACAGAAGTAAAAGCCATAATATCTTGCTTTCTCCACAAAGACAATATTCAGTAAGAGTAGTGGATATGGGCTGTGCTAAGTGAAACATGCTGAATCCCCAGAGTATTTGCCTGATTGTATCTAAGACATCTGACTATGTGTGAACTTAAAATGCAGAGTTTTATAAAAGGCAGAATTTCTAGATATTTTCAGAACAATGAGCAAAAAGTACACATGGTATCTGGACATCACACTTGGTAAAAATGAAGTCTAAAATATATTAGATAAATGTAATACTCTTTATTTTTTTGACTGCAACAATTTTAGCTTCAGCATAAGCAGAACAATCTTTTTTTTAATTTCAACAATAATGGCTCATAAGTTACTTGAGGTAGACTTAAAAATAACCCAAAAACATAACAATACCATGAAAATAAAATTGTATAGTTAATGATCACTATGAGAAACTGCAACAATGGAGTGTTTATTCAAAGTAATCAAACAGTTTAATAGGAACTGGCTCATGAGATATCTATACAGTAATTCCAATTCTCATAAGAGGAAATAGTTTCCTCTGAAGAGAATTTTATTCATTAGAAAAAGAAGGGGTGATTTTTTTCCATACAAAAATAACATTTTAGAATTCAGCAGGATTTGCTTTTTTGTCTTTCAATGACTCAGTCAATAGAGATGTCAAATTTAATTTATCTCATCATTCATGAGCCACCTGGGGTTAGCAGAATTCAATCAACAAAAGTGGGAGAGTTGGTGAAGGTGAAGGTTATTCTATGATATCAAATAAACAAAAAACAGTTATACTTCAGAGACATGATGTGAAATCATTGCATTTTTTAAAAAAATTATTTAGATGAAAACACAGAAACAGAGAGGGTCTGTACAGGTGCTTTATTGGGATTAAATCTGAAATAGTCTAAAAATTGATCATCACATCAGTCATAAAAGATGGCTCTGGAAGAGATGTTCTGTGCATTTTGGAGGACTAAATAATTGAGGTTTATTTCCTGCAGAGCCAAAGAGCCCTGTATTGATTGCCTTGGACTACCATTGCTGCTATAAGAAAATAGAAATCTAGTCTTTTGTGTAAACCAAATTGGCATTGATATTGAACTTCATTTAAATTTTTAATGTGTTACAGAATAAGCAACATTGGTGTTAAGACGATGCTGGCTTGACCGTTTGGAAATTATATAGCTTTGAAGAGACCTGGATAGATTGCCAAGGAAATATCCGGAAGAAAAGGAATATTTTCTCTATTCTCTGATCATTAATAGAGGAATTGAGTGTCTTTCAGTAAATACTGATTCACTCGTGCTTGTATGAATTCAAAATCTGTTCTTTTCTTCTGATTCAAAAAATTCGAGGCAAAGCATTTGCAGTTTGGCTGAATTAAGAGCCAGGAGAAATCATTAGTTCTAGATTTCATATAGGTTTTAATTTGATACTCTTACATGGAAGCTAGCATCTAGTTAAGGCAAAATATTTTTTCCATGTGTATGTTCCAGAGATAGACAAAGCTACAATATGCAACCATCATGCTACTCCTTAGTACTTGGTAACATTTATTTTAAAAGAAAAACTTAATTTGAAGTTAATATATTAATTTTTCACAAGTGAAATAACAAAAAAAATAACACATTGTTACTGATTTTTTTTGTCCAGAATAACTCTGGTTTTAAGAGAAAAACAAAGTCTGAATTATTTTTTTGGGAATTAGAACTTTAGGGTTTAGTCCAAAAAACATACAAGCATATAAAAAGCATTCAGATTTTAAACAGATTTTTAGTTAATAATAATTAGATTGAGCACAGCAAATACTAAAAGGCTTATAATTCATTACTTCAATGTACCTCAGAATTTTCCACTGTGATGGGAAAGACCATTTTTTTCTTCCCAGTCTAAATTATCTACATCTGTAATTCCATAACACTCTTGCTGGCCTCGAATTCATCTCATCTCATCTGACATGAGGCCTTGAAAAGCTATATTCCACCACATTTCATTAGCATGTTGTTTCTTTTTTCCCACAGAATTATGTGCACTCAAGTTACCAGGCCATTCTCATTTACTAAGTGAAAATGTGGTATAAATAAGGTTAAATGTAAAGTAATTACTTTACAGCATTATGAATAATTGTACCTATTTTGTGAAGATGAAAATACAGATTTCCAGAGATGATCCTGCCATGCAGGTAAGAGTAGATAGAAAGAAATTTGATGATCTTGGCTCAGGGGATATCAGTAAGACATGCTGGCTCTCAAAGGTATATGAAAGTAGCAATCAGGTCAAGAAGTTGCAGCCTGCTGTGAAGGTTCCTGTAGCTTTCTCTTATGATGTATTCAAAAATGATCTTGAACTGTTCCATACAATTTTGGTATAATTTCTGAGTGTAACTGACAATTTAATGTTTCTTTTTAAAAACTCTGGCAATTCAAACACTCCAAGTAGGAGCCTGAAGGGTTTTATTTCCATGTTAGCGATTTTGGAGATGACATATATCATGGATCAGATCCTAAAATATGTCTGGTGAAAGCAACTGTCTTCGTGGAAGTGCAGAACTGTGGACAAAGCTTAGTGCTGCCTGTAAATTGAATGACTGGAATATACTGGCCATGTACAATGTGTTGCTAAACATAATAATTTCTTGGATATTTCTCTTCTCTCAATAATGATATTCTCAAACATCCATGA
This sequence comes from Phainopepla nitens, assembly GCA_013400175.1. Lineage (NCBI taxonomy): Eukaryota > Metazoa > Chordata > Aves > Passeriformes > Bombycillidae > Phainopepla > Phainopepla nitens. Next base: position 593,570 of record VXBQ01014013.1, read on the forward strand.
TATTAAAAAAGCACAGGTTACATTCCAACATGTGTATAGTCCACAGGTTTTTTGAACTCGGATATTTTTAAAAGGGAAAAAATTATAAATGTCTCTTAAATGATTTAAATTTCTTAAACTTGCACTTTCTGATGTCTATGGATCGGCAGCTGTAACAGAACCTAAAGGCAGTTGGTTGTGGAGTTTCATTAACAGAATTTATTACAGTTAAGCAGAATTGATAAGGCTTTTTTCTTTGTCGCAGTGCAATGAATGATAAGAACTGATGAAATTTTGCTAACAAAGGAAACTGAAAACAGAATTAATGTTACCTGCATATAAGTTGTTCTGTTTAGCCTCCAAAATATTAGTATTCCATATGGTAGAATATCATCAGGGACACTTATGAGTTTTATGTGCACCTTTCACGCTTTCAGAGAAATTATCAATAAGAAGGGCATTTAAATAATAGAGTGATGTAGTGTTCTTAAGTAACACCAAAGAAACTATTGTGATTATTCGGTTTAATGTCTCTAAATTGGGCAATAGGTCATATAAAACCTCTGAAAATACACCAAATATTAAAAGACAAAGAAATTAAGTTCTAAGATATATTTGTTGACGTAGATACTGGAAAAGATTGTGATAAAGTTGATTCTTAATCTTAATCTCTAGATGTATTAAATGTTTACTTATTTCAGCCTAAAAATTTGTTAGTTATGGTTTTGTGACATCATGCTCTTAATATATAAGATGCTCCATTGGCTATTCTGTATTCTCCATGTTGTTTACTTGTATCCAGGCCAACTTTAATGCTTCCATTAGTATAAGGACTTGAATTTTTCACTGGAAGGTGTAATTTCCACACTTTTAAATCAATAAGAATTTTTCTCTGAACTGCCTCCAGCTCCTTGACAACCTCTATGAATTGTAAACACAATATTTGAGTAGGAGTTCTGTAAAAGAACTGATATCTACATGCAATATTTATTATTTTAGCCACCAGAGTTTTTTATTATTATTGCTGTTTGTGACGTTAGCTTGTAGTGATTTGGTTTTGAAATTATTCAGATCATTTAAATCAAAAATATGATCCATGGTTTTGGTACTTAGCAACACTGTTTTGACTTTAGTGACATTGAAAAGCAAACTGTGGAGGTGAGGTGGTATTGCATTTTCTTCTGATTCCTCAAGTAATCCAGGATTAGTGGTCTGATGATTGTGTCATTTAAATATCTTATTTCTTAGAACTAGAATTTTTAAGGTCACTTTTAGATAATGTGAAATAGGTATTTGGCATCAATAAGTACCTGGGACCCAAATAGATAATAATCAGAGTAATATACAAGCCTTACTTTTAATCACATTGTCAGTTAATCACTCTTTCATTGATTTCAGTGTCCGCAATGCATTTTGAAAAGGAAAAGAAAGCTATTTAATTTTAATAGTGTTGCCTTTTTAAAACTTAAGTGTACTGTATCAGAATTATTGTTTTCATCAACCAATCTTATGACTGCATTAAAAAAATATATCCTTTTCAGATATCTAAGTTAAGATCTACTTTCCATAATTCCATGCTGATTTGGATTAATTTCCTTCCTTTAATTATTAAGTATACTATCAGTGCTTTTGTATAATTCATGCCAGTTAACATGGCCTCATCTTTTTTTAGTACTTGAGTCTTACCTGAAACTTTTACTTTTCATTGACACAATATCAGCTTTGTCCTATGGCCCTCATATTTCTAGCACTTCAAGGCTTGAAGCAGAGCATCAGCAGACTGGACATCACCATGGATAATTTTTTAAAAACTGCTGATTTAAAGTTGTGCATCATGATTACTTTTGATTAGCAGTCTCCTTAGTTTATAAATTCTATGGCAAATCTTTCTTCATAGCCTGAGAAAAGTGAAATTTTCATCTAGCTTCTGGGAACTAAATTAAATTATTTTAAATCTTTCAAGTTTCTGACATCACAAATATTTTAATGGATTTTTTGTTCCTAAGAAATCTGTACAGAATTTCTCCATAGATAACTTTTGCTGTCTGGAATGCCTTCCATGACTCCCTCCTGGGATTTTCTTTTAATAATATGGCAGTTGCAACTGGAAATGTACTTCATTTTTTTTTTCTCTATACATTATTCTCTGATATCTTGGTAACCACATGATATTTAAGCTTGATCAAGATATAAATGTTAGAAAACTTACTTAAAAATGTACAGGTAAAAACTGTCTGTTCATTAGGTGGAAATATTTTATTTCCTGATTCCAGTCTGTTGGTTTTTTATGGGTTTTCTTTTGCCAGACTGGGTTTGTATATATATTGCCCTTACAGCTTAATGTTATTCATACAAATAGTATCCTGTACTCAGGTTCTCAATTCAGAAATAATAACCTACTTATAAGATTATGAAAGCACAGAAGTCAGCATAGTGTCCTTGTACATGACTTCATAGGTGCAGAGGACTGTGAAGAGCCACAGGAGATTCGTCAGAAATCAAATTAAAAATCTGCAAAGTAATGGCAATGTTCCTACTCTGCTGACTGCTGAGTACTATTTAAGACAATACAAAGATCCTGCTCAAAAAATTGTAACATACTTATGTCATGCTCCTCTGAAAAAGAATCTGAAAAGTAAAAAGCATACATGCAGCTTTCTGAGTGGGTATATTCTTATTCTGTCACCACTGGTGTGACATTTAAGGGAATTTTTTTTCACAGAAAACCTTCATTTAAAAATATTTCAGCCTCTGCTGCCGAAGGGGGTGAATTTTATTTTCTGAATCTGCTCTTGAACAAGACTGTCAGGCAGTTTGGAAGGTGATCTGACTCTCCCTCTACTTCTTCCATGGCTTCCTCTCAAATAGAAATATCTTGAGCAGCATCTTTTGACAGATCAAATTCAGAGCCTTAAGAGAATATTCAATGGAACATTTTCAGAAAGGGAAGCTGTTCCTATGGAAGCTTACTTAAATTACTGTGCTCACACATTACATTTTATCCAGTAAGTTAAAAATGCACTGACCATTTCTTTATTTTTTTTTCTTTAAAGATTTCTTAAACATGAATGGAATTGCTAGGCTACAAAATCAATAAAAAGTGTTCATTCTTAATACTATGATGTTTCTCAGCAGCATAAATTAATTGGAACATGTAGTCTATTTCTAAACCTGGAGGAATTGTACAGCAAGAAACGTCAATTTTTATTTGAGTTCGATAGTTCTGTGTGTCATGGCTAATATGTTCAAGAAGTAACCCTTCCATCCTATTATTGTCACATCAGTTGGTCCATCCTGGACTGGAATTGGTAATGGTGATCCATTAAAGGAGCATGGAACACTGCTAATGCCAAAGGGACTGTCAGTGCACCAATGACAATGAAATAATTATAGGTAAATACAGTTACCCTAGCCAGGAAGTCACTGAATGTGAGTCTTTCTTAAAGGAAAAAAAGAGTCTTTAAGAGCACTGTGTTTAATGTTGTACACTCGTGAAACAGTATTTTCTTCAAACATTATTTTAATTCTCTTAATTGCTCAAATATTTAGGTCAGGTTGTTTTAAAACACTAGTTTTATTCAGGCATGGTTTTACAAAGAACTTCTTGGCTTCAAGGCTGTATCTTCAGGGGTGATAAGTATGATTCTGGAGACTCTGGAGACTAACCTAAGTAACACATTTCCCAATTGCTGGCCCTGACCCTTTATCACAGATGTTAATTCCTTACATTAGAGAGTGAAATACTTAAATTAATTCTTCAGGGAACAATATTAAAAGAACTAGGGAGAACTTGGCTTTTTTTCTACCAAATTAATAAGATATTGCTGGATCAATGTTCCAGTCATTCTTTCAGTTCCCATGACCGGAAAAAAAATTATATAGATTAAATTATATATAGATAAATTGAGACAATCTATCCTTCTTACTCCTTCTTGGAACATTTTTGGGTTTTTTATTTCTTTTCTATTCTGACCTTGTTAGCAAAATTAGGGTGGATTTAATTCGTGCTGAGGCTGAAACCATTCACAACACAGTGTTGTAACCTACATGGGTTAGTTCTGGTTGAGTTTAGAACCAGGATGTATAGAAACATATCCCATGTCTCAATAGCAACTTCAGTTTGAAGCATTTCAAGAAGAGTTAAAGAGAGAGTAGCCAAAGGTTATAGATCTGATTTCCAATATAAATGCATCTTTCTTAAGAAGTAAGTATTTTTTGTGAGTTCAACTATTTTGGAACTGTTGAAAATCAAAAAAGGAGTTTTACTGTGTGGGAATAAGGAAAACTGCATTACTAGAGAATGCTACTTCAAATCATTCCATTGTTGATATCACCTTCACCTAGACGTTCACAGAAATTGCAGAAAAAGGAAGCTAAGTTTAGCTCCTTGAACATAGCCAGGACTTCAATAAAACACCAAAGGATCCCTGAAGTTAGGGGTGAGGTATTTAGGGATAAATCTGAAAAGGTATTTAAGCACTCATTTATGCAGAGATGAAACTATTATGAAAATCTTGAGTGTCATAACCTTGAATTTAAGTGGTAAAAGAGAAAAAATATCCCATAACAGCAGTATTTGTGTTTTTCTTTTTTTTTATTTTGGTTTGAGTTTTTTTGGTGGTTGTTTTTTTGGGGGGTTTTTTGAGTTTTTTTTTTTTTTTGGTTTGGTTTGGTTTGGTTTGGTTTGGTTGGTTGGTTTTGGTTTTGGTTTAGTTTTGGGGAGTTTTATTTATTATTATTATTGCTGTTATTACTATTATTATTATCATTATTATTATTACTATTATTATTATTATTATTATTAATACTTTGTTATTTATTATTTATTATTTATTATTTATTATTTATTATTTATTGTTATGTTTTGGGTTGATTTGGGTTTTTTCCTGTGGAATATTGTTTTTTTCTACCATTTGGACATAAATTGAATGACACTAGATGAAGAGGTGGAGATGATTGTAAGGCATGATGACAGGTGTTTGTCCTCTGCAAGAGTTTGTAGAATAGCTGGTGGAAACTAAAGGTTATTTTACTGACTTTCCACCTTCAAACCTATGATAAGTTTGGTACAAGAAAGCTGAAATTCCATAACTAAATACTATTATTTTAATGTTATTTCATCATATTAACATTCTCTTTGCACTTCAGGATTATCTATCATTGCTCCTTATTTTTGTGCTGATGGGTTTAGGCCAGCCGATATCAATTCACCTCTAAGTAGGGGGATAGTATTTCATTTTAAATCAGGATGACTTAAATCACAGAAATGTAAGACTGAAAAGGATAACAGAGGATCAATGCAAATTCTAGTCAACAAACTGAAAGCTTAGTTCCGGAGATCTACTGAAAAATTAATGATGAATTCATTCATAAATAGTAATGGACTAAATATGAAGTTGTATAAAGAATAAGGATCCTTGCTAGTCTTTTCTAATTTGAATTTATGGCTATATAATTTGCTTGCTGTCTTTTGTGATAATATTGGGTAATGAAAACAAAAATGTTTGTACACATCCATGGCTCCTTCTTTGTTCAAATTCCATCTTCTTTTTCTTTTTGTAAGCAACCATAACTGTTTCTGTGGAACACTTGAAAATGTCTACAGAAAAAAAAAATCTCTGTGTCTATCATACAAGGGCATACCATAATCACCTGCATGTGAAAAAGAGCAATATGTTTTCAAATCACTTGTAATTCATTATATATTTAATGAAAAAAATTTTAAAGGAGAGTCTCAAAACAAAAAGAAAAAAGTCTTTTTTTCTAACATTTTGCTAGGTATTTTAGAATTTTTGGCTAACTCTATTGGTGATATAGATCAAATAATATTTCTAGAGAACCGCTCATCCTCATATAATTTTCAATAGTCAGTGTACCATAATCCTAGAAGAACCTAGGTAAATTTGGTAGACCTACTCAGGAATTTCCCTAACCTTCACTGCTTATTTTCTGCCTACAATCATAAAAACTTGTTGAATTATGTATCCAATTTAATAACAACTTTGGTTAGTCCCTTAAAAAAAAACTTAAATACTTTAGAAGATAAATTTAGCAATAATAATTATTAAACAGGGCCATCCTTCATTAATTGAGATTAAATTAATATTCTCCTGGAAAGATCTGAAAAATCAGAGACAGAACTTTAAAAAGAAGCTTGCAGAAATGGAATGTTCTTCAATGATGTTAAAATGCAAGAAAATATAAATCACAAACTGCATTTTGCCCCTAGGAATTTNATGGACTAAATATGAAGTTGTATAAAGAATAAGGATCCTTGCTAGTCTTTTCTAATTTGAATTTATGGCTATATAATTTGCTTGCTGTCTTTTGTGATAATATTGGGTAATGAAAACAAAAATGTTTGTACACATCCATGGCTCCTTCTTTGTTCAAATTCCATCTTCTTTTTCTTTTTGTAAGCAACCATAACTGTTTCTGTGGAACACTTGAAAATGTCTACAGAAAAAAAAAATCTCTGTGTCTATCATACAAGGGCATACCATAATCACCTGCATGTGAAAAAGAGCAATATGTTTTCAAATCACTTGTAATTCATTATATATTTAATGAAAAAAATTTTAAAGGAGAGTCTCAAAACAAAAAGAAAAAAGTCTTTTTTTCTAACATTTTGCTAGGTATTTTAGAATTTTTGGCTAACTCTATTGGTGATATAGATCAAATAATATTTCTAGAGAACCGCTCATCCTCATATAATTTTCAATAGTCAGTGTACCATAATCCTAGAAGAACCTAGGTAAATTTGGTAGACCTACTCAGGAATTTCCCTAACCTTCACTGCTTATTTTCTGCCTACAATCATAAAAACTTGTTGAATTATGTATCCAATTTAATAACAACTTTGGTTAGTCCCTTAAAAAAAAACTTAAATACTTTAGAAGATAAATTTAGCAATAATAATTATTAAACAGGGCCATCCTTCATTAATTGAGATTAAATTAATATTCTCCTGGAAAGATCTGAAAAATCAGAGACAGAACTTTAAAAAGAAGCTTGCAGAAATGGAATGTTCTTCAATGATGTTAAAATGCAAGAAAATATAAATCACAAACTGCATTTTGCCCCTAGGAATTTCAAAAGATTATGATTAGAAACTGCAATGACTTTTCCCACTCAGGGTTCCATTTGGCAGCTCTTTCATGATTGCTTAATTAATGAAATCACATTTATAAGAATAGTGCAACTCCTTAATCCAGTCCAAATGTCTGATTACTTTTGAAATAAAAGTGCAGTTTAATTTCAGAAATAGTGTGCATAATGCTGCTTAACCCCTACTGAGTCAAGTTCAATTGATTATTTTTAATTTCAAAAGGCCTCTGAGCAAAACTTTCTCTCAATAATTTAGCAAGTGAGAAAAAACTTGCAGCCAGTAATGGCAAGGATATATGAATATCATGAGAAAAGGCAAGTAGCAAGTTTGACATGTTCTGACAATTATTTTTACAAAATACAAACCTTTATAATTATAAATTTTCATTATACTTGCAAAAGCTTGAACCCACTCTCAAGTCTTGACCTGAGCTAACCCTCATTAGTAAAAATTTCAGAACAATCCTTTATTTAACTTTTGTCACGATACATTTTGAACACTACATAAATCTCAAAAGGAGGTGGCTTTTTTATGCTCATGATTGCATTGGCTAAGTGTTAATAGTCCACCAAACTGCTTAAAACTACAGGATTTCCCAGCAAATCTTTAGAAACTAGTACTTTATGAGAGTTAGATTTTTTTTTTTTTCCAGTACTGGAGAGTTCACATGAAGAGGTGGTGATATATTGATTATTTACAGGATCTCAAAATTCTTTGAATTTGCACGAAGAAAATAAAATGAAATCCACAGAGTTCTCAAGAAGCTAAGCTAGTTATTCTCCTGCAGGTCTTGTTGAGTTGTAATTCGTGCTTTACAATGTATAATAAAGACAGAAGATTTGTACTGAGTAAAAATGGCTGAACTTCTTCACATCTGTGTGGCCAATGGGTATAAACTCTCAGTGAAGTATAAAATAAAGAAATGGGAAAAGCAATTTTGTGACTAGTGTTTCTGAGTTATGGTTACCTTTCAGTAAGGTAGCCAGAAATTACTTTCTGTCACACACCTTTTACCACAGAGATGAAATCTATCGTTCATGTGTTTGTTTTTCTTTTCTTTTTTTTTTTTTTTTTTGGTGTACTGCATAATCTTTTCCTAAAAATGTTTCTTAAGCTGGGAATGTCACATACCAAATTAACAAGTAGATTGCTGAGAGATGCTATAGGTTTAACTTTTGAACACATTCTGATGGCGATTAGATGATATAATCAGATGTTTGCATCCCTTCTGTCTGATCAACCTTTTATGCTGAAAGACAGGACAACTGAAAGAGTGCAGTTTAGATAAATAATTTCAATTGAGAAGTTATTTCTGTAGCATAGAGTCTAAATGGAACATTTGGGATTATTTTTGCTTTATTAGAAAGGACTGGTGTCAATAAAGGGCTACCAAGAAGAGCTGAAAATGTTTTAAATTATCTAAAATTACATTTTCAATATCTTAAGAAATAAAATTATTTTATTTTCCAATTTCTAACATCTCATTAATTCTTATAATATTTTCTTAATTTTTAATTATTCGTTTAGGTTATAATTTTTAGTTCTGGAGAAACAAAGTAGATAGAGAATAAATAGTACCTTGGAATGACTTTGGTTTGGTTGTGAATTTGCATTTCTTTTAATTTGGATTCCTTTAATTAGACATATTCAATTGGCCCTGGAAACAGATGGATTTTATTTCTTTGTTTATTTCCTCATTATTTCCTTACAGAAAAATATTTTTAAGAGAGTTGAGTTGTTAGGCATCCTATTTCCCAGAATGAGTATTACCTACCTATGAACACACAAAGATCTAGAATATGTAAAGAAACCTAAAGAATAATAGAAAGATTTTTAAAAATTGCAATAAAAAATGAGAATCTGATTGTACAATTATTGATGATACTTTCTGTAAACTCTTTAACTGAATTTGCAATTAAGGGCCATAGAACACATAAAAACCCAAAAACTTTCAGGATGTACATCCTGAAGATTAGAGCACCTTTTGAATAGGTTTTCTTTTCAGAATAATCTCTGGTAACAGCATCAGCTAGGCTTCTTTGTCTATTATTCTTCCCAATTTTCCTCTTGATTTTGATTGCATTTCCCCTCTTCCACCTCTAAAATTTGCTACAAAAACTTAATATCTTATCTTTATTTTTATTTATTCAGTTTAAGAATACAGACAATTTTTTGCCTTATTTCACTAAGAGATGACATCTCCTGTAAAACTCAAAACCATGAGAGTTTAGACAGGTGATGCCTTGCAGTCAAACAGTTCAGACATCATACTTATTTAGCCATTTTAATTTCTGAAATATTCAAAGATGATAATGGACAGAAACCTGCCCCAAGTGCTCTGTGCCTTTGGGCTGGAATATTGCAACAAGCTCTCTCTTTAGCGCTGTCCTTGAAAACCCTCAAAGATTTTGTCTGGTGAGGAGTGATGAGGCATAACTCCTCGAGGGCATATCACTAAAAGAGCTAGAGACATCCATAATCCTCAGGATTTGCTTGTTGTTCAGAATGACTAAACTTTGTGTAACTACGAGAAGTACAGAGTTTATCTTATAGAACTTGGAATCAAGTATTCTGGTTCTGGTTCGGCTTTGATTTTCTCTTTTTTAATTATACCGTGAATTTTTTTTTATGATGGTGAAAGATTTTCTTTACAAAGATGACCAGAATTCTGCACTGTGTTGTAAACTCAGGCTGGTATTTATTTATTTTCTTTTTTTTGGTGTGAGGGATAACATTTTTTGCATTCTGACAGAAAATGCTGTAAAATCATTAATTTCTGAATCTCTATCTATTGTGCAATACAAATAAAAATAGGGCCCTGTGAAAACCTTGACATTTTTCTAAGATGTTATATATGGTTCTGTCAGAAAAAAAGGAAAGTGACATTTTCGTAATTGTTCAAGTCTCTTTTTTGTTTTGTAATGACCTGATGGAGATTAGGTCCTTCTATACCACAGACAGTAAAAGAAGGTCTCTACCCTAGGAGACTTAATATAGGAAATTGTAGAGATGAAATGAAGTAGGGCAGCAGATTAGTAGAGCAATATCAGCAGGAACAAAGGCCAAGGTTGCAGAAAGAAGTTCAACTATCTTCTGTAGCCATGTTCTTTAATACTGGGGTTTTGGTTTTGTTTGGTTTGATATCTCTTGGTAAGGCAGTAGCAGCAGCAGGTCATGTACCAGGACTCCATCATACCAGGTACTTCACAAGTGAAGGGAAAAATTGTTTTTGTAAATGTTCTTTATAATTACTAAGTCATTATGATAATAAAGGGTTCAAAACAAGGAAAGACGGTTCCTATTCTTTGGTGTAATGACCAATATCAGCAAGAAAATATTTTAATTGTCCAGAAGAGTCTAAAATAGAGTGTTAAATTTTGCCTATGTTTAAATATATAGAGTGATTTTGAAGGGTAGACCTCTGTAAGTTTGAAAATAATCCAGATACTAAGGTTACAATCCTACACAATGAGACCGTTATTGAGACAGCTAAATTGCAATTGTCATAAACCCTTACTTAAGGTGCTTCTATGTTCAGAAAAAAAAGTGTCATAAGGTATGTGGACATACCTTATAATACATAAAAAGGTATGTGCACACCTGAAAAGTAAGGACGTCTGAGCTGTGATGATATCTGGTTAAAGGCAATTCAACTTCAAAAATAATGATATGAATCTGGGGAAGTAAAGATGTAAATACAAAAAGATGTAGATACAAAAACCTAAGGGGTGAGGAAGTTACAGAAACACTGCCATAGATCACGAGTTTGCAGAACACTGAAAGGATCAGTGGAGCATAGCCCTGGAGAGATTTACCCAGAGCTTCATAATCAAAAAAATTGAGGAAACATGATCAGCAGGGATCTCAAGGGCAAGAGTAAATTTAGGATGCGATATTTAGGAGGTTTGTCAGATGTGTAAGTCTAGTTATGGGATGTTTTTAAGGAGACTGTAAAGAAAGAAATTAATAGGTTTGGCAAACTCAAGAGGGTTTGAGTAAAACTGGCCAGTCTAGTGTAAGCCTGCTGCTGGACCTTCCTCTGACCATGCCAGGTGAAATCCCTTTTGTTCCAAGTCCTTCACATGTTCTCTGAATATATATATGTAATTTAAATGTTTTACTTAACAGGGTTCTCTCTTTTCTCTCTCATCCTAATTTGTTCCAGTTTATGATAAACAGGCTTAGTGTAGATAGAGGGTGTTTGTTTTCTTTTTGTTTGCTCTCCAATAGGAAGAGAAACAGTCTCATATTTCTCTTCCCAAATGTAATTGAAGGATGGAAATTGCAAATAAACTTCATTATAGGGTGGAAAGGTATGACAGTTATAGAGAATACATACGATAATATGTAGAAAGACAAAATGAATGTTGAGTTTTGACAGAATTATTTGGAGAATTTCAACAGGACATAAGGTTTATGCAATTTAGTCATTTGTCTGCAAGGAAATTCCTTCTTTTCCACACCAGTAATAGCAGAACTCATTAGCCAGCTCCAGGGAATATTGAAGGAATACTCAGTGTTGCTGCTCAACAAAATTTACTGAAAAATCTAAGCAGAGATAAAAAATATCTCCAAATGCTTTACTGGGATAAATTTAAGTAGAACGTGGATGTTCTACATTCTGTTCAGTACATCTGGTGAGCAAACTACTATGTAGAGTGATAAATTGAGCACAGAATACTCTTTCTCTTAACCCACACCAATATGGTTGGGATGCTGCAAGAAGCTGAGGGTATTATAACTATGGACACAAAATTTTGAAGACAAAGAGCTGCAGATAAATAGGCTTTATTTAATTACCTTCATGCAGAACAAAATTTTTTTTGAGATAGTTTTCCTGGTTGCTTTATTTTTAATAGAATAAATAACTCTGCTGTTCATAAGTACTCTTTTGGGTAATGCTATCTAATTGATTTTATAATTGAATTCAATCCAGAAAATATATATTTTTTATTTTTCTGTGTTGTAATGACTACATCTGACTTTTTAAACCATTTCTTATGCAAGAAATGGGTGTGAAATACGTATTTTTGAGTTTGCGCACAATTCTACAGTTGCATCACTTTTGTTTTTTAATGCTGCCTGATAGAATATTTTAATTCATTTACCATGTCAAATAAGCAGATATTTGGAGAGAGTGGACATGATGTTTATTCTCAATGCAGTTTCCATGCATGTAGATTCAAATATGATTTGGATATTTTTTTAATTTTTACAAGGTTGTTTCATTACTGTATTGTAGATCATCCACGTTCCCTAAATAATAGTATCTGTCCACAGAAATCACATAATGGTTAAGGAGAAATTATACTTCAAGATTTTGAAAAGTTCACAATGATGGATCAGAATTTTAGGTATGGCAGGATTTGAACTTATTGTTGATTTCTACTGAGTTCTCCATGAAGAAATTCAAATTAAAATAGGTGAGTAAAATCTTTGTGATGGGAGATGATATCCAGGCATTTGTCTTAGGGGCATTATATATATTTTCTCCATCTTATTGTAAAATATGAGAACTATCAAGCACTGATGCTGCATTTTCTGAGGCTGAATATCCCTCAGTGTGGGTCACCCTGTGCTCCAGGCATGCTGAGTTTTCTAATATAATAACCCAGCTGCCTCTGCTGCTGACATCTAGTATACCCTGTACCCATAATGTTGCTGACTGTCATTGTTACACTAAGGTTATATGGCAGGAAGTAGTTTTGGGATCACTGCATATTTATCACTTCTTGTTGCCGAAGACAAGATCCGATATAAAGCGCATTTGGGTGTTATACAGGAGAGAAGAAATCCTAGGCAATAGTAGCATGCATGAGACTCATCAGTTCATTAGTCATCGAGGTCTCTTTAGCCACCTGTCTTTAGTTCATCTTCAGCACGGCTGAAAAAAGAAAAGTAAAATCTCTCATGTTCTACCTGTGTTCTCTCCTCTGCAGAAATGCAGCAAGGGAGCCTGGGGCTCCCCTGCCGCCTAAACTCAGCTTCAAGCTACCCGTGATCACTCCTCCTTCCCTGCTTGTGTGCAGTCCTGCCACCTCCCTTTCAACTCCTCAGCCCTCATCCCAAGGAACTGTAGATCACTAACCAGGCAGAAAACTGTGCACTTTCAGGTGTCTTCTCTCCAAGGTTAGCACAAGGAATGAGATTGCAAGAATCACTTCAATACTAGAATTAATGCAACTGGAGAGGGCTCAAATTCTGTTAAGTCGTTCTGACTATATAATGTGTGCAGGAATAAGCCTTTTTTTTTTTAATTAATCATCACGTAAATTAGAAGTTACATTATTTCTATTAATAGTGTTCAGCAAAATATTTGCTTTGTATATTGGATCAAAAAGAAGGTATTTGGAGACCATATAGATGATGAAGGTGAGGCAAGGGAGGAGCTTGCCAGGTAATGATCAGGGGTGTTACAGGCTGCAGACTGCTCTGCAGCTAAAGCCAGGCTTCACTAGCTTTCTTAGCTGGCTTCAGAGTAAATGAAAACAGATTAGTGTAAACGATAATTGCTATAAACCAGTGAATTATGTCGGGTAGTCAAACTCTGACTCCCTCCTTCCATTCAGCACTCACTGCCTGTATTAGCCTCTTCAGATTTAAACTGAGACTGAATTTGAAGATTAATCTTGTGCTACAGGTGGTCTGCCTAGCAAGGAATTAGTTTACTTCCAAGAAGCATGTTTTTTTTAGTGTGCTCCTCAATAATTTTATAAAAGCTATCAGTTTCTAATGTAGGAAATAAAGCTCAAAAAAACCCAAAAGTTGGTTGTTCTTTTGTTTTTTTAAAAAAGACTGCTTGAAATATCCTCCATAGGTAACAATCAGGAAAGTTCTTATTATTGGAAACTTAAAAATGTCTGTTGATCTGCAAAACAGAGCATGAGTGATGGTAGCATTACATATATAATTGGTTTTGTGCATACTTACAATCACATACTGGTTTTAAAATATATTCCCTTCATGTGCTCATTATATTCATCTCTCATCCACTTCTGCAACAGATATTTGCAGTCGTTCATTATTGTTTATTATTAGAAAAGCAATAAAGAGGGAGCAGCATCATGAATCACATTACAGTCCTAAAAGAACATACATGTAAATACATAAAGTGTGGTAGAAAATTCACATTTGCCCCATAATCATATTGACTTCTACAAACTCAATATATCTAAGGCAGAATGTTTTCCTTTCTTTTTTTTTTGTTTTAATTTCTCTCAGCTTAATTAGTAAGGGTCAGAAACAAAAACAGGATTCTTAAAATGCTAATTTGGGATTTGCCTACTGTTAATGTGATTTATTACTAATTTTTGCTTGTTCTCATTTTAAACTACTTACAAGCTTTGATGATTTCCAAGTGTATGTCTTTTAAAATAGTCTACATTGTGTATGGGTCTTTAAAGGAATATTTAAATGTATAAACCATTAAAGATTCAGATAAATGTCTTGTAAGACAAATTCAGTGTGAATGGCAACTCTGTAATTTAAAGCTGTATATCACAGTATGCCATTTTTTTTTTTTATCAGCAGTTCTTGACAATATAAAATTGATAAGTTTGGTGCTACCAGGTCATATACTCTTTCCTGGAAGTCACCTTATTCTGATTTATCTTTAAACTAGTCTCTGCATGGAGGGTGTTCTGCTCCAGACTTATTAATATACTTATTGGTGAATCAAAAGCAGTTCATCCATAAGCATAACTAGTTGAGGATTACCATTACTAATTTAGTTGTTTAGGTTACTCAAGACACCTTGATTTCTGTTTGGCAGCAACAAACAGAATATTCAGGTTTGTGAATTGATGCAGCAAAAGGTGTCTCCAGAGCCCAGGCACAATCTGTCTGTTTGTTCCAAATTGATAACTTCTTACTGCACTGTTTCTCTAAGAGGTCATCTGCTACAGCAGCTATTTCCATTATTTTTCTGATTGTACACTAGCTTGCCTCAGTGTGCTAAGAGCAATAAGGAAAGAGGAGATCCTCACTGGCAAGCTGCAAGAGCTTAGTAGGGATTTGACTAAAAAGGCTCCTAGGAGGTATGTTTGGACTGGTTGATATTCCCAGTCCCATTGTCATGAAGAAAGGCTAATTTCACTCATGTCTTTCTCTTTATGAAGAACCAGTTACAAACCATATATCACATGTAGGTTTTTATTTTCACTGTATTCATCAATGTGGACATGCAAGATTCCATGGAGAATCTTGGATATGTTTCCTGTCACTTAGATATGAGGACAGGAAAGCAGAGGGAGGAAGCAACTGTACTGCTGCTGTCAGTAATGGGCCTGAGCTCTACTGCAATTTGTGTAGTGTAAAAAACCACCCTGAGTCACCCAAACAGAAAGAGACAGGGGAGTTTATACCTTCACTGAGTCAAAGAATGGGTAATTTGCCTGTCAGGTATAAGAACTGATCTGGTCTAAGAAGAAATGAGCGTTTCTAAGGAAGTGAAAGCAAGCTTATTTGGATTCAGATGGATGGTCAGACTATCACTAGAATGAAAGAGAAGTAAACTGAATTTAGAAAAACAAATTAAATCTCTCTAGATACACCAGAGGGCTCCAACATGGAAATTAATTCTAACTCCAAGTCTGTCTTGCCATGGCAAGATTTTCTTTCAGGGGTAACCCCTGGGGTACAAGTAAGGAGGAAAAATAAAATCCACAAACGCCAAAGTTCACAATTGCTAGATAAAGGGATTTTCTTATTTAATCATAGGACAGGCAGATTAAATACTGATTACCTCTTCCTTTTTTTGTAACTGTGTCAGCTATTTTGGATGTTTTGAATATTTTTTTTTATTTTTCTTTAAGCTGGCCTGAGAAAAGGATGATTTTAAGATAAGCCATCAATAACAAGTTCCTAATTAAAGACTAAGGCAAATCCAGAAACCTTGCCACTTGACCTCCTTAAAGGACCAATTCCTCCTTGTTCCCTGAATATGCAAAAAGGGATTGGAGAGGTTTTGTGTACAAATACTGCATGACCCTGACAAGGAGCTTGCATCACATGGATCAAGACCAAATAGAAAAGTGTCTCTCAGGAGACTGATATCAAGTTTAGACAGGGAAACAGGCCTCAATCGCAAGGATCACTATGTAGTATATCACAACGTCTGGAAACAGTTTGCCCATAGATAAATCAGAAATTGACAATAATTTTAAAATGTATGGGCTGAGGGTTATTTAGCAACCTGCAAAATTTAATTAGAGCAATTACGAATCTAAAGATAATTTGAATAGCAGTCATACATACAAAACTTACCCAGGAGGCAAAGTAGTTTTGTGTTTTCTTTTATCCCTATCTGTTGCACACAAACTTTTAATAAAGTACTCTATAACACATTTCTGCTATTCTCTTCATGGAAAAAAGAAAAAATATTTTATGTGCGAACTGACATTGATCACTGAGAATTTCAAGACAGAAACCACCACACAGCTCTAAGCTGTGGTAAAAAAAAAGAAGTGAAGCCTAACCAAGACTTGTATGCTTAGTTAGCAGTGAAAAAGGCTTTTGGGAGTGAACTCTGACTGCACTTTAAACTTTTTGTAACACAAAAAGAACCAAAAAAGAAAGCAGAAAACTGTGTTGCAAGACCAAAGAAGCCAGTTGAACTGAACAGCTATCATTTGCAGGCTGGAAACTCAGCTGTGTCTTTTACTTCGAAAAGTAAAAAAAGAATTTCGCAATAGGCAGGGCAAATACTTATCCCCTTCTGTTCTCATGGGTTTTTTTATCACACTGTACTCCCTCCTCCTCTCCCTTCTTTGCTCATATTCTGGTGAACCACAGAAAGATGACAGAGATGATGGTGAAAAGTTGAAGATGCTGAAAAAATATTTGATGCTTTCAGATTGCGAGTTAAAAGAGAGACTGTTGTGTGATACACTTTCAAAATAACAATAATACAAATGATTTTAGACACTTTAGTGTCTCAAAAGAAGACTATAGAAAGAAAGATAAATTTAAGACTAGTAAGTCAATAGGGCTTGATAGTCTACTTCCAGAAATGGAGTGTAAGATTACCACAGAAAATTCCCTATTTCTAAATTAAATGTGCCATGTATGTACCTAACTCAGTATTATGTGACCTTACTGCCGAGATTTATGACAATCTTTATCAGCATTAGAACGACAACTTTTATATATTCTGTTGGTGTTAAAATGCATGATTTACAGTTGTAGTCTATACAGGAAAATAACCTTTAATAAGATGTAACAACAGGTTTTTTGGCTGATTTTCTATTAAGATGCCTTATAATTCAGCAATAAAAGAGTAAAATGCATTCTGATTCAGCCTGCTGTGCTTTTCATCTTTTTGGAGGAAAGCATTGGTAAGGGAAATGGCCTCTTTTAATCCTGTTAAATCTAAAAAAAAATTATATTAGAAATAATTTATTAATCTTATAATTCTTCCTAAGGAAGGCAGTGTTTTAGTGTGTGTAGTGATTACAGATTAGAACCATTACCCAAAATTTCTAGACAAAGCCCAGCTCTTAAGATATACCTTATAAATCTGAGACTTATAAGTCCTCAAGAGTCTGAGAGCAGGTAGCCTGCCAACCTCTCTTAAAAATGGTATGTTGTAAATATTGATATATAAATCTTTCATAATAATATACAGATTTTCTATTTTTTCTCTCCTAGAATTAAACACTTTCCCATTTAAGACTGAAGACAAATATGGTGGCAACTTATTTTCTTACTGAACCTTTCTGTTTTTCTTTTATGTATAAAAAATATATACTGTCTCTATATTGTTGTCCCTACAGCAGGATCTTGGCAAGCTGAGGCTGAAGTATTCATGCTTTTGGCTCTTTCTGGAATTACATAATGTGTATCTATTTGGAGCTTCAATTCTCTTTCCTCATTTTATGTCATTCACTTCTGAGCAGATGGTTGAATGTGACAGTTGTCACTTATATATTAAAGTAACTTACAATTGACTGTTGCTCTTGCCTTAAAGTGAGTGTTGGATGAAATGGGAAAAGTAGTTGTCTTGCAAACAAATCAAGTTTTTATCATAAATTTGACATGCATCACAAATTAATGGAGGCAGTTTCTATAGCAATAATGTAATCCCTGGAAGAACTGCAGCTGTCTATTCAGGTGCATTCAATCTCTCCTTGATGGGAATAATTACCTTCCATCCTTGCTGGATAATTGCCTTTTGATTGAGGTCATCAGAGCAATCAAGATTGTGAGAGGCAGAAATCATTGCTAGGATGAAGAAAGAAGGGGGAGGATGATAGAGACTAGAAAAAGATATTTTAGAAGGGAGAATCGATAGAGAATTTACATGTATTTTACCGCTTCTTTCTTTGAAGTGATATTTCAAATTATGTGATTATATGAAATTAAATGGCTGTTAAATATGCTAAAGCCCATTTCTACTTACTATATTTTCCTCCAAAAGAAGGTTGTTATTCTGCCAGTCCTTGAACACAGAATTTTCTAATTCCAAGCTTTGAAAGCACTTTCCCTTTGTGGATGTCTGCAACTCTTTACCCTTATTTATTTATTTATTTATTTATTTATTTTTCTTCACCTATGTCTGATAATTGTTAAACCAATTATTCGTTAACTTGAATTTCTGCCCTGAGTCTTTAGATCCTGGGTTGGTAGGTATGGAAAATTGCTTTCACCTGGTTAATGACTGGATGGCAAAACAGCTGAGAATGCCATTTATTCTCCTATTACACAACTTTCTAGTTGTTCTATCAATCTGACACTGTCTACAATGAAGGCAACAATTGTCTAGCCTATTAGCTGGCAGTGTTAGCATTATATCCCTTCATTGTACCGAAAAAGGATGTTTTGCTTTGGTTTTACAAATTATGAGGAAAGATCATGAGGTACTTATACACACTATTTTTCTTCCTTTTATATCAATATTATAGCAGATAAGGATGCACTCTGTTGCTTTGAAATATTTTTTTTCTTTTTACCATGGGTAAAAATATTAATTATTTCCATACATGAAAAAAAAGTTGGTTTTTTTTTGATACAGGCATACATGAATAAGTATAGAAACAGAAAAAAATCAGCAGGGTGTTCCATATAAGTTGATTGTGGAAAGGACACTTGCATTTCGTGGTTTATAAAATGTATGCCTTTTAAATTATAACCTCTCCATTAGTTTTTGAGTAAATCATGAAACAGAAATATAGAATACTTTGTCCTGAAGGAATATTTAAAGGTCGTTCTACTCTAATTCCCCTGCAATAAGCTATTAGAGCTTAATAAACAACCAGAGCAGGTTGCATAGAGCCCCATCCAACCTGGCTTTGAAGTATCCAGGGATGTGACATCTAATAGATCTCTGGACATCTTGTTCCAGTGTTTTACCACCCTCATTGTAAAAGATTTATTCCTTAAATTTATTCCCAGAGAGTAATTTATTTTTGCTGAGGTGGTAACAAAGCTGATCTTCTCTTACACTGGGAAAGACTTGCCTTCCCCAGTCCCTGTCTTGCTGTCCATCCACTCAAGAGGTGTGGGAAGAGTGACTGCCATTGAAGACTGAGGAGAAGAGTTGTTGAGAAACTCAGCCTTCCCCTTGTCCATAGTTACCAGTTTGCCAGCCTTGCTTATCACAGGAGCTACACTTTCTTTGACCTTCCTTTTCTGGTAGAGATACCTGTAGAAATTCTTCTTATCCTTTACATCCTTTACCAAGTTCAACTCCAGCTGTGCTATGGCTCGCCTGACCCCATCCCTACACAGCTAGGTCATGTCCCTAGACTCTTACCGGGACATCGGTCTCTGCTTCCTTTGTCTGTGTGTTTAATTCTTGCCCTTTTTGGGCCAGTATTTTAGCCCGAGGGCCCAGTTTGGCTAGTAGGCCTTGACCATGTTGGTCTCTTGCCTTCTTGGCCTGATTTTTTGCATCTGATGATGAAAAGCTCTTGCACTGTATGAAAAGTAATCTTAAAGATCTGCCGTCTCTGCTCTGCTCCCCTGTCCCTGAGGGCAGGTTCCCAGGAGGTCCTATTGGCTGACTCCTTAAATGGCTGGAGCTCTAGTTTCCCTAAAATTCAGGGTCCTGTCTTTAGTCTTCACAAATACAAATGAGAGATTTACATCCTTTACAACTGATGCCTTTATTACTAAAAGCTGTAAAGGGAAACAAAATTTCGGACTGTGTTGTTATATCCCACATGCATTTAATGTGAGTTTGTCCCACAAACTGTAAATGACATCCATTCTTTGAAAAATAAGTCTGGATATCTCAACTCCCATGTAGAACCAACTCAGATGATTCATGCTCAGCCTGGTAAATTTGCTGTTCAGTGAAAGTTCAGGAATTTAGGCGGTTTTGTGCATGCGTATTACATTTTAAATTGCAAATAAAACTAAACAATCTGTATTTAAGATGAACTTAGAGTAAATATGGAAACAGTTTATGGAGGTCTTTCTTATGTTGTTTCAGTATAAGATTATATGATGAATTTTCATGAGCCTGTGTTGTGGTTTAACCCAAGTCAGAAACCAAGCCCAATGCAGCTGCTTGCTCACTCTCCCATGGTAGGTGTAGGGAGAATATAAAAAGAGTAAAACATAGAAAACACTTGGATTGAGATAAAGAAAGTTTAATGGGGAAAGCAAAAGCCACACATACAAGCAAAACAAAACAAGGAATTAATTCATTGCTTCCCATGGGCAGGCAGGTGTTCACCATCTCCAGGACAGGAGGGACCCACCACGTGTAGCAATAATATGGGAAGACAAACACCATCACTTCAAAAGTTCCCTCTTCCTCTTCCTTCCTCCCACTTTATGTAGTGACCATGATGCCATATGGTCTGGAATGTCCTTTTGGTTGGTTTAGGTCCCCTGTCTCATCTCTGTCTCCTCTCAGCCTCACATGGAACCCCAACTTCCTCACCAGCGTGGCAGCAAAAAAGCATAAGAAGGCTCTGTGTAACCCCTGCTCAGCAACTACAACACCTCTATATTATCAACTCTGTTTTCATGACAAATCCAAAACACAGCCCCATACTAGCCACAGTGAAAAAAAATTACACTACTCTAGCCAAAACCAGCACAGCCTGTTTCAGAGACATACCATGAAGCTTCAGATGATAAATTCAGTGTACTTAAACCAGCACTGAATTAATTGTGAGCAGATGATTTAGCATTTTCAGAGACTTATCAAAAACTGTTAACTCTCAAAACCTGCTTTTTGGAGGGTCATAAAGAAAAACTTGTGCAGTAGCATTTCCTTTTATTTTTAAACATGTTTATATTAAATGGATACCTTAAAGCTGAAAGGACAAAGTATTTGAAATGCTGTAGTGAGAGGCTATATATTTTCTGCATTAAATTGTTCTGTTATTTTTAGTGACACTACAACACAACCTTTTCCTTCTGTAATAGGAAAATTTATGACTCAGAGATTTCTTTTATTCTTTCTAAAGGGATGATTCAAAATTGAGATTCTAAACTGCAATCTAACATGTAGAACATATTCGAATATATGTGTTTTTTCACAGAGGAGATTAACAGAAGCTGTATTAGTGCTCATCAGAAAATAGAGCTAAGAGGAACATCACAGAAATGTACTGGTTTGCTGATAATCCTGCTCTGTGAAACTAGAATACATATTTTCATTTGCTAATCCTATTTACAGAAGATAAAGTCCCATGCTTCAGAGCACTGCCAACCGTGAACTGTTTGGTGTTTAACACAATACTGCAGCCTGGGCAAGGGAAACATTGTGTCTTGCTCCTTTACATAACCCAGTTAAACTGCCTCTGTCTACCATACCTGGGATTATGGGACACTTCATACTTTTTGGATAAACATAGAATAATGATGATAAGCAATTTTCAAGGTATTGCCCCAGCTACTCAGAAAAACAGATGCAAATGAGAGAAAAGCTGTTTAGAAGAAACAAGGTCTGGATTTGCTCTGAGATAGACAGAGCGAGACTGCTGGAGAAACTATTGGATTTGACAGAAAAACACAGAAGAGATCATAGTGAGTGACAGTGGGAAGAAAAAAAATGTTTGGAAGCTAATGGTGTGGAAATAAGGTAGGTTCACCAAAGCTCTGCATGTAACTGAAAGGAAATTGTTGCTGGTAAACACTAACTGTGGCTGAGTGCACAGGATGCACAGTTGGTTTTTATAAGAGGTTTCTTGCTGCTCCTTCTAGGCAGTTAGTATTAGTCTGTTTTCATTCAAGTGGATGAGCAACTATTATAAGACCATCACAGTGTGTACATGGCTCTGTCATTTACAAGTGGGAAAAATAAAGGTTTTAGAAAGGAAAAATGTATATTGAAAGCTGCTTCCACAGGACAGAAGTAAATTTTCCTTATTAGCTTCCTAAGGAAGTTATTACTCCATGTCTCGCTCCTACTTTTTTGCCTTGTCTTCAAGAGCTGCTTGAGCTTAATTTATTGGCCTCCATCAGTCTTTTTGCTGTTCGATTTCCTTGTTTGCAATTAAGCTCTTTGGAACAGGAATGTGTGTGTCTGAACAGCGCCTAGTACAACTGGTGTGAGATTTCTCTGTAAGTTCTGCTGGGACATTATTCAGTGGCTCTACAGTTTTTGAGAAAACTGACACAAGGGCCTTAGTATTTTGCCAAAATTACTGTAAACTGTACTTCTTTTTTCTTTTTGATTATTAAGGAGTTAATCTCAAAATTACATGTGTAGAAACACATTTGTTTTAACTTGTAGAAATGCAGCTTTGATCATGAGATGAAAATAGGTATGTGAAAACTATGTGGTCAGCTCTTAATCACAGAAAGAGATTGAAAATTTAAGACATGAAACTCCTTGCCTCTTAATCCGTCACAGGCTGACGTGAATTACTCAAAAGTCAGAGTGGCAGAAGATGTTGTTATCCCTTCTCTTGAGTTCAGATAGAATGTAATTAGGTAAAAAGTTTAACACTGGACATCTTACTCTTCATCCTAGCTGTTTTCTAAGATGGTTAGTCTTAACTGACAGGAATGAAATCTCAAAAATGTGAAAAGAAATGTAAATGAAAGAGAATTCCTATTTTTAAGGTGCTGAGCTTTATGATCTTATATATTTAATAGATAAATTATATATATTTAAATATATTTGTATACTTTAATAAATATTTAATATTTAATAAATATAAGTCAAATGAAACTGACTTTAAATTACATGTTTAAAAAGGTTTAAAGGGTCAGTCAGCTAAAAAATAAGAATGAGAATGGTAGATGCAAATTACCTTGGCTTTAAGGCCAAAAATTTGCATGCAGGGTACTGTCCAAAGTACTTATTTGTTGTTCAGTATTTCCCGGTTTTGTTAGAAACACTGCATAGTTGTAACACTTAGTGTTATGCATATAGAATCATTGAACTTTTAAATACTTTTCACCTTCTATTGTGCAAATGTTTAGCTTCAGTAAAACCCTGAAATATGTTCTTTTTTGTTCTTATTTGGAATATATGGTAAAATTGGATATGAACAGCAGAGAACATAGGCATGCTGAAAATAACTCTGTTAAAGAGAAATGTAAAAGGATTTCTTTTACATCTGCATCAAACAAGATATATACCAGAGTGCCTAGCAGAAAAACTTTTTTTTTTTCTTAATTGAATATGAAAATAAGCAGAGAATTTTATTTCTAAAGGTCATTCTAGTTCTATAAACAGAATAAATTATCTCATTGATGTTATTGATAATAAATGTATTAGGACAGAATATTTCTCATCCATAACTTCTCTTATCCCAAGGACAGGGTAAGAGGTTCAAAGGAGCCCAGGTTTTGTGTGATTCTCTCTGAGACTGGGAAGAGGGAGGTATGATGGGAAGAGTACTTGAAGCAAATGCTATTCTGAAACGGTCTACCTCAGAGTCCAGCATGGCCAGAGATGTTCTCCTGTGCACTTTGCCTGTTCTTGAGCTGAGCCACTGAATAAGTACATTCTTAGGTAGAGTATAGTGCAGCTCATTAAGCTAAATTCTGCAATATAGGCCAAAATGTGGAGACTGCACTGTTTTTATACATAATGGTTTTTGGAAGTTTAATGTATATCAGCATCAAATTCCACAGTTCAGGATATTTTTGCACCAGAAACCGTTGTGAGGAAAAAAAAAAAAGGTGCGATTCCATTCTTTGTTAGAGTACTTTTCTGTCTCTTGTGGGAAAATGGATTGTGAGAGAACAGAGACAGTGCTGCAGGCAATCTCACCCCTGATAAGTTGCAGCTGTACAAGACAGGTGAACAGCTCTGAAGGAAGAGAAGCGTGGAATACTGATGTGTATTAACCAACCACAAAAGAGTAAAAGGGCATGCAGGTGTTATGCATGCGAAGGAAAAGGGTATGAAATATTGTTCTGGGGAATAATAAAGTGCTGATGCTTGAAACCATTCTTGGTGTCAGTTGTGTGTCCTCCATCAGTTTCTCACCAGATATGTAACTATAGAACTGGAGAGGGTAGCACTGGTGTGGTGAAAGTGTAAAACAAAGAAACCTACTATGCTTTCTAGAATGATATTTGGGAAAACACACTTGAACTAACTCTCATGAATCACAGTTGGATATCTAAACCTTTGACCTCCAGAGGTGTCAATTTTTAGGTCTGTAAAAGATGCTATTTAATCTAGCTTGATTTGGCAGATATTTTCAGAAACTACACACTCTTCAGGACTCTAAATCAGCTTCCTGTTGAAATACAGATCTCCAAGTGGGTGATGTCTGTTGACCTCACACATAGCTGACACGCAGCCGGCCCAGACTCTACTGGGATGAAATGCCATCTGAATTTGTATCAAACTAGGTATTGAGATGAAGTGCAACATCCAGACAAAGTTTTTGAGGATTACAAAATGATCAAGAGTCTGTTTCATTTTAACGCCTCCTGCAGAAATGTAATTTCTGGATATTCCTCACTAAACCAGAGTATTCCTGTGCAGGGATTTTTGTCTAGGATGGTAGACTATAATCCAGTGGTCTGCATTAAAAAATGCTCCTTTCTGTGGTACAGTCTGAAAGGTCTGTAATAGTATTTGATCTACTTAGGACCTCTAGTAGTGAACCATTTTGCTCAGAAGCTAACTCCCTTAATTGAGACAGCTCTTGCAGATTTATCCAAAACCTCAGACAATTCCCTCTGCCAATCTCTATTACCTCCCACTTTGTCTAGCTTGCACACATGCCAACTGCCTTTCAGGCACATCTGAAGCCTTGCTAGACATTTAGAAATCAGGGAAAAAACATTGTATAGCTGTGCTGAAAAGCATATGTACAGTAAAAAAAAAAGAAAAAACTTCTTATTTGTTATGTTGTTATTTCAGAAGGCTCTTTCCTCCAGCAGTATGTCAAGAACACAGCGTATACTGAAATTTAGGATTTCCATGGTGCCACAGTCCCATGATTTCTTACTAACACTGATCTTTAATCGTGGAGAGTTTTTCAATTGTTGTGACAGTATTATGGGACATTATGTTAATATGAATAGTACCAAAGGCTATTGAGGAAAAAAAGCTCATTGCTAAAACTTCAAGTTAGTTTGTTGATTTTGGTTTTTTGCTGATTTTCATTTGCATGTAATAGAAGCCTTTTTCTCCTCTGAGTCAATAACTGTAAAGAATTGTACCTATTTAGTAAATTAAAAAAAAAAATTCCTAAATCCAGTATTTGACAAAATATAACAATCCACTAAATTACTTTATACTTCTTTCAAAAGCATGGATGTGTTTATCTTCACTTCTAGCAGTGGTTCACGACTTTATTGGAATGAGAAAAGACCAAGCATGATTGGTCATGAAAAATATTCCTCTGTACATTGTCGCTACACTGACCATAAACCATGCCTAGAGAAGGACTGAGACATTTTTCTCAAAGCTCTTTCAGTACAGAAATCAAATTTACCTCCGGATTTTTTTTCTTTCAAATTTAGCAAATCTCTGCTCTCAATTCTCTGCACTACTGTCCCATATAAATTCAGATCCACAAAATCCTGTGGAAAGCATATTCACACTGCCTGGGTAAAATATTGTCCTTTATTTACTTTTTACTTTATCCTGCTGGTAATATTTCATAACTTCGGGCTAGTATTTTTATATGCCTTTTTGTGGCCTTAATAATTCTACATAATCTTCTCTCAGCCTTCCCTTTCTCAGACTGTATGGTCCTAGCTGACTTAGTCATTACTCACACAAAAGATTTTTCATAACATCTTTGCTGACTTCCTTTGGACCATTATCCAAATATATATTACTCTTTTTGAGTAAAGAATCATTTCACAGAATGAATCTTAGGTGTGGGAAAACCATGGGTTTCTATGACATCTTTGTGATGTTCTTGGCTCTGTTTTTCACACAGTTTCTATTATCCAATGTTTGTTTTCCCTTTAGACTTCTGAGTAAGGAGCAAATATCTTCAGTGATCAATCTTGACCCAAGAGCTTGCTCCTGAGTGATAATGAGATAATCATCTTATGTTACTAGGATTTATTTTGTTGTTGTGGATTTTTTTTTAATTATGTATGAAAAAAATCTATCCTAAAAATACGGAAATTATTTGCTGATTGAGAACCTGTCTCTATTGATGGCAACAGAAAGTACTGTCTGGGAAAAGCAGAGGAGCCTGTCCATTTTGTGGAGTACTTTGTAGTCCTATGTAGTAGGTAATTTCTGTAATCAGTTTTATTCTGCTTCAGCATCTCTAACCACTGCTTTAGAGGAATTAAAACACACAGGGCTAAACATACATTTTAGTTTCTATTGCTGGACATATTGTCCATTATTTTTTCTAATTTCTATTTGAACCTGCTAGGCATTATCGGCTCTGGGAGATGCCGCTGTTGACTCTTTTCTCCACTGAGAATTGAACACTATTCTTTACTTTCATACCTTTTAATGAGATTTCAGTATAAAAAAAAAGAACCTTCTGCCTAATTCTGTCATCATTTAGATTCTTGAATAGCCTCAATTTTCAAATGGCCCAATAGGCTGAGGATTAAGTAATACTTTATTTGTCAATATATTTAAAGTAAAGAACACCCTTGACTTATTTTACCCAGGCTATAAAACCTTTGGAATAAAGGTAAAGAATGTATGAAAAATGAAATTAGAAAAAGTGAATCTTCATGACAAGAAAATACTCTGAAATAAATACTCACATTATTTTAAGCCCCTGACAGGTAAGAAAGCGATGAATGGCTGCCAGTGGGATCAGTAAGAATAAGTTTTGTCATACGAATCTAACTGTGGATTTTATACTCTTTAAGTGGATGCATGCTTAACTGGAACGAGGAGAAGTATAAAGTACTGCTTTTGATTTTCTACTTCAGTTTGGACTTTCTAAAGGAATTTAAAAAAGATCTAGATAGGATTATGTGGTAAATGTAAAAAAAGCTAGAAAGCTACATTCTAAGAATACCTGCCAGCAGTTATTAATTAGGTAGGAAGAGTGAACTGACCCTGTATTATTAAACTCTAAAATGTTTATTCTAGGCCTATTTCTAGTTGCTACTTTCAGTAAAATCTAATGATATGTAGTGAGTTGACCCTGGCTGGATGTCAGGCACCCACCAAAGCTGCTCTCTCACTCCCCTCAGCAACTGGACAGGGGAGAGAAAACATAACGTAGGTTTCACAGGTTAAGGACTGGGAGAGATCACTCATCAAATCCCATCACAGATAAAACAGGCTCAAATTAGAGATATTTATTGAATTTATTACTACAATATCAGAGCAGGATAATAAAAGGTAAAATAAGACCTTAAGAAATGTCTTCCCCCCTCCCCTCCCTCCTTCCCAGCTCTACCTGCTCTCCCAGTGGAGCAAGGAGACAGGGAATGGGGGTTATGGTCAGTTCATCACCCAAGGTTTTCTCCCACTGCTCCTGGAGAGGACTACTTCTCCTGCTCCAGCATGGAGTCCCTCCCATGGGAGATAGTTGTCCATGAACTCCAACATGAGTCTACCCCAAAACTGCTACAGTGGGGGTCACTCTCCCACAGGTGCAGTCCTTCACGGAAAGGCTGCTCCAGCACTGGCTTCTCTACCTCAGTTCCAGTGACCGGATCACATCCTCCCTCTCCTCCACTGACCTTGTTGTCTGCAGGATTGTTCCTCTCATATATTCTCACACCGATCTTCTCTGGCCACAATTACATCTGTGCAATACTTTTCTTTTCCTTCTTAAATCTGTTATAACAGAGGCTGTACTATCATTTCTAGTTGGGCCAGCCTTGACCAGTGATACATCCAGGGATTTGCTCTGCTGGACATGGAGGCAGCTTCTGGCAGCTTCTCACAGCAACTATTCACTGTAGCCCCTCACTACCATAGCTGGGCCATGCAAACCCAATGTATGATGGAATAGAGAGCTTCATATCAAATTGCAGATCACAGCTGCCTCACTGAGAATGAAGCGTATTGGAAGGTTCAGATTTTGAAATTATCCTGACAAACTGGAGCAATCATGTTGGGGAGAAAAAGATGTAAACCAACATGTATAACCGGAAAATACTATCTTGCATAAGAGCAAACTGCCCTGGTAAGAGATGCCAAGAAAGAGCTCATGAGATCACAAGGTAAAAATGAAATGTAAAAGCCGTGTTGCTGCCCGAACATGAATATCCCTAGATGTACAACCAAAATGTTTTGGACTGGGCAAACATAAAGAAAACCATACTTTTTTTTTATCTTAGCTGTACAATAGTAGCTCTCAGTTGAAAAAAAGTACCTGGCACTTCACGTGTGACTGATTCAGAAATATGAGCAGCTACTGGCAAGTCCAAAGACAACCAATGAGATCAGAGGTTAGTGAATTTATTTGTGAAAACAGATTGATCTACTTAAGACTGCCTGCCTTGAAGTATGTAGAATTTGTATGGAATATAGAAATCTTTTTAACCATAAAAAGCTATAGCAGACAACTTACCACCTTTTTTCAATACGTAAAGTGGATGAGCCGAAGAATTGCAGCTCAGAGATAAAAGTGAAGATGGTCTGATAGGGAACAATATCTAATTGCAGATTGAGTAAAATGTATAATGTAATTGCAAAGTTTCTATTACCAATGACAGCAATAACAAAAGATTGGACAAATTCTTGTAAAAATTATGTAGGTGATATTGATGCTTTATAGGGTTAGGGTAACCTGCTCTAGGGAGTCACTCAAGATTTTTGATATTTTGATCTGAATCTTTAACTCTTAAAAAAAGGGAAATAAATATTATTAGTATGTAGATAATAACAAGCAGATTAGAAAATTGAAAAATAAATAGGCTAAATGGGTTTCCTGAGGAAAAATGAGATATTTAAATTTAGACCGTCTGAGAAAGTTTGCAATTTTCTGTCTCTTAGTTCAAGTTTAGACAACTTAAAACCATTTGTTCTCTAAGATAGAAGGCAAAGGAATAGAAATATGTATGCAATATTCCTGATAATCTTACTGCCTTGCTGCAACAGCTACAAATCAGCTTGAATGTTGGGTAATTACTTCTTATGATTATTTATCTTATTAAACAGCAATCAGATTGCGGTTGAAACAGTACTTAATGTACCAGGAATGAAAATGAACCTACTTAAGGATGAGAAATGATCTATGACAATCAATACCAAATGGTTGCAACAGGAACAGTTGTGGAAAAGCACAAATAAAACCCAGACTGCCTTAGGAGTCATGCCAGGTCTAAGGTGTTTGTTCTGTACAGAGATTTTTTGCAATATGGAACTGAATTATCTAAAGAGTGCCTC
Organism: Phainopepla nitens; assembly: GCA_013400175.1. Taxonomy (NCBI): domain Eukaryota; kingdom Metazoa; phylum Chordata; class Aves; order Passeriformes; family Bombycillidae; genus Phainopepla; species Phainopepla nitens. The sequence continues at coordinate 623,362 of VXBQ01014013.1, forward strand.
AGTTGAATTAACATGCAGTTGCCTTTCAACAATTTTAAGTACCCTTGATGAGTTTTCTGCTGATCTGGAGAGCTTTGACTAGACAATACAGTATTTTCTCCTTCAAGATGATAAGAAGTTGTGGGTGTAGCAGAATAATACATTTTTTCTAGAAGATTGATGTTGTTTATTAACCTGCTTGTCTTTGGTCATGGTCTCTGGTTGGTTGGTTTTAATCTTGAAACACCATAGCTTTCTATGCTATGATATTTTCATACTGTCTACAGATATAAGAGTTAGTAGAGTGTTATTTTATATAAAAACATGTATTTCTGCACTTAAATAATTGAAGTTGGATTGTTCTGCTTTTTAGGGCTTAATCCCCTATTTCACTTTGGTAAATCTTGCATTCAATCAGTCATACACTATTGACCTTGGGGTTTTTTTCTGCCTGTTCATAATTTTTAATCTTTAAGCTGAATTTATGGATATCAGTGCACTTTATATGGATTTCAACAGACCTGAAGTAATTTTACTTGCATTCTTCTTGCTAAAAATGACATTTTTACCTATAAAGCAAATTATTCTTAATCTTTGAAGAATTTTTTTGCTTTTTGAGGATTTTTATCATTTTCAGTCTGCATTCTTTTAAAAAAAAAATTGTTTGATGCAAGACTGACTGGCTCCTACAAGCATTCCTGAATGTTTAATTGTTAATATCTTAGAAGCAATTCTTTTGCTGACTATTTTTACTTTAAAGCTACATAATGTAAAAAAATGGGGTGGAAAAGTTCAAAAATTAAGTATTTAATCTGGTTTAAAATACTTTGTTCAATTAACACTCAGAACTCTTATTTTCGTAGTTGCTAACTATGAAGTGTGTTATCTGGGTTTTGATGTGAAACAGCTTTTTGCTCATTTTTGCATTTATCTTCATTTTAGTCATTGTAGCACTTTGAGTCAAATAACTAGTTCAAAAAATTATTGCTATGATTTAAACTAAGGAATACTTTTACAACCTTTTAAGAAACTATACTGGTCTTGCTTTCTTCTGTATTATCCCATTTTTGGAAAAGTTGAGAGATGAGGAGATGAGGAGGTGTGTCAATTGGCATCCATATGTCAGTCTTATTTTAAAGTTAGAAGTGAGCATTCTGTACTTATCTGTTCATTGCATATCGAAAAAATTACTGAAAATGTTCTGAACCAGCCAATTCCTTGAGCACAGAAAATCTAAAGAATATACCACATAGTAAATCTATTTCTTAATGAGGGCTTGTACTTGCCTTATCTTATCTTTTCAGATCTCAAAGATTCTGTAAAGAATGCATTCCAATAATAAGATTCATTTCTTTAATGTCTTGCTGATTAGGTGAGAATGGAATTGTTCGCTTTTGTCACGTTCTGTTTTTTGAGTCTTTCATACCAGTATTCTCTAATTATTGAAGCTCTAAGTCCTTTGAAGCAAGTAGTTGGCAATTAGGTTTATATATTGCAAAATCTGAATATTGGATATTCACAGACTGAGATGACTCAGAGATGACTCATGGTTGGTTTATTGGTGGAGGCTTTGGGTTGTTTTTTATTATTTGCTTTTCTTGATTTTTCCACAAAGTGTTAAAGTTGCACTAGTTTCAATGCTCTAATGTTTGAAGTAGGATCTCTGCTGGTTTAAAACCTACAAACTACTTTAAATTGTACTGAAAAAGAGTCTTTACACTATGGACTAGTAAAATCAAAAGAATCTGAAATATGTTTTAAAACAGTGAAAGTTCTCATGTTCATGTTCTTATGTTATGAACTGGTTATGCTCTATCAGTTTTGAATGGTGGTCAAAAGTCCAGTTGTGCTTTGAACACCAGGGGAAATTTTGTGTGAGTAAATCACATTGACTTTCAAGTTCCATTATCTTATTTCAGAAAAGAGAAAACACTCAAGGAAAATGATAAAAAATAAGAGAATCATAGAAACGCCTGTGTTGGAAAGGACCTTAAAGTTCATCTAGTTCCAGCCCTGCCATGGGCAAGACACCTTCCACTGGACCATGTTGTTCCAAGCCCCATCCAGCCTGGCCTTGAACACTTCTGGGAATGGGGCAGCCACAATTTTCTGGCCAACCTGTGTCAGTGCCTCACCAGCCTCACAGTAAAGAATTACTTTATAATATTTAATATAAACCTACTCTTAATTTAAAACCATTTACCCTTATCCTGTCACTACATGCTCTTATAAACAGTGTTCTTGGAGCTCTCTTCAGGTACTGTAAGGCATCAATCAGGTCACCCCGAAGCTGTCTCTTTTCCAGGTTGAAAAAAGCCAACTCTCTCTGTTTTTCCTATTAGGAGAGGTGCTCAATCCCTCTAATCACCCTGGTGGTTCCTCTCTGGACTCACTCCAACAGATGTCCTTCCTGTGCTCTTCTGAATTTGGACCTCAGCTCTTGAGAGCTAAAGAAGAAAATTCTCTGTGCCCACTGACTGGCTGTGAATTGCATCATTTTATGTATTAAGCAAAATATTTTCAGTAGTAACGGTGAAATGATGAAAAGTTAATGCCAAACTGTCAGATACTGTTAAAACCTTCTGTAGAATTCTGTGTATGAGTGGATATTTCTGTTCAGTAAAGGAAGCACTTACAAAGAGCACCTACAGAGATGGAAATATTTAACGTCTCTAATTTAAAAAGAAAATTTTGCATATATATATATATTGCAAAGCAACAACTGTAATGCAATTGTCCTTAACCATTAAGGAGTGGAAGGTCTCTCCAATAAGAAAAGTGTGAACAAAAGATCATGTTTGAGAATTGGGCCTGTAAGTCCATGAAAATGATAACAACAGATGCTTCTCCGTAATATTGGGATATTTAAATAGAATTCCTTTTCACTCTCACACATCATGCTTTCTACACAGAAGATATAATTAATTCACTAAAAATGGAAATTAAATTGAAATTGCTTTCTTAAGAACTATTTAAAGAACAGATGGGTAATAAAGCAGTTCTAACAAGAAGAAGAATCTTCTAAAAAAAGGTACCTGCTAAAGCCTTTAAATAATCGAATGCAGACAAAATGAATTCAGAAAGCATGAATACCCCAAAACTTATGACATCTGAAGTGCTACACTTGGTGCAGCAGATTTATGTTTAAAATATTAAATGTTTGCATTGAATCTTAACTGTCAATATTAAAAATTCATCTTACGCATTACAATTGTCTTTTAGGGGTTAAAAAAGAAGATTATTATATCAACACACTACTTATTCACAGAATTATTGCAATTTATACTATCTGAAACCTTTTCTGTAATCATTCTTAGCATGAGTTTCATTTAACTCTATGACAAAGATCTTCTCTCAGAAATGCAGCCAGTTGCTATCCTTAGAACTGATCAAATTTACTCTGCCCTTTTATGAATTTCCATGAAGGAATACAGAGAAAATTGGAGGACCAAAAACTATCATTTAAATATTCTGACTTTAGAAGTTTTGTTTGTGGTTTCAGAAGATATACTTATTTTCATATTAGCTCTTCTCTACAGTCAGAGTTTGATAAGGATGGCTAATTTTGGTCATTACAGAGAGACAGTTGAGGTTACTGAAGCAATCCATCGGGGTGGCTGTACATGGTGTGCCTCGAATCAACTTTCTTGGTCAAAAGAGTGACGCTGCAATGTCTTTAGTTTCTGTTTCTTTATTCCCTTGAGTACTCTAATAGTGATATTATTTGCTATTTTTCTTAGTGAACTGTCATTTTTTCCTAAATGTCACTTTTTATTCATAAATTACTTTTCTTAAAACCTCTGTGTCCTGACTTGAAAAAGATTTAGTCTAGTCATTGAGGGAGTAAAAAGAATCCTCACATGAGAATGCTTATGCTGACCTATACCTCTGAACTCCTGAGAGATGAGGCATCAGGCAGGATTTTAGTTCTAGTGCTAAATACAACATTTCTAGAAACAAAAGACAATTTTTCCAATTTAATTATTCCCCAGACAACATCTTCTCTCCTTTTACATTTAGTCAATCCTTTCTGGGGTAAAATGATTCCAAAAGTTGTTTAATTTCAGTCACTTGATCTTAAAAAAGCAACCACTTTTAAAGATTTTTGAAACAAATGTGCAGCTTTCACAAAACTTCCGAAATGCATTTAAAAATCACATGATATTTCAAAGCTGAAGAATTAATATCTCTATTACACCAAAAGGTATGTTTTTCTCTAGGAGTTTTGGAGAACAACCACAGTAAAGGCCACTCAATGCATAACCAGGTTTTTTTAGTTAGTTAATTGTACTGAAAAGCTTCATACTTTTCTTTTTCAAGACTTTAAATTCTGATATCTGAAATTATCTGTTTTTCTTAGTGCAATGGATTAATTACTTCTGTTTTGAATTTCTGTTTATTCCTTATGTCATCTCTGTGTGTATTGAACCATGTACTTTAATCATTCTAGTGTATTTCTATATGTTGTTTATACCAGAATCTTTCACATTATCGACAATAGAATCCTCTTAATCTTCTGTAAAAGGCTAGTTTCAAGATAGTATCATTCAATTATGATGTTCTAGTATTATCAATGAATAGTCTTCTGGTTGCAATAATTTTGACAAAATATGATAGTCCTGTTTCTTATCAGAGCACAAAACATTCAGAAAAAACTTACTGTTTGAAGAGAGAGATTTATAAGATATTTGATTATCTACTATATACATTTGACAAACACATATGCCAAAAGTTAAGGACCACATTTAGTTTATGCATTTCACTTCAGTACAGCCAGCATTTATTCTGAAGCTTCTTTTGCAAGATTTCTTTGGCAAAAATTGTTCAGTCTACATATTTCTCTGCAAGGATGATAAAAGAAGAAATTAATTATGCTCTTCTTTTATGAGAAAAGAAGTAATCTAGAAATTATGACTAACTTGCAGCAGGGCTAACTTAATAGAAAAGAAACAAGTGTTTATGAAATACAGGGAAAATTTTACAGTTCAGTAGCTTCAGAATTACATCAATATTAGGGAAACTTACATGATGAATGCCTAAATTAACAAATCATTTAAATGGTTTTCAACATTAAATTACTGAAAGCTTAGTACATAAATATACATTCAGGAATGTGATGTACATTTCAGGAGTGGTGCAGGAGTAGATACTACCTATAAGGACAAAATGTTTTCTATGGGAAATGTCTTTCATGAAAGCGAAATGTGATAATTTCTCGGACTCCAAAGAGACTTTTGGTTTGGGCTTTTTTTCAGCTGTACTAGCACATTGCTCTGTATCTTCGTCATCCAGAAAACTGTGTACATTTTTTACCATCTTTGCTAAGCAGATTAAAAAATTATTTCTTTTCTTTCTCCTTATCAGTGTTGGCCACCCTTGTAATACCAAGTGCTTTGGGTTTTGATGCACGTCCTCTAGTGAATCTTGCTAGGCTGATGTGACACATCTATCTCCAGCTCTCCCTGCCTTTTTTGAAGCAAAGTTTACTGCCCCTGTGGAGGAGGTGATGAAAAGGAAATATGTTCTAGCATATTTAGTCGCATTCTGAAGCAATAATTTAAACAACTAATAAAAAGATGGGGTTTGTGTGGTTTGGCTAGAAAAAAATATGCATTGTCTCTTAAAAAGCTGAAAGCTTCCAGCATTAGGCAGGACATTTGCTTAGGTGCAGTAATTTGCTAAGACACCTCTACAGGAGGGCATTGATCAGAGCTCTTTGATTTTGTCCTCCGTCTTTTCTTACACATTTGCATAGGTTCTGCATCTTGGCTAAGCTTGACAAAGTGTGACAGTACTTCTACCATGGAAATAGAACTTCATTATTCAAGTAATATGTCAGGCATAATCCTCAGTCCTCCTAAGCCATGTTCCCCTCCTACAAAGCTATTTCAAGGTTTAGCCTATTTACTTAGTTCTTCAATTTCAGAAGTGCCAAAAATGATATCATAATGAAAAACCATTGCATGAAATCAGGAGAAATTAAACATTTTTGTGCCCACTTCCAAGTATGTGGAATCTGAACACTTATTTTATTGGATTCCACAGTTCATTTGAAGTGATGGTGCATGTCATTGATAGACCTCTAATTTCTCACAAGCCTCTAAAATAATGCTATCTCAGCAGCATTTTTGCTTAGAATATGCTTTTCAAATTCCAGTTATAAGGCTAAAGTATTCTGAGCAGCAGATGCTGTTTATATTTACTTTGTAGAAATTATTTTGCTACAGGTGCTGGTCATTTTCAGGTTTTTATAATGCTGTGGAAGCATGGTGAGACCATCTTCATGTTGATCAAAGTGCTGAGACTAGAAAGTACTAACATTTCTAAGTGCTGTATCATCATATGTTTCACTAAAGAGAAAAGCTTCTGTTGGCAGATGTAATAGCTTTTTGCTATGTTGTCAGCATGAGGATAGATAGTAATTCAATTTTTCCTCCATAGTCTGGGTTGATTCCATGTAAAATATATTCAAAAGTAATGAAAAAAATACTATTAGCATAATATTAGGGAGTCATCCTCACTTTTGGGGACCTCAAGATGCTAGAAAGATAGGCAGGTCATATCCGAATAAGACTTTTTGTTGGCAATACCTTTTGATTAATCATTCGACCTATTTTAAAAGTTTTAAATAAAACCATCAAGTGAAATATTATGCTCCCAGTGCATTGATCAGTTTTGTGTAAGAAATGTAAGCTTAGAACAGCTGAATGCATGCTGTTGCTTGCTTGCCATGACTCTTAGTTGATACTTCTGCATTTCACCACAATAAAGAAGGATTTTCTCTTTTTCCCTCTCACACACACACTTGTGCATTGCCAAACACACACAGACATTTATGGTCTCTGGTTCATTCACTGTGTTTAACAAAGAACTGTTGTGTCTCTCCTTCATGCATTTAGCTGTGATATTGGCTAAAAACTTTTAGAATACAAAAAAAATCTAGAGAAGTAGGCTTGTAATTATAGCAAGACTATAAAGTACTCAGATCTTATCTCAATAACTTATCTTACATGTCAAGAGCAAAAAAAAGTAATTTTGACTTACTTGAAAGAATTTAAAAATGGTTTTTATTATCAAATCATACTTTTAATTATATATGAGCTGCTCTGATACCGAAAAAGTAATAATTTTAAAAATATGTAGTTTAATGTGAGCACTTGCTGTTTACAACTAAGATTACTGTACAAGAATTGAGATTTCAACTGCATTCTTAGTTCCAATAGACATCTGATTCTTTGACTTTCTTCTCTGGAAATTTACACAATTTGACAGCACAGATTTTTTTAACAGAAAAATTCAGCCTTGAATATTCTTGTATATAGTTACAGGAGAAGGATGGGGTATTTGTTTGTTTTGTTTGTTTGTTGAATGAAATGTTGATTTTTCAAACAGATTTCAAAAGTTTATTTGATACTATTAAAATCTTTGTTGATCTACCAATAGCATAAGGTTTACCCTGGTAAAATTGCTACATTGAAATGGCATCTAAATGAGACAAAAGCATGTCATAAGATATCACTATCCGCTATGGTTAGTAAATCATGACCATGGGCAGAACAGATGACTTGACAGTTCATTAGGAAAGACAGGAGTCAGAAAGCAAGACATTTTAATAGCCAAAATGTCTGGTGTTCTAGACAACTAGACTTAATATACCAAGGAGGAGAGAGGAAAAGCAAAGTTTGTTGAAATTAATTTCTATCCAACACTCTTGTAAAAGTTCCTAGTCCAGAAGATTAATTTGGTACAAAGGCAGCTATTGGAAAACTTGAATTTATCAGATTTTTTTTTTTTCTGGAGGGGAATACAAAAAGCATTTAGCAGTACTAAAGATAATAAGTGTAAGAAGTCAGAATAAAAAGATAATTTTATTCTGAGATAGAAAGTTGAGAATAAGACAAGACACTACGGAAAAATGGAGGAAAGGAATGAGTCCTTTCAGCCCCACAAAACCTAACTGTTGTCATGTTTTCAGTAACAATGATTCTTTAAGTAGTTTGAGGAGCATTTTGGAAAAAAATTATGGAGTACTTGTCCATCTGCCAGGCCTCTTTCCAAAGAATGAGAAACAACATGAGATAAGGATACAAGCATTAATATCTGCTTGCTAAAACTGTGAGCCACAGATTTGCTCTTGTACTCCTGTTCAGTTTTGGGCCCATCTCTTCAACCAAGACGCTGAGGGGCTGGAGCGTGTCCAGAGAAGGGCAGCAGAGCTGGGGAAGGGTCTAGAGCACAAGTCCTGTGAGGAGCAGCTGAGGGAGCTGGGGGTATTCAGCCTGGAGAAAAGGAGGCTCAGGGGGGACCTCATCAATCCCTACAACTGCCTGAAGGGATGATGCAAGCAGGTGGTCCCCCTCTCCCAAGTAACAAGTGACAGGACAGGAGGAAACAGCCTCAAGCTGTGCCAGGGAAGGTTTAGATTGGATGTTAGGAAAAAAATCTTGACTGTAAGGGTGGTCCGGCACTGGAATAGGTTTCCCACGGAGATGGTGAAGTCAGTATCCCTGAAACTGTTCCAAAAATGTGTGGATGTGGCACTTGGGGATACAATTTAACAGTGAATAGGGTGGTCCTTAAGTCAGAGTTCAACCTTATGATCTTAGAGAGCTTTTCCAACCTTAAATACTCAATGATAGTATGATTTTACTGTAGATCAGAAATGGATGCTTTCATTGTTGAGACACGATGCATGGAAAGACAGTCGCTTGACTACTGTATTAAAAAGGGAGACACAGAAAAGAAGAAAAATGCCACTTCAAGCTTGGAAAGGAAAAAATATTGCAGTAATATTACCTAATCCTTAAAAAAACCCAACCAAACACAAAAAATTCCAAAAAACAAGCAAAACAACAAGTAGTATAGGGATATCAATACTTAGTCATTTTCAGAAAATAAACTTCAGGCCCTTTTTGAGACATTTGCTATACACAGAGCAGTTTTTCTTGATTTTGAAAAATTACCTTTAGGTCTGTGTCTTTAATTGTTTATTTAGGAACTAGCATTCAATATGAGTAAGTGAAGTTGTACTTCTAAAGTAGGCATTATCTTGCTGTTGTAATCAGCATATCTCATCTGCTTTTGTCAGCTGAAAATTAGATTATGAAAATAGGTTTTGTCTAAGATTTAGTTTCAAATCAATACACAAACAGCAAGTGACATAGATATAGATATAGATATTCTGCTTATCATTAAAGCCTCTAGTCTATTGGTAAAACTGAACAGTGAAAAGCAAATGGAGAACTTGGGAACTTTCTGCAGAACTTTAAGAGGAATATTGCAAAGCTCATTATTTGGTTTGAGTTTCTCGGTACATTATACCATGTCTTTCTCATTTTTGTACTGGAGACTATAAGGCTTTAATCTAGGCTGTAAAAATCCAAGTCAGATTTGAAAGGTTAGCTTTAGGGAAATCATGACATTTAGCGTAATTTCGGATTTATTTTTTTTTAATAAATAATTCCTTCAAATTTGAATAGATACTCTCTTTTCAACAACTTGGATTTAACTAAAAATAGGTAATTTTGCATTCAGTGCGTACTGTAAGTTTTATGTTAGATAACACATTCATAAAAATGTATGGATTAAGGAAAAAAATATCACTGGATACTACAGTTATGCTATTTTAGTAGCAGGACTCTTCCTTTCATATATACTGAAGCCTCCATCATCCTTTGAAAGGAAAGAACTAACCCCTGCTGTGTGTTGTCCTTAGACTGACCACAGGGCACATATTCACTTTAGTGGAAAATTCCCCTTTTTATTAATACATATAGTTAAATTATAATTGTATCAAGGACATGATGTCTGATTTTTAAAGAAGGTTAATGAGATATTTTCTTTCAAGGATATATGTGGATGACATCTTAATGTCTTTTACTAGCCTTCATAGCTCTCAGCAAGATTTTTTTTTTTCCAATTTTGCTCGGTGTCTATCTCACCAGTATTTCCCAGAGCAGAAGAAATACTCTGAAGCTTCATCTTTGTGGCTTCACTTTGATGGAGGGTCTCCCTGTTTGTCTGTCCTGACAGCTTGAGCCAAATACATGAAACACTAAGAGAAACCTAGCAGTCATTTTCTTCAGTCCTTCAGGATTAGCATTCCTGGTAGGCATCAGACTAGTCTGAGTGAAATGTAATGGGAAAGTAAACCCTTCTTTACTCTAACAAAATAAAACCTGGAAACTCATTACTGGTACTGAAAAGAGATGCAAGGAATTGAAATTATTCAGGAAGTGTTTGTTTCAGCATTACTAGCAGTGTTTATTACCAGCAGACTTGATAACAAGCATTGTCTCCTGGGCAGTCGCCTCCCCTCATTGCCAGTCACTGTTCCCATGGACTGCTACTGCTCACCAGGGGGTTCCTAAAATTCTCAGCCTTCATAATTAATCAAATCAAATTATCATCTTGGAAGAACTTGCTAATGAAATACTGTCAGTGACAGTACTGATTTTGGATATGCAAAAGCACATTATAAACCTTCTCACAAGGCATCCACAAACAGTTTTTGCAACTTGTTGATGCGTAAACAGATGCCAACGAATGCCTGTGTAAGTGGAAGGAGGTATGTTTTCCATTAAGTATAGCTGCAATGCATCTAAGAAAGCAAACATTTTTTTTTTGTAATAAGGAATATTGTATACTAATTAGCACTTGAAAAATATTAAGAGAACTATTTATAGCCTAGATATGTCGATATCAGCTGACTATAACTACAATACAGCAGAACTGAAGAAGCCTTTTTACGTGTAGGATAATAGATGGTCTTTTAGGACAATAGAAGCTACCCTGAGACAAGGATTAGAGGAAAAGAAGTGGGAAAGACTGAAGGGTAGAGGAAAAATTGTAGAACTGAAGGAGACCTGGAAGTAATAAGAAAAGTTAAAGGAAAATTAGGCAGAGACTGGAAAAAGCAATGTTAGTGCATGGGAGAGATTTCCTTGAACTACAGTGACATATTTTCTCATCTCATTGGGTTAGGACACCATGTAGTTGTCCAGCATCTGCTCTCCTAAGACTGAGTTTAGTCTATTATTTCACCAGGATTTTTCACACTCTTCCAGATGGAGATAGTGTGATGAAGCTCTTGACTGGATTTGGCCCCCTGTGCACAGAACTCCTTGGCTGTTGCTGCATCCTCCACTGTACAAATTTATTCTTGTCTATAGGGATTAACTTTACCATGAAAATGTATGCTTTGTAAAGCAGCATTCCAGAATGGCAGACAGGCAAGACACACAGTTTTTGAGCAATGATGATTGAGGGACAGATTTTTCAGAGAAAAGTGGTTTATCACCTTGTGAGCTAGCAAAAGTAGAGTAAAGCTCTGAGGACATAATAAAGCATGTTACCAACTACAGAATCCCACAGCAGGAGTAATAATCCCTTTTACACACTAGGCTCACTTTCTCCTCCGCTGATCTCTAAGTGTGGGTTATGCAACCCTCTGTCTCTACAAAGGGAGAACACAATGATCCAACTCATGGAAGTCAGGGCAAAAGGGAAAACTAAGATCAGTGGGTCACAGGGTAGAAACTTTGAGAATGACTGAGTCTTGCATGAGTCTGAAACAGATAGGAAAAACAAGATTTAAAGCCAGAAATCCAAGCAGTAAATGAGACTGGGTAGCAAGCCAGTGACAATTCTGTTAAAATAAAAAATATTTCTGCTTTTATAAGAAAATTAATGAGCTAAAAATGTTATCGCTTTTAAAACAGGTTCTATATGGATAATGTGAAACCTTTTCTGTTTCCAAGCCTTTTATTGTAATTTATAGTGTAGAGTAAAAATAATTGTATTTCTTCACAAAAAAAAGAACAACAAAAGGGGGAAAACTCCCACAAAGCAAAAGAATAAAACCCCACCCAATTTTCTCTATCCAAAGATATTCCAATATCCAATTATTTATTATACAAAAACTTTTTCAGTTTGGCTAAATTTCTAAAAAAAGGGATATGGTTTGGTTTTTACTAAAGGTAATAGAACAAAATTCACTGAATTTTCACAAGGAATATTAATACATGTCTACAAAAGAGAAGTGCTAAAAAGTGCAGCCCTGAAACAGTTTTCATTTGCTGGTAGTACAATGTGAAATACATGTTCTATTACATCAAATGGTTGATAGAATGCATATAACTTAACTGCTTTTTGTTAGGAATTCTAGAAAAAAAAATAATTTGCACCATTGCTTTTTGTGAAAAGTTAAATATATTAAAAAGAAATTAGAGAAATATCTGGATTGGTATTGGAAATTAATAAAAACAAGTTCATCTTTAGGAATCTTTGTTTTAGCTATATAATCTGAGAAAGGAGAAAAAAAGCAGAATGATCTGTACTGTAGGAACAGACTGCCTGCTGTAGCTCCTGCGCGGGGCTTATAGGATTTGAACAACAATTTAGATGCTTATATTCAAGAGCAGGTCAGAAAGCTTATAAGAAATGAAGAGGCATCACATCCTGGACTTTGATGTTCCTTTAGCATTTATCTTTCCGGTTCTATAGAAAATTATGTGAGAAAGGATTTTCATGTCCTAAAAGTCATCAAAGATCTGGTTGCTATTTATGCATCAAATCCTCCAAAGCTCATGGCCACAATCCTTTTCAAAACAGCCTTCAAGACCATAGTGGCATCTTTTAAATGTATGTATGTTTTTAGTTTGTTTTTGAGCTGCGGTTTCCCTCCTTTCTCATCAGACAACTGACATTCATGACAACTCAGGATTGCTTATTACTCTGTTAGCATCTTGGTATACTCCCCTTCTGACATTAAGTGCAGAGCTGAACAGGATAGCTTTTGTTGTATCTTTGACACTGAAAAGACTTAATTCCTCATTGCTTCACTGCAGGTTACTACAACATTTTTGTACCAAACATCCATTGAGTTCAACCCTTAAGCAATTCATAGAAAAGGAATAGACTGGAATGTATGTTTACCAATCATAGAAGAGATTAATTCCTTCTATTAATTTTCTTTCTGTCTAATCTGATAATTTTGTGTTTGAAAACTGACTTCAACATGAGGAATGGAATCATGTGAGCTATTTTGCTTGTTAGCACTTCAGGAATTCGAAACTGGGAAACACAGACCTGAGTTTTGTAACTGAATTGAACTAGGAAAGAATAAAAAATTTCTTCTGCTGGTATTTTAACAATAAATGTATACTCCTGACACTTTCACACTTCAATGTTCCTAAACACAGAGAGGTGCCACTTAAGATACTTTCATTGGGAAAGCAGTCAGTATCCTAAATTTGCACAGGCAGGCATAATCTTGAGTGTTATGAATAAATATCAAACAAAATGAGAATTCAAAGATACCTCTCTGCTTGATATACCCTTTTGGTTAGCTGTGGGTGACTGTGTTTTGAACAATCCTGAGACTCTGTCTCCTGCAGGACACTAACTTTCTATGAAACCCTGACACATAGGAGTGCCCTGTCTCAACAGGATATCTGAAGAAGGCATTTTGAATAGCAGCTGCTATTTGCTGAATGATAGCTAATCCAGAAAGTCAACAGAATAATTCTGTTCCTTAAACATAAATTTATATATTGATAGTCATGAAAAAATGGCATGCCTTCTTCAAATTGCACTAAAATATTTCTTTGCTGGTTGATTGCTCTTTAAATATTTTTAAGAGCAACCTCTCAGGCTTCATTGGTACATTCCTAAAAGAATTACCTAATTCAGGGCTCCTAAAGTATATGATGAAACCCATTTTTACTCACATCTTCCCTAAACTAGTTTGCTTAAGATAGTAATGAATATAAACATAAGAAGATAAATTGAGTGAGTGCTTTATACCTAAATGCAGAAAGTTGTAATTTCCAAATGTCTTTTAGAAAGTAGTGGAGCCAGATGACATTCTGAAATCCTATATTCATGATATTTATCTTGCATATTATACTCTGTCAACAACAATAATAAACAGCTCCTTAACTCAAGGCTTATATTTAGAATTTTAAAATTATTTATTAGTTATTATATTCTTCTTTACTTGTCATTTACCTATTTCATCGTTATCTATTTCATTTCCTTTCACCTCATTTCTTTCCAGAGGTTGATGCTGCCTTGGAGAATGATAATCAGGCTGTATCACTTTGTTGTTCTCTGAAGCTGGGCTGCATGGAAATCATAAATGATGCAGTGACTGCAGCACTACAGTAGGAAACAATAAGAATGCAAACAAACTCATTGTTAAAGTAGAGACAGTCTTGCAATATTAGGGGAGTGACAGTAGTCAAACTGTCCAAAAAAAAGGTAAAGATAGAATAAAAATTTACAGTGTTCAGAAATTTTGTTTTGGGAGAAAATAAATGTGGGCGACGAAGCCAAGTGGTAAGAGGAGAAAGAACAAATATACGCCACGTTTTTTTCCCAAAGAAAGATAAATTTATCATGTCTCAGTTAAAATAACCTATTTTCCCCATGGAAACAGAGCCACACTTTCTGAAGAGAAGAGAGGCAATTTCTAGTGATACATTTAGATATCAATACAGGCACTAGCAGTGGGCGAACTGTTCATTGACAGATGTAGTGTAAATGAATTGGAAGATACTTTTAAAAGAAGAGATGTATAAAGCTTGCAACAGGTTCTTTTCAAGGATAGTTTTCCTTCTGTTTAAGGGCAGATGGAGAGATGTCATTATTCTGTTGATAGTTATGCAGTTCCAGCACCTTCAGTTTGGAAATTAAGATTGAAAATGAACATGGGACAGAAGCTGACCATATTGTTAAGCCCGGAGAAAACTCTTGTAACATCTGATGAAGTTGTGTAGATTTTGAGCCTCTGAGATATGACTGAGAGCTCTAAAGAAAGACTAACAAAGATGGAAAAACAAACTGCTGAATGTGAATGCATCTTGAAGGGTTTTTTATACCCAATCAGGATAGAATTTAATTTAAAAATCGCCTTAAATACGATTTCCAAACTGACTGCACAATCCATTTGGAACATGCTCACCTGTGTGCACAATATATTGATGCATACATCAAGTAAATGTAAAAACACTGAAGAGAAGTCAGATCTTACTTCTGTCTGAAAATCAAGTCCTGGTAAATTAGTGCTAGACAGGCTAAAAGCTTTGCAGGTAATAAGCAGACCAAGCTGATAGTAGAAGTTCATACCCATATATTTCTTTGGCTCTTGAGACTGATTTATTGTAGTGAAGTAAATGCTCATCATTCTCACAGGGGTAAGCTTGTGACCCCAAAGCACTTCACTTGAAGTGGGGAGCAGGTCACTGTAATGTGACATCTAACAAGTTTATTTTCTCCTCCATGTAGCCAGTACACTGTAACACTCTTCAAGCTTCATACACGCATTGCCTGCTTTAAAGTACATGCCTCCTACATGTAAAGGATATTTCAAGTATATTAACCAAGTATATTTTGCAAGCTAAATTTGACCGTGAAAAGTAAGCTAAAACCCTGTATCAATTTTGGGAGGGATTAGACTGAAAATATAAGCTGAGCTGAGCTGTCTCTAGATGCCTATTTTTAACATAGACCTGAGATGTGGAAGATTTCAGTGATGTCGGTTTGGGTTTTTTTTAATAGAATTAATTTTAGCCTGTAATGCCATGCCAGAAATTCTGGTGATTCCTTTTTTTTTCTCTCATGTTAGTTTGGCACATCAGGAGAAAAGCACACATTTATTTTGTTCTGGACAGTTAGATTTCATGAACATTAAAACAAGTGGATTTTCTGGTACTGAAAATTTATATGTGTTTAAAAAAAAAAAATGGGAGTTGCCATTGACATTAAGGGTGTCCATACCACAGAATAAGTATCTAGAAAGGATCAATTAATGGTACATGTATAAACTTGTAAGAGCACTCACTCAGAGATCAGTAGAGAGTAATTCCTTTTTATTTTTTTTTTTAACTTGAGTATCCTTCTACTTCTGATAAATTTTGTCATCAGTTCTGGTTTTCACCTGTGCCATGTTCAAAATAAATGTATTTTAGAGATTCTCCTTAGTCAACTAGTCTAGTGCTTGGAAACATTAACACTGTTGCTTGCAGAAGACCAACAGTACCTTAACTGTTTATTCCAGGATAAAGACCAGTCTGTCCATGCCCTGCTCTTATGCTCTCCTTAATTTCCACTGTGGATTATTCCTTGAGAAAAGAAATAAGAAAATTTTTGGGTGGTACAATAGTATCTAATTTTTAGTTTCTTCTATGCCATGAATTTCCGCCCTGGTTTTGTCTTCATTCTACCTCCATGCTTGGATTTATTTTTTACTTACTTAATTTGCAGCCTCAGCATGGGCTGCACATGGTTCTGCAGGGAAATCTATGCTCTGGTGCCTGGAGCATCTCCTGCCCCTTCCTCTGTACTGGCCTTGGGATATACAGGACTCTCACTCTCACAGTCTCCCAGATGCTGTTGCACAACTTTGCGTCCCCATTCTCAAATATATTATTGCAGAGGCACCAGCTGTGGGCAGCAGTGGGTCCTTCTTCGAGTTGTCTGGAACTTTCTCTGTTCAACGTGAAGATAGCATCAGGCATCTTCTCTCAGAAGTCAGTCCTGCAGCTCCTCTCCTCCATGAAAGAAACCCTTGCCATGTAAACCCTAAACAGCTGGCATTCTGAAATGTCCATACCCACCACTGCATACTGCTGCCCAGCCCATGTGGCTACTGTTTCAAGAACACAGTGCATTGCTTGAGAATTACTTCAAGCAGCAATGCACCAAGTTCATATGAGCTAAATTCAAAAGCTTTTAGTCCCAATCCACAGCACAAGACTTCCTCTAGTTTCACTAATGCGAAGTCACCACACCCATCAAGCAGATGAACCACAGTAATTCCAACATGAACATGTTGGAAAGAGATCAGAATATCCCCTTGTTGCTACACCCTTTGGTAAATAGGATCAACATGTTCCCAAAAGTTTTAGATTATGAATTATTTTCAGATTATGTCCTGTAACTATTCAGTATTTATTTACTTTCCTTTATTTACTTTTTTCCATAAATGAAGAAGCAAGACTTGCATATCCATTTGCAGTTAGATCTGAGTTCTGGAACATTTCATGTAGTACACTTGAGGAATTGAAAAAACCTAATTTACAGTAAAATAAACCCAAAAAACTAAGGCCTTGGTAAGTAAAATATAAACAGGAATAGGAAGAACAATACTGCAAATCTAATTTGTTTTATTGATTCTGTTTTGGTATTGATTTTGTCTTATGTTTCTTTCTCCTCCAAAGCTCTGTCTCTGCAAATAAACTTCTTCGTGACACATGTTTATATTGATAGCATAATATGGTGTGCGGTATAAAACATAGGTGTGTGAGGCAAGTGGCAAGCTTTAACATCAGGATATGGAGACATATGACATTTCCTGTCAGAGGAGGGATTTTAGGATCAATTCATGTTATAGCATGTCTGTTTTACAGTTTTCATGTTTCTATTTCTGAATTTAGTGATTCAGACAACTAAGATTACAATTTCCATAACTATTTTTCTTAGCTGTGATTTTTTTCATAAAGATATTTCAAAGTTTTGTATATATCTTCACATCTGTAGTGAGAAAACAACTTTTGAAATTAAAACTTTAAAACTAGACTAATACAATACTATAAATATAATTCCAACAAAACAACCTACAGAGCTGTGAGCTCATTCATAAATTTTCTACATTGTAATTTAAGCTCCATAGAGTTATCCACACTGTTTTTACATGGCTAGCTATGCTACCAGTAAAACAGAAATACCAACTCAGATATTAACTTGTAGTTGCCCCCGTAATTGCACTTGCAATATATCTGTGAGTACATTTAGATAAACACAAACTCATGAATTGACTTTAGCCTAGAAGCTGTAACTTCATGCCGCTTTCTGCTTGATATAGATTAAATTCCTCTCTATCATCACCTGTCTGTGTAGTCATATTTCATATAGAAGAAGTGACACTGTGTTTCTAGACTGTTGTTTGACAGATCTCTACCCAAGACACACTTATTTAGCTTATCCTTCTACCACATATCTCAAGGAAATTATTGCACAATGGACACTTTCAGCACAGTAATAATGTCTTAGGTTTAATAATAATAATAATAATCACATTTTTAACTACATTGAGAAAAGAGTAATTTCACTACAAAGCATATCTTTGTTAACAAGCACAATATTATTTTCTTTTATTTTAATATTTTTATTTGTACTTATTTGAAAGGAAGATGATGTTTTTTCCCCATTCCTTTAATGATTCAATATCTGACAGATACCTTAGAATTAGGTTTTAAAGAAAAACTTGTCCTATTCAAAGATGACAATTTACCAAACGTTAATAGCCAAGTGCTTTTTATCCTGCAATAAAAGAAAGACACACTATGAACTTTTAGTTATAACTGTATTTTAGAACACTTATTACAAGATTCTGTCCTGGCATTGACTGATATAGAATTAATTTTCTTCCTTGTAGGTTGTTCAATACTCTGTTTTTTTCGTTTGGTATGTGAGTAATGTTATAACACTGATGTTTTAGTTGTTGCTGAGCAGTGCTTATCCTGAGTCAATGAGTTTCCAGTGTCTCATGTTCTGCCATAGGGGAAGGGAACAAGAAGCTGTGAAAGAGTATAGCAGGGACAGCTGACCCAAAGTGGCCACAGGGATATTCCATACCTCAGACTGCCATGGCCAGTGTAAAAACCAGGTCAGGTTGGCCAGTAGGAGCCCAGAACTGCTGGAGGACCAGCTGGGCATTGGTCAGCAGATGGTGAGCAATTGCATCACTTGTGGGTTTTGGGTTTTTTCCCCTCTCGCTTTTTGTTCTCTCCCATTTCATTGTATTATTAATAATAATACTAATATTTTAGTGCTATCCTTAACTGCTCTAATCTCAACCTATGGAGTTTACCTTTTTTCCCATTCTCTTCTCCATCCCACCTTGGTGAATGGGGAAGTGAGCAAGCACCTACATGATACTTTGCTTCGTTTTGGGGTTAAACCATGATAGTTCAGACATTTAATCCTGTAATATATATCTTTTTGAGGTATTCATGGTCTAACAGACAGAAATTACTCACCTTAAATATTTTTTTATTCTTTTCATGTCATAACAATGCCTTGTTTTATTCTTGTTAGGAGAACATCTGCTAGATAATTTGAAGGTTTTTATTCATATGCAGAGTGTAAAATTTCTGTGTTGCATGAACCAAACTTTATCTTAGTATGTACTTCAACACTGAAAATCCTCTAATAATAGAACCAAAATACTTAGTTAACAATTTAGTGGTCCTTTGCTTTAACATTAGTTTTCCAGTATGTAATTGAAAAAGTTTTGTTATTGTGGTTGTAAAAGAACATACACATTTCCTCATGTTCTTCTATAGCACTGATCTAGGTTTGGGGCTCAAAGAAATCTTGAACCTTCTTTATAGAGAATGTATATTTTGTTTTCTAGAGTTGTCATTTATATTTAAGAAAAGATTTATTCTCTGAAGCACTGTTCTGTGAGAATAAGGAGAGGAAATTAATTTTAAGCATTTAAATAACAAGCTGTCAGATAGACGGGCAGATCTTTTTGGCAGGTATTTGATTCCAAAAACTGTCAAAATTGATGTCATCTTTCCTTTCCCACAAAGCAAGAATGCAAACCCTAAAACACTGCATACAACATGACTTTTGTATTATACTTTATTTCTTTCATTTATGAAATAAATACAATGTAATTCTTCTTTCAGGTAACTGAAAATGTTAATATTGAGTTTCTTTCAGGTGCTTATTATAAAAATTGCTGTGAGTGATTGTTCTATATTCATAATCAAAAGTTTTGGTGAGGTTGTCCATCAGCCTATATTTTATGAAAGGAAATCAGTTCAATTTTCAGGAAGATGCTTTGGAAAACAAAATAAAACACAAAAAACAAAGTTTTTTTTCATTTCCCAGTTGAATTGCGTTCGTTCATCATGAGAAAACACATTAGGCTCTATTCAAAAATAAGTTTTGATTAGTAGGGAAATTTTCAAAACACTGTCAACTTCTTAGAAAACCTAAAGATATTTAAGGACCAAAGTCACACTTAGAAGAGCAGCAATATGCATACATTAGTGTACTTGTAAATTTAGCTCTGTCAACTTTAATTTCAGCTTGTAAAAATAAAACTGAAGTCTGCAGGAGACAGATGCGTAAGAGTAGCAGTTCTTTTATCTTCAGAGATGAAAGAAGTAGTAGTGTACTATTAACTTTTCTGAGGCTTGGTTAATTATTTTTGTTCTTGAAAATATTTTAGTGATTTACTCTATAGTGATTTACTCTTTAATATTACAAGGACTTGATATACATAGCATTGACCCATTTTCCAAGGCTGTTAATTTCAATCGGTCAGTCCCTACAGCTGACTTAGCAAAAGAGGCAGTAAAATAATGGGTTAACTAAGCAAGTGAAGTAATTTCCTTCCCTTTTTGAATTTCTGTTGTCCAGATTGTAAAGTTCAACTGAATAGTAAGTGTTTGTAACTCCTAATCATAACAATTTGCATAAATCATCTAATTATGATGGAATATACCCTGAACTGTTTACCCTTTTGCTTAATTGAAAGAAGAAATTGCTTCAATATAAACCCTTAGCCCTAGGTTCTAATACTGAAAAGTTACTTAAAGAAATACTAGGTTGTGAAGAGACTGGTAGTTTAGTACTTGAAACAGAAGTTTTTGGATGTACGAAAGTTGTAGTGAACTGTATTGTTGCAAAATACTGCTGCTTTTGGTTGATGATGACTAAAATAATTTTGAAAAAAGGCTTCTCCATGCTCAATTCAAGGATTTGGAGAACTGCAAGTCATAGAAAATTTAGGTAGTCAAGATGAAAATGTTGAGAATTTAGCCTTTCATAAGCCTTTCCTATGTGGAAGTCTAATATTTAAAATTACTCCAGGGGAAATTTTACTGTTATCACTATATAGTAGCTTTTTAAAAGAATAATCTCATTCTTTTAGCCACAGTTTTGCATCTAACAGGCAGTCACTCAAGTACATGATTGACAGAGCAATCTCAAATGTAAGCCACTCATCCCTATGAAGTGATGATGCTACACATGTACATGACTCATTAAGGCCATTGCAAAAATTCCCACCTAACACGGATGAAAAAATGGAGAAGTCAAGCAAAGAGCAATGGAAAATGGCTCAGTAAAAGTACTTTATTAACTATATAAACATCATATTAAAAAGTGAAAAGTTTGAGGAATTTATGATCTCTAGCTTAAAGGCATCATCTAACTCAGTTTAATGTGTATGTGCCTCTCTGTGTGTCTGTAAAAACTCTTCATTTTGACTGTAAAATGTTGGGTTTACTGATTTCCTGTGACAGCAAGTTTCACTTCATGTTTTATAGATTGTTCAATATTGGCTTAGGAAGAAATAGCAAGCATCATAAGTGATTATGCTCTCAATTCATCTTTAGACACAAGAAAGGGTAGTGTTAAAATTGGCTATGTAGTTTAATTATGTACGATTTCTTTTTTTCTATGTTCACGATAAAGTGACAAGATTTGGGGACTGGATATCAATAAATATTGTGTATCTGCTCAAAAAGAGATTCCCAACTCTAGAAACAGGATGGAATGAGTTTCTACTTCTCTTTCACTAATTTTTATCCCAGTACCTTTCTCGCTCCCAAAATCATAAACTGCAAGAAGGGCTTTACATATTGAAACTATCACAAGCATGAAGTTATTTTCTGGAAATGATAAGTGAGAAGGAATACTGTTTTCCATGCCCTCCCATGTAGAAGAAAGGAATTTGTGCTCCCACTTTTTAAGGTCTCTCGCTAACCATGTGCATCTCTGAAAAACCTCTTGAATACAGCAGTGCCAGTTTAATTTAGGCATAGTTCTTATCAATGCTTTTGCAGATGCTCTAGGAAACAAGCCGTGTAAGTCACTTACAGAATTTTCCAAATTACTTTCCGTGTCTCAGTGATGAGAGTGAAAGCACTGTTTGTGGCCATGGTCCCTTCAAAGCCATTTGCTAAGTACAGTTTGTTTTTATAGCAGACCTACAATACTAATATTTATAAACCCCCAAAAAAGTGACGGAGGACTCAAAGTAATTTGCTTCCCACTGCAGTCTGATGGCTGCATGATAAAGACCAGATCTTTACTGCAATACTAAGATACAGAAATTTCACACCTGTTCCAATGCACAGATTCAGGAAAATGCAATGTGTGAGACTGGATCACTTGCTGTGTTGCAGGTTGGATTGCGCTTTGTAAGAGCCTGAAGAAAAGAAGCATGAGTGAATGCTACTTTCTAGTCACTGGGCTTTTCTTGAATTAGCTAGTGCCACACCATTTTGCTGCAGCTTTCCGTGTCACTGCCACTACCGTCCTTTACAAGAGGAGGGTGTTTCTGCACAACCTCACATTAGTGTTCACCTTCATTCTTTTGCCCCACCTCACCTCCAGCGTTCCCTGAGCTGCCGCAGAAAGGCAGTTGAGAATTGATAACCCTAAATTATAGAGAGGTCTGAAAACTACGGGAAGAAATCTCTCACATGCATTTTTTGACTTCCGTCTGGTCTAAGCAATTTCATTGGGAGGTCTCACTTTGGACAGAAAATTACAAAAATACAATTTCACACAGTTTAAGGAAAGTTAGTACAATACTGTGTCTCATTTAAGAACTGGATCAATTGTATTTCTGAGACTTTTACAGTATAGACAGAAGGGGAGTATTTTTAACACAACACAAAGGTCTTCATACTTCTCTGGTACTTGCAGAAAAATGGAAAGGTAGAAAAAAGGAATCCTTACGGAAAAAAAAAAAAAAGACTAGTGTAACCTTCAAAGAAGGTTATTGTTTGAAGTGTTAGAAATTATTTTAGAAACTTAAAGGTATGTTTACAGCTAGACATTCAAACAAATAATGAAATAGTAGCAAAACAAAAAGGAGTTACCAGTAGCGCCACAGAATTCAGACTGGATGGCTGCTTTGACCTAGGGGCATTTATTCAAGGCCAAAACCTAGTTATGAAGTTCTTGCTGCAATATTGTGCAGCTATCAGGTTTGCTAGTCTGTATCACTAGATCACAGTGCAAATGTAAAATTATGGGGAGGCTATGCAACCATCCGTAAGATAAGCAGTTAAAAGTTTAAAATATCAAAACAAAAGTAGTAATTTCTGTAATTTTTTTGAAAATAATCAGTTTCTTCATAATTCCATATTATGTTTTCCTACATCCTTTAAAAAGCACCATAGAAATCTTTCTTTAAAAAAGATTAGTTTTTAACATGAAAGCATAATTGTTTTAGGCTTTTACAGTTGCATTAGACAAAACACCTGCAAATTAGATTCTATAATATTTAGGTCATTTATATTCTGACTTTTGACTTGTCAAGTTCTATATTTTTTCATCATACCATTGCCTGAACTTTCTGCATGTATAGGAAATATCAAGAACACCTACTTTTCCTGGATTCTTTATAATTTGGAATCCTCTCTTTTTTGAAACCTGAAATGCAAAATATATATACATCTAGTAATGTCTTAGTTCATGGTATTCACTCCCTTAAAGTAGAACATGTAGTTTTAGAAATAAGCACATACCTTACTCTCTAAAATGAATACACATTTTTCTTTTTCCAAATAGTGTAACAGACGAGAGGACCTGATGACAGTACATGGAAAGGCAAGACCTACCTTATTTTCAAGTTCCTTCATTTTGGACTTTATAAAATAGATTTAGAATTAAAGAAAAATCAGCTAGGGATTTTTTTAGACAATATTACTAACCATATATTAAATTGAGAAGGCATGAGATTATACTGGGACCCTGAAACTCTCTAGAAGAAAAAATAAAGAAAAAAAAGCCATTTATTTGCAATCTGTCTGGTTGGTCATAAGAATTAGGTATCAAGGTTCCTGACCAAATTAAAATTCATTAATTAATTAAAAATAAATTCAATAATTCAAAAGCATTGCTATACTTTCAGTGAAATCTTACATTTTCCACCTTTATTCCTCTCAGAGTCAAAGTATATTATAGCTTAATGTGAATGACTGCCCACGACCATAGGAAAAAAAAAATGTTGAAAAGCATTAGTACTTTTTATTTACTTTGTAGAACTGTTTTTACTGCTATTCACAATCACTCCGTAGATGTCTTCTGAAAAATATAAATATGTATGTATCAGAACGCACCTTCCACTTGGAAAGCCGATACACCATTCCTGGCAAGAAAAGAGAAAATGAAAGGGGAAAGACTTTAATTATATTTTATTTCAGCTTTTTCCTAATGCATCCAAAATGCTTCAGAAGACTTTTAAGGTCTGCATGGAGCAGTACACAGGCAAAATATGAGCCAATGCCAGACAGCTTCCCCAGTTACATGTTTAGAAAAAAAATTAAAATATATATATATATCAATCAATCAATCAATATAAGGTGATTGTTAGGGTCTTACAAGTTCCAGAGACAGCAGCTGATGAGTTTTTTATTATAGAGACACTAAAGTCAGTTATTTAGAGAGTACCTGTGACTTCAAATAATCATAGAATGGCTTGAGTTGGAAGGTATCTTAAAGATCAACTAGTTCCAACCCCTGACAATTCTGGTGACAATTCCATGGAAGAACAAGCATGCAGTTAAACCACAGCTGGGACAACCTTGAATGCTCAGCACTGGCATTTAGAAAAACAACTTCTCAGCACCTGGCAACCTCTAACTCACCCAGAGCCTTTCCAATTCCATTTCTTTCAAAGGCTGACTTCACCTAGATTCAGAGGTTGGCTCCACAGTTCCTGTTATTCAAAGTGATACAACACAGCAGCAAATTAAATTATCTACTCAGGGGATAGGTAACACACAGTGGGATCTCACCTTGTAGCAGTTGGAGTCCATAGGCACAAATTATGTTTTGTGTTTATACTTTTTGTATCTTTTAATACTTATACATCCTATGTTCCTTACAAAGTGGCATACCTTATCATGCATGGCAAATTAGATAATCATGTCATTCCTCTGCTAAGCACAGAGGCAAGCCCAAATCATGGACTGCAATCCACTTAGCACGGGTTATGCACCTTGATACACCATGCCTGAAAAATTTCTACACCCCAGGGGCATAATACAGGATTTATGCAGCCATTGGTCAGTCTTTTGCTGTACACCAAATCCTGCTCATTGGTGTAAAATAAAGTGCTTGTCAGTTGCACTCTACAGCTCTCTGTGGTTCCAAGCCCTTCGTGGCTTCAGTACTTCGATTTGATGTTCCCTCATCTGTGAAGTATCATAATTGCTTATAGCTGAAATAATCTCGAATGACATAAAACTTATGATTCAGACAATTCATTTTATTGCTTGAAATGTCATTGATATCAGCCTACCTGAAATTTTAAATTCACTCCTTTCTCGGGGAAAAGATGACTTTTTTGACGCATAAAAACTGTGTGAAGGAACATACATTAAATGTATTTGTAAAATTATTTTATATTTAAACTTAAAATAATTTAGTAACCATTAAAATAATCAAAATTGGTTTAGAATGCGGTAGCAAAATATTTAATTTTACTCCAAAGAGGGTTTTTTTGTTTTAATTATTATTAGTTTGCAAATACATTTAAAAGACTAATTTTAATTTTCTGTTCAATTGATCTTTTTAGCTGACTGTCACGCCAAAACTAAGTTCTCCACTGTCAAACTCCCTTTTAGCAACTCACAGTCTTCACATTTGCTGCTGACAATTTCTGGCAAGGAATATTTATATTAGTAATATGAAAGAAGTATTTCTTTTCCATAACATTTAACTCTCAGCAACTACAAAATAGCTATTTAGCACTCTCTCTGCCGATTTGCACATTTCAAATAATACTGAAAAGCACGTGGACCTGTTGCAGTGAGTCCACAAGAGGATTACAAAGATGCTCTGGATTACAGATAAAGAGGCTGCAGCACCTCTTCTGTGAACACAGGCTGAGAGCTGGGCTTGTTGATGGTGGAGAAGGCTCCGGGGAGACCTTAAAACACCTTCCAATACCCAAAGAGGGCTAAAACTGGAGGCATATAGTGATAGAACATGAGGTAAGGGCTTTAAACTGGAAGGGGCTAGTTTTAGACTAGATGTTAGGACGAAATACATTCCTGTGAGAGTGGTGAAGCACCAGGACAGGTTGCCCAGACAGGATGCCCCATCCCTGGCAGTGTTCACGGCCAAGCTGGATGGGGCTCTGACAATCTGGCATAGTGGAAGGTGTCCACGTCCACAGCAGGAGGGTTGGAATTAGATGATCTTAACCGTCCTTTCCCAATCCAAGCTATGCTCCTCTTTATGATTAATTGGCAGAGGATGTGTAAAGCCCCAAACTTTTGTAATTATAATAACCTTATTACAAAAACCTTCAACAATGATATTCTGAAGTGTTTTAATTGTCTAAAGTTTTAATTTTAATTCAAACTGTCAGTAACTGTGAGCTAATTTTCTTTAAGGAAAAGTAATATGAAAACAACATTGACCTAAATGTAAATGTAAATGTAAATGTAAATAAAAATAATTGTAAATTGAAAAAAATTAATTCCTTCTCTTGGTGACTCTTAATGGTAGCAGGCTATTTCTTGTTTTTATCTCCAGTGGGTTTTCGCTGTTTGTACTGTAGAAACTCTCATAAAAATCTTTCAGCTTGCAGATTTTTTTGAGTTTTTTAGTTGTAGCTTTTTCAGTAAGATCTACAGACCTTTAGTACTATAATGCTGTTTTGCCAGTTGTCAGTAATATATCCGTGTCAGCTGTATTCATAAAATTACTCTGCAAATGTCTTCATAAATCTCTCATACTCTGTTGCAAAAAGGCAGGGCCAGCAGCATGTTATCTGGGATTGGACAGAACTGCAGTGCTGAGTACTGCACCAATACTTCTTCCAGCATCACAATCTACGTGTTTCCTGTGGCTGATAGAAATTTCATTGGTTTGTTGCTTGACTCCTTAATTGCTCAAAAACAGCTACAAGAAAAATTCTATTTGCACTGTCATTCATATAAACGCTTTATCTCTTAGTAATGAAAATAGTGCCCTCCAAAACAAACTAGAATTTTGGTTTAGAAACTCCTTAATTCACATATTCTAAAATTCACATTTGCTTTTTATTTATTTACACATCCATCATATTCAAATAATTTATTGATATTTTTAAATGAAAATATGTATTCTTTATGAAAAGTGACTATTGCATGTTTTGGCTTTTCTTTCTGAGTCCTGAATAGAAATTTATCTTGTTCTCTGACAATATAATCCTCTCATTTGGAAAAGTGTTGGGAAGAAAATATTCTATCTTCACCCTCTTTTGTTCTAGTGGTGCACAGATAGTCCTGTGTGCAGTCTTGTCCTGTACATTCATTTTTCCTACAGCTTTAATATTTTCACTTGCTTGTTTAAAAACAATTTTAAGCTTTCTAGCACATTTTACTTTGAAAAACTGGAGCATCTTAACTTTAAGACAGCAGAAGATTCATGTATGTGAGTTCTGCTGTACAAATCTGTTCACAATGAAGACAATGTTGAGTGA
The DNA here is from genome assembly GCA_013400175.1 of Phainopepla nitens. NCBI lineage: Eukaryota > Metazoa > Chordata > Aves > Passeriformes > Bombycillidae > Phainopepla > Phainopepla nitens. The sequence goes on from VXBQ01014013.1 coordinate 650,855, forward strand.
CTAAGGCTTCCATGATCGATAAAAAAAGATCATGAAAATGCACTATGAACTTTTTACACATCTTTTACCCCCCAAATTGCACTTTCATGCCTTTACCTCAGTCTGTGTACAAGTATTCGTATTGATTATGAAAAGGAAAATACTCTCTCCTATAAAGTGCTGATACATTTTTAACACCTAGGGCAGGAGAAAAAAAAATTGTCTCAGTCTTCTAGCATCTCTCTGCAGAAAAATGCTGGTACATGAAAAGTTAATCTATCTGTTCCCACTTCTTTGAAGAGCAACTAATTTCTGTAATGTATAAAGATGGCTGTTCAGTTCTCTCTCCTCATAATCAGAATGAAGGCAATTAAATTCCTCCAGAACATCCTAATAACAGCTTACTTTTCTCAGACTGAGCTGTTGACTGGTCTGGTTTCCCACCTCCTCTGTTGTTCATTCATAGATCAAATACAAACTAACTGCAGGGGCCTGTTACAAACTGGAGGCAGTAATTTGTCATATACCTTATTTATTTAATAGGCCTTTTGAATAGATCTTCAATTAAATAATACTATAGGATCTGTATTTGTCTATTAAATCTTGTATTTAAAAAAAACCAACAAAAATTAGTGTCATGTGGATTTTTGCAAAAATAAAGGATTTAGTATTTTAATTTAAAAAGTTCTCCATTTAAGACAGCTTCCCAAGTGATGCTTTCCAAATGTTTTCCAAGTGATGCTTTCCAATATGTTATCCATACCAAGTTATGATTACAATAAATATCTAGTCCTGGTTACAGCTGGTGTTTTTAGTTGCAACAGATATTTTGACATTTGGAAATTACCCTCTTTTGGTAATCTGCATTCAGAGCAAAATTTAATTTCTATCGATGGATACATCAATTAAGGATTAAGTAGTGTGTTTAGGCTCTGGATCTGTGCTTTGTATCTCCTACTATAACAAAGAGAGCAATTTTCTCTAGATTTTTCTATTGTTCCCTCTGTAAGGCTGCTGAGCAACATTTTTTGTTTCATGTAATGTTTTTCAGTAGATTTTAATTTCCCCTTAAACTGATGTTGGACTGTAGCTTCTCAGTCTTCCTATCAGAGAAATGTATGTATAGCTCTATGAAAATCCATACAGCTATTTTTGATTCTTCAAAGAGAAAATAATGTGACTGAGTGAAGATGAGATGTGTTAGAGATGTCCAGTTAAAGTATTACCCTGTAAGATGTTCCTGAGTGCACTTCTGAAATGCTAATTATGCTAGTCAGGTGCTTTTAGAGAGGTGTTTGCTCAGAGTTCGTTCCCAGAAATGGTTTGAAAAATTCAGATTATTGATGCTGTCATGGAGTAAATAAATTGTTTTTCTTGTCCCTCTAATATAGAGTATGTCCCTTTGAGGTAAAGCCCCACACATGGAGGATTTTCTCAAGTTAAACATCAACCCTCCCATAGGGTTGTGTGAACCAAAGATAAAATTATCTGCAGTTCTGGTAAAAAGTAGTTAATGTGGCGGGATCAGAAGGTTTCCCAGAGTAGGTGTGCAGCTCATGCCAGCTGCTGTTGTGGGTGTTGGAAGCTGTGCAGTGGAAGGTAAGTAAAAGTGTCTATTCACTGATGGTGCTGTGTGTGCAGCAGCTATGTCAACCCTGCTGTCTGTGACTAAACAGTGGTAGACAAAATATCTCCAGAGTCAACATGTTAGGGTTTGTTTCCTCCCAGAGGCTGTGTTTGCAGCTGGTCTCCTTATGTTTTTTAGTGAAAAAATTATATTTTATATATATATATAGGCCCCTATAAAAATCCAAAGTCCAAAATACCATTTAAAGGTGCCTTATTTTCTCTTAATATAGTGTTTTCAGTTTCTCTTCAGTTTGCCATGCTTTTACAATCTAATGTGATTTTCATTGTAATAATTTATTGCTAAAGGATTAGCAGAGAGAAAAATCCAAGACAGCAGTGGCATGGATTACAAAATCTATCTTAAAAACTCTGTGACTGCTCTCAATTATGAAAAAAAATAATGTGCTAATAAGAACAGAAGACAGGACATAACGATTTCTTTTTGATGATTCATTTAATTTGTTTCTTTTTAGCAGATCATGTTGATGCATATGGCTTATGAAATGCTTTTCAGAATAAGAGTTTGTATATCAGTATAAATTTTCAAAGAGTTAAGAGAGATTTTAATATAGACAAAAAAGGGGAGGTACCCAAATTAGACCTGTTTCTGGTTAAGCATGAGAAGATCTGGCCAGAGTAGCCAGAAAAAGAGTAAGGCTCTTTGCTTCTCTGCAACAGTACCTACTGAGAGCAAAAATAAAACTTGAATATTTGATGAAATGGAGACAATCTTAGAATTTGTAGGAAGGAAGTGGGAAAGTTAGCAACCTGCCTAAGGAAAAATATATTCTAGAAAATAAAAATAACAAACTTTTTTTAAATTCTGGGCCATTTTTAAGCAAGAGTTTCTTTTCACTCAACGAAAAGAAAGTCCCTGATATTCTTAATAGAAAAGACATCCAGACATGGTGATGTGAGTGGTTGGCTAAGATTGTTTAAGAAGTTAGTTCCTGTATCTCACTCTCACATACTTTTAGACATGTTCTAATGCTAGTTTGTCATCAATGGGTGTTAGTGAAGATAATCAATGCAATATGTTCTTCAAGATTATTATGACAGTTAATTCATGACTAAATAAATCATCTGATGTGTAAGAAAGAAAGAGCAGTTTGGAGCTGGCACTCAATAAAATATTCCATCTATGCTGTCATCTGTTTTTTGACTACTTTTTTCTTTTCTTTCTCTACTAGACAAGAATCTTTGTGTGGTTTTTACAGGAATTTAGATTGATTAGTGAAGTTATTTAGGTCATAATTTGTTTTATTTAGAATACCTTATTTTTACCCTTGTTTATAATATCTCCAGTAATTTTATAGTCACTCTTTAGAAGGGATTGATAAAGCCTAAAAGCTAAAAAAGAAATAAATAATTAGAAGTACACTAAGTAGTTACTAAGTACACTAAGTAATCTCTTCAAGTTTTATTATAGGAGGAGCAAACACAGTTCAGCCTCTGGAAAAGATAAAAACCTTGAAATTTTAAATGTTAATTGTGTGCATTTGAATAAGAACATTCAAAATTCTGATGATCATCACACTGATCAAGAAACCTGACCATGATGTGGACAAATGCCCACATGGTCACCAATTAAATTTAGAATCCTTGATTTCACTAATTATTAGAGCTGCATTGTACATTTCACTGAGTTAATTAAGTTGATTTTTTAACAAGACAGTTTAAATTACTTTATATTGTTTTGAGAAGCCTTTTAAATGGGCAACTTTACTTGAATTATATTGGATTCATTTCTCAGCAAGTGACCAAGCTAAGCCAATATTTTATGTTAAAAGCAAGAAATTTATATTTGCACACACAGGTTTGTACTAGCTGAAGAATGATCCTAAGACTTTTTGTGGGGGTTTTATGCAAGTTTAATTTCTCTATCTGCAGGTCACTTAATTTATTATTGAAGAGATCTATTTATAGCCTGCCTGTACTCAGAGTAACTCCAACAGAAAAGCATGGGCTCAGAGAAAATCTGTATTTGAACAGCTGTCTTTATTCTTCAAGTGGAAAAATAAGACCAGTAATACTGATTGATTTCATAGAAACATCTCTACATTGCAATGAGGGTGGAAAATAAAAATATTGTTTAAATGTTAGTGATAAAAGGTTTACAGCTGCCATAGAATGTACCCACAGAATGATAAGTATGTCCAGGGACTTTGTATGAACTGTCTTTTGTAATCAAGATTGTTCCTGAAAAAGCAAGATGAATGATACAATCTTTTTAACTCATTCTGTCTTAATTTTCAAAAAGGCTTAACAGGTAGACAGAATTTACTTATCAGAAGGTCATGACTGCTCAGTTGAACCTCTATCAAAGGCATGACAGTCAAAGTCAAGTAATTACATTTTAAGTGCTTTCTTTTATATCCACGTATTTCTTTTCTTGCTTCCTATGATTCCATACTTTCTGCTGTTTACTTCGCAATTCCATATGCCAAAGCACTGATTTAAAGCTAAATGCTCAAATATATCATTTACTTCCAAGCTTGTCCAAATCTTTCCAATACTTTAAGTTTACTTATCTATGTGGTAAGTTTGTCTTTGTTTGTTTGTCTAAAAAAGTGAAATGTTTGAGTAACTGAACACAGGGGAAAAAATATTTTTATTTGCACATCTGTTCTTTAATAAACCAACATTTTTTTGCTGTTCTGGATTGTAGGTAGAATGTGTTGCCTTCAATATAAGCAGTTCTTTTTATTACAGTAATTTCTAGAAAATCTTTTTGTCATAGAATTTTGAGAAATTAAATGTAATTTTTTTAACTTTAAAATGAGATTTAAGTCTCAAAATTCTTCTTGATATATCATGCAAAAAATAATATCAGCAGCTTTATTATCCATAAAAGCCTTCTAATTTTGAAAAAATCCAAAACCAAAAAACAGAAAAAAATTAGTTTTGCTATCTTTATTGTTTAGGTAAAACTAAAAAAAATTTAAACCCCTTATTTTTTAACACTATAGAAAAAAATAATTTTATATAAACTAAATTAGATGGATGGACATCTGAGCAATAAACCAAAAAGTTTAGGTTTAATAAAAGTCTTGCCAAGTTAAATTTGTCAGTATGCAAGAAAAAGTAAGGTTAAATTAATGTATCTATAAACACACCTACATTCATGTACATCTGCAAGTATATGTCTTAATTAGTCTACCTTGCTCAGACCAAGCCAGCTGGGACTGCTGTGACCCTACATAATGATATATGTCTCAGAAACAAAGCTGGACCTAAAGGCTAATGAATTAGGAAAACCAAATGGCTAAGTCATGGTGGAGGGTGAAGGAGCCATGGATTTTATCTTCATGAGTAGGGGCAGGCAGAGGAATGAGATGAACATTGCAACGCCTGTAGGAGAGACAGCCTGGTGCCAAAAATCCCTTGTGGTCTTTGGATTTTCTTAATTTATTCTCAATGATTTTAAACTACTCTATAAATACCATGCTGTAAAAAATGGCACATAAGGCACGTTTATTGTGACACTGCAATATAAAGCTGATTGATTTCTCCAAATTTTATGCTTTCTTTGTGGAAGGGAAAAAAGCAGTTCTAGTAAATGGTGAGGCAACAAATAATGCGTTAACTTTCTTGTATATTCCATGCAAATAGTCAAGGGCGAAGATTGGCCTATAGAGGCCAACAAACAAGGACAGCTAGGGGAAAAGCAGGCTATAGAAGTGTATATCAGAATAGGAGATACAGCAGATTTATTTTTGGATTTGTAGCTGTCTTGTAGTGTTTAATCTGCTTGTTCTATGAAAACAGAAAATACTTGGGGGCAGAATGTCATGATCTGACTTTAATCATTCATCTCAATCTCTGATGGTCACATAAAATTTACATTGTAAGAGAACAGCTGAGGAGATTCATAAATTAGAATAAAAACGGAATTAAATTGAGCCAGCTAGTTCAAATCTGAAGCTTATGAGTAAGAAAAGGTGCATTGCCTCTTCTCTTGTCCTCAGATTGCTTTTCCTTCACCAAATTGAGATCATAGCTTTGTTTTGTTTTCCTTATTCCCCACTTCCTCTGCAACTCCGAAAATGATCTTCCTTAAAACTGTGGCACTTCTGATATGCTGAGCAAATCCTCAAATCACTAAGAGAAGGGTGAGATTCCTTCTCTCTGTCCCCCAAATAACATAATAATCAGACTACATTTTTAGACACAAAGTGGAGGGATGTGAAGGAATATCCATCTTCTGCTTTCTCAAGGAGAAATCAATCTCTAGTTTCTCATCACCTGCTGCCATTCTTGCTTATCCAATGCCCTCCTTCACCCAAGTCTTTTTGGGAACAAGGAATTTAGTGAGAAAATAAGTAATTTTATCAAATGGATTAATTTTATAATAATTTATTTCCTCACAATATCAGTACATCATTTTCTGAAGGTCGTGAGTTTTCTATGGTTCAGGAAATATTTTCCAGTCTATACCTTTTGAAAATATGATCAAAACAGATGACAATATCCACTTGCAGCTATAATATATGTACTAACTAATACTCTCTTTTTATCTTTCCATAAGAATTATAAGCACTTTGAATGACTGTAGCATAGTCTGGTTTCTTAATGTCTTCTCCTTAGTGAATAAATTGTCAGAAAAGATCCACTCACATAGTCATGAAGCTGAAATTGAAATTGTTTTTAGTTGTTTTTCCACAAGTTAATTTTTCTGAAGGTGTAAATGTAGGTGTGGTAAAACTAGTGGCAATATTTTCAAATTAGAGATTTTTCTGCTGGATGTGTTATAAGTCTTCTTTACTGGCAATTTAAAATAGTGATATAAGTAGGATGTTTGCCAAGCATTTAGTTAGTATTCAATCATGTTTTTTGTTTAGGATTTTCCTTAGGTGGGAGATTATAATTTAATATATATTTTCAGTGCCGAAGTTAAGGATCTACAATTAGAGACTTTTTCTTTTAGTTTACTGGAATTAGGTCAAGCTAATACATGACTACTTTCCTGTATAATTATCTATGAAAGATTATCAAATTTCTAAAGTCCTTTATCCTTGATCAAGTCTGGTTAAATTTTTAAAATTAGTTTAATTTAAAATCTGATTAATTAATTTAATAATTATACTTACTGAATTAATTTCTTGATTGTTTTAATTAATTCATCTTAATATTTTATAGTACATTACTGTATGGGGCCAAGGAGTCATAAAAATACAAATACAAAGACTAAAAATAATACACTACTAACACTATAAAAACAGTATTCAAAACACAGACAATACCTGCCTCTCCATTTTCAGTAGTAATCTACATAATCATACTTAATGAGACACTCAGTCTTTTATTTTAAATAATTTTAAAATATTCTGGCATAATGTGGATAGTGGAAAGAAAAGAAATTAACATGCTGGGGGTTATTTTCTCTTTCTAATTGCTCAGATATTTTTTTTTTGATGGGACCTATCACAGGACAAAGTTGCCCAGATAAATCATGTTAATTTTATGGATAAACTATTATAATTGGAGTCTAAGGGAGCACTCAAGATAAGAATAGAAAGTATAACACCACATTTAACAAAAGACATTATCAGACTAATTTTGAGAGATTATAGTACTAAGCTTGTGTCCTTTTGGCATCTTCTCTTTCTTTGCTGCTGTGCATGAAACCTGTAGGGAAGAGCTGGAAGGTGACAAGGCATCCTGAGACAGCATTCAGTTTCAGATAGAAGTGGCACTCTATCTATTAGCCATCCTGCTATTCTTTTTTGGCAGCAGAGGTTAGAAATTGAATTGTAAAACACTTATGATTCCAACTAATTATCAGGGAGGGAAGAGAAGCATGCATATAATTCCTATCTCAATTCCACCTTGGTTCCCTCACAGCCACTAATAAGGACTGTGCCAAGGGGTTTCTGTCTCTTGGAAAGGAATAGCTGAACTTTTAATAAAGGCAGGCATCGTTCCACATATCTTCCAGAAGCACCAAAAAAAAAAAAAAGTCATCTTAAGTAGGTGCAGTGATGGGCCTGACACTTCACTCCCTGTCAAACTAGTGAGTGAAAACTCTGTCCCGACAGTGCCTTCTCAGGGTAATTATCAGGATTTGTCAGCACTTGTCCAGCATGCACCAGTAGCCGCAGGCTTGTATTTTTGCATAATGCACTGGCAGAATTTCAGCACACTAACAGCATAAGGTATATATTTTCTTCACCATATTTCACTGCATTTTGCTGAATTGATGTTCTTAGATTGTGTTTCATACACAATGTGAATTTACCAAAGTGAAGCATCTTCTACAGCAAGGAAAAAGCCACACTGTAAACTTCAAGCTGTGCGTGGTTTGTGTTCTTGCTTGTAAATTCTAAATTCTCTTCCTTCATAAATGGAAGAAAAGAATAAAGAATAAAGAAAATATTAAAAAATAATTTTTTGTCTGTCAGTGAACACAACCTGCAATGTGCAGTTGCTGTTCCAGCACTTAGAATTCACTAACTAAAGAAAAAAGACAAGATTTTTTCAAGACATGTTCTGATAGAATGAAAAAAAACTTGAGGTCAATGGAAATAAGTTCTGTCAACACAATCAATGACAACACTCTCTGGAAACCAGGAATAGCCTCATGACTTCTTTTAATTAAGGAGGGTGTTCTCACACCCGAAAAAAAACTTTTAAGAGATTATTTCAGAAATAAAACCCAAAAAATTAAAAAAAACCTCAGAACATATACTTCCACATCTGACAGAACTTTGACTACTTCTTGAAACAATTAGGGAAATACTAATACTCTGTAGGGGGTGCTAAAGCTGTTCATGACGGTAAATTCCACTTTAGCACACCAACCATACAAAATTGTACTAAAACAATTCACCCAATTGACACAGAATGTAGAAATAGTAGGGAAAAAAGCAGGAAATAACTGGATCTTTGCTGACTTTCATGCAGATCAGATAGCACCAGTTTATGCATAATTAACATTATCTTGAATGTGTTGTGTGGGCAGGATATTTAACCAGAAATATGCTCTTACTTGAGCTGGATTATATTTGTGAGCAAATATTGAAAAGCACACAGATCTAATATTTGTTACATAGTACTCTATGGCTGGATCCTCTGGGCCTGATTCTGAGCTGGTATATATTTCACAGCCTAATTCATGGCTGTTGCAATCTGAAAGCTTAGAGAGAAAAGGAACTATCCTAAGGGGTTTTGGTTTGGTTTGGTTTTTGTTTGGATTTTTTTGTTTTGGTTTGGTTTTGAAGGGAGGTATGCTTGTTTTTGATGCGCTTGTTTCTTTGTTTGGTTATTGGTTTTTTTTTCATATGTAACGGTAACATCCAAGGTGATGGTTAACCCAGAATTCCTGACTAAATTCCATTTGCATGTGCACCAAACCGGCCTTTGGACTTTCAGATTAAAACATTCTTAATTTTTGGTCCTAAAACTGTCTATTCTGTCAAGGAAGGAGAATTTTTGTCTGCTTCTTGAAAATATTACATTTCAATTCTCTAAAATGTATTAAAGGGAGGGCTGCCAGCTTACATGGAAATCTCTGCAAGAAATTCATTTTCCACCAATAAAGGGCTTGCAACCACTATTAGCACACTTTCTTGCAATGTTAACATAAATTATCTTCTCAAGAATAAACGAATGAGGAAATGTTTGCACCGCCACCTACTAAGAGCCATGATAAGGTTTCCTCTAATTTTTTCTAAACTCAGAAATGACAAGGTGTCTGAACAGTATGTACAGGTAGATTTTATATTAGGTCATTTATTTAAATCTATGAAGAAACCTGAAATGTTCTAGTTGTGAGCTACTGTGGTTCTAAATATTTACTGGGATTTTCCTTTAAATATCAGGAAAATAATCTCTGCAGAAAATAATGAAAGCAATAGTTACATGGAGAGGACTATTTAAAAGAGCCAGACAGGATGTATGCCCTCATGCTTTATCATTTATACTGCAAAAGCTTTTGCATTATGGTATTCTGGTCTTCAAATTAAATGTCAAATTCAATTTGCCACTGAAAACATGAAGTGTGTGACTGCCCTTAGAGGGGTAACCTGACAGCACCATTTCATAATTGGTGTCTGCCCTAATGCTGAGTTAAAATACAAGAAGAAATGTTATTTGACTGCAGTCATATCTTACTATTTAAAAAAAACCAATCCACCTCTAGATAGGCTAAAATATTTTTGGTTTAAATTTGAGCTCTTAGTAAATTTTGCCAGCTTTACTTAAAATCTGTGGAAAAATAATGCTGAATACCATATGATAACAGATAGAAACCTCCCTGATGGGATCATGCCAGCAGTTATGTCTTTATGTCTATGACATTTAGCTTGCAATAAAATGAGATTTGTGAAAGAAAATGAAGAGGTGCTTATTCCACTTAGAGTCCTTTTTTTTTCTTTCTGTTCAGACAAGCTTGTGTTCTAATAACGAGATTTCTAATCCACTTTAATATCCTATCATTATATCTTAGCGAACTATCTGCCATAAAAGTAATAATAATGAAGTATGTTTAAATATAAAAATGCATCCTTAAGCATCAAGACACTTTTAGTACTGGTTGTAATTAGAAACTTAGGAAACATATGCAATTAAATATGCTCATAAAAAAACCCAGATACATCTCTGTAGTACCAAACAATTTGTTGCATCATTGATATTCTTCAGTATACCAGCAATGCATTTTTCCAAATAGAAAATAGCTAAGAACAAAATTATTAACATTTAAACCACCACAATCATTACAGAAGAAAAACTGAGTGGTTTAGGTGTCTTCTCCTATTTAATTTTGTTTTTACAGATGCATTTTCAAATTCTGCATCTTTATCTGCTCCTCTAACATCTAAGTTCCAAAGATAATGTCTTTTTATTGTATATTGCACTCTTTGTTGTTGTGAGATGTGGCAACTATTGACTCTAATGAGATAGTCTATTGTAACAGTTTAACTGAAACAAATAGTATTTTCATTTATTTTTATTTATCTGAATAGATTGCATTGAATTAGATGTATCATTAAAATATACTCAGTGTTTTTAAAAACAGTTACTGTTAAGACTTGTTTCCAAAAGGGTCTAAAGTGACTTCTGTCTCTTAAGCTTAGGAAATGTCAAGCCTGCCTTGAATTGAAGATGTAGTGGCACTGTTGGGTTTATGGTTGGATTCAATTAATTTGATAGCCTTTTCATGGAATCATTGAGTCATAGAAAGGTTTGGGTTGGAAGGGACCTTAAAGATTTCCAACCCTCCTGCCATGAACCTTTCACTTGACCAGGTTGCTCACAGCCTCATCCAACCTGGCCTTGAATATTTCCAGGGATGGGGCATCCACAACTTCTCTGGGAACCAAAATTATTTCCAGCCTAAATGATTCTGTGATTCTATGATTCTGTGATTAGATGGAACTTTTCAGCTATTTCATTATATATCACAATAAAATAAAATAGTTGGCTAAAAATGGTCTTGTTACCTAAACCTCAGGGCTGAACTAGTGTGAAATCTGCAGCAGTGACTACACAGGTAATAACTGAGAACTCACGAATAACATGTCAAGATAAGTTTTTTTAACAGAACTGTCATTTTTCTAATTTGTGGATTGTAACTGAGGCAGAATTATACCACACATACACTGACAGATGGTTCAGGCACACTCGTTCTGCACACAAACCTCTCTGTGTCTCCCATCCAATCTACACGTGAAACAGCCTCTTGCACTCAGCACATGTAGCTGACATCCTTTTCACATGAGTGTCCTTCTGACAGCTTGACAGCATCACATAAAGCCCAAAGGCAGGAAGCAAGCAGAGTATTGAAGGATCTTACTTTTCCTTAACACCTTAACCTTCAGGACCCTGCTTTGCGCCTTCTGTATAAACTGCATAGGATCTCACACCTTAGGCACAGAAAATTTACTGATCCTTTATATGCTTTGGATTAAGCACCCTGGTGCACTATACACTGTTATGCCACAGCTGATTTGTCTGGAAGAGAGTGCAGAGATGAGTTTAATTTACAGGTCCACAGAGAGGTTGTGACCACTACTTCAGAGCACTAGGCACAATCTCCAGGGGTTTATCCTCGTAGAGAAACTAGTAAGGATTTTTGTATGTCTGATTAAAATGCATAATGTCATTCATCTGGGAGTTGCATTAAGTGGAAGGTTTAAGCTGGGCCTACTTATGCTGGCTGATGTACTAGATGCAGTGGTAGTTAAAGATATTTGTTTAACTGCAGTCATCTTCCCTCTTGCCAGTAGCTGGCTGCTGAAGGAGAGAGGCCAAGAAGAGCAGCTCTTTATATAGTAGAGGTGATTCTACCGAGTGCAGGTGAGAGACAAAATAGAAGCAGTGTCTGGCTTTCACTGTCCTTAATCCCTTGCTTGGCAGAACAAAGACCATTTCCAAATGTGGTTATAGTGGCACATATTATGATCTTCCAGAGGAATTTCCCAGAGGAAAAGTGAGCATGAAAAAAGTAGCATAAGAACATGCCTTTTTCATTGCAAGTTTTCATTGTAAATAAATCAAGTCTAATACAAAGAGTGTAGATCAAGAGCGGCTTGTTCACAGGACCTACAATTCTATAGTTTCTTCCTGAACTCAATTTCTCTGAGTCATCTGTTATACTTAAGTTCTTCAATATATTTCCTGAATAATTAAAGCAAAATACCAAGAAAGGACTATAAAAGATAAATGGTGGTTTTTTGTTGTAATTCAACTGAGATTGGGAGTTAAATGACCAGTTGAGTTTTTCACATGCAGTTGAAACTTCCATACACATTGGAAAAAAATAAGCGAAGACTGCTATCACTCAGCTTTAGCCATCTGAAAGTTAATTGAATAATTTAGGATTGCTTTCTAGGTTTCTGCTGCAATCAGATTTCCATCACAGTTAGCAAAAAGAATGAGGCTATTCATCTCACTTCAAAGTAACTGTCAAAAATCTTTGAATTAATTTTCCTTCAGATTTTCCCTTGCTCTTCATTTACAAACAAGAGAACTTATATACTTCATTTCCAAAGTGTCAAATTATATGTAATTTTCTTCTTTATTCTTTTTTCCTATTACATATGAATAATATTGGCAGAACTAAAAAAAAATTTAAAATTGAAGAATGTGTAATGACAGCTTGTGAGGCTTTCAGAAATGACTGTTCATAAAGCTCATACAAGAAACCAAACAGTTTAACTTTGGTACTTGTGACAAAATCTCTGTTGCTTCCAGCTCAGGCTTTAAGAAATTTCAAACTCATGCTGCTGAGTGGATCCATGTTGGATTCACAATCCTAAGTGAGAAAGCAAGGCTTTTTAAACTGCTTCATCCCCAGCAGCTGCTTGATCTCTGAAACATGAGCTGAATTTTAGAAGCTGTCAGTATGATTGACAAACAGATGAAAAAATCCCCAACAGATCTAATTCCACTCCTTTCCTTCTCAGAAGGCCTATTCCAACAGATATTTTATTCACTAGAGAACAAGACTATGCCTTGTAGGTGGGAGCAGCCTGTTGAAGCTGCCTTGATGCCTGCAAGTAGACAGGAGTTCATGGTTTTAACACTTTTCAGCACCCAGTACCTCAAGGTATATCCTGAGTCACTTGACTGCTTGGGTAGTACTCCAGTTTTTTCAAGCTTTATTCAAATAAATATTGTCAAATAGAGCACCTCAGTATTGCTGGTTTAGGGAAGCTGAGGACTCCTTCTGCCATCTTCACCTGAGCACACAAAGACATTTTATGTCTGATTTGCAGTAAGAACGTCGAAGAGGATCTAGTTCTTCTAGCAAATAACATTGAACAATCTCTCAAATAATTCAGCATAAACCAGCCATCTAGGTCGAGTGGTTTGGTAAATCTCCTCTAGACATATTAATGTTTATTTTGGTTAAAAAAAGTAATATTAAATACAATGCAAATGCAGTCAACTGGTTGAAACTTTGGAAAGGAAGACATTCTACATCTTACATACAAACTCTCTATTTTAAATATGTATGTGCAAATATATTCAAATACTATAAAATAATCAATATTTAATACAATATTAATACAATATTAACTTTTTATTCTATGCCTATTGTGCGCAGCTTTCCAAACAGATTTGATTCATCTGAATAATTCAGAATCACTTGGACTAACAGGAATTTTGAGATACTTATTCAGCACTAGCAACCAAATATTTTGGTTTGTTTTTTAGAGCAGTAGTTCAGATGTTCTTTCACCAGTACAGAAATTGTGATTGATCATTATTTCAGAAAGAGTTAATTTGATTCTTTTGCAGATTAGCATTCTCTGCTTCTTCCTAGACCGAGATGAATGTCTTTGAAAACTTTATTAGTATCATGAATAAAACAACAACAACAAAAAAAAAACCAAAAAAAAGAAAAAAACACAAAAGAAACTTATAAAAAATTAATTTAGATGTTGAAGGTCCTGGTTGCTCACCAAGAGAAATCTGGCAATGAAAGGTTCCACAGCAGAATAAACATTTAATATTATTAGGAGTAAATTGAGTTTTCATAAACAATTCTGAAATTGTTTTATTTAACTGCTAAATCTTGATCTTTATTAAATTTTGTTTATGATAGTTTGAACAATTACTAAAACTTGAAAATAAATGATCTCTCATTGGGATAATGATCAGTCCTACAAGATGCCTTGCTGTTTACTCTAGCTTAATATCATTTCTCTTTCATTTGTCCAGTAAAAAATTTCACTGACATTTCATAGTATAAGTGTCTACAGCAGGACTTGTCTCAAATATTACCTTAATAAGGTTTTAGTAAATTTAAACCAATTTAAAAATAGTATTTTCAAAAAGACTTTGGACTGAACAAGTAAAATTATTGAAAGCAAGCAGGGCCATGAACCCAGTTGTGGTTGTTTATATTCTGTATAACCACTGTCTGTAATAATTGTGGCCTAATAGTTAACTTTATATGCAAGGATTCATTAGGGAGATTTTTACATTCAAGCTCTTTTTAAAAATTTCCAGCCAAGCTACTTCCTCTGTTCATTATGAGTTTTGTACTATCTGAGTCTTTGGTTTTCTAATGCTTCTAATTCTCTGTGGACTGAGCATTAGAGGTCTGATACTCATGGGAGCAAGAAAGACAGGCTGAATTCTGTCTGCAATGCTTCCATTCATATCTTCCAAGCCCTGACTGCAGTAGAGGTTGTGCAGGGAAGCAGAGAGAGTTTGGTGTAGTTCAGAGGGCTTTAAAGTGTAGAAGTATTTTAAACTGTATCTTCAAGTAGACCTCTGTCTTCTTCCAATACTATACAAGTCTTTTACAGAAAGCCTAGTCAGGGATACTTAGCTTGTTGCATTTATTGATTTCACAGGTTTGCCACCTTAAGTAAGGAATATTATTAGCAGTTTCATTGCACTTATGCCAACATCCTCCACTTACTAAATGTGATGAAAAGTATTTCCTAATAATACTACCAAAAACAATCCAAGTATATTTGTTCTTCAAAGCATATGCTATTCTTTTTCTATTTGGATGTATGCGTGAGAATGGCTCAATTTCTAATTCTTTTCAGTTCCTTCTCTTCCAAGTCTATCTAGAACATCAGAACTGCTTATCACTGGTGTTATTTCCTGATTAACTGTGAGCATGTTCCTTTTTAAAAAGGAAAGTGAAAATTAAATAATTTGAGCTTTCCTCTAATATATGTTGATATTGGAAAAAATAATACAGAGAAAACTTTTATTTTTTGGGGCAAGTCACAACCTTTCCTCTGAGCAGTATAGTCACTGTAGACACAAAGATTTGCTCCACTGCTTTGAGAGAGGATGTGGATTTAAGCAATCGTCTCTTTCATGTTGCTACACATAAATGGATAAACATGCATATGATGAAAAAGGGAAATTAGACAGTGATAATGGAAGAAAGCACTTTGATATCAGTGTCACAGTATCTGTGCTAAAGGCTTTCTTTTAATGAGTATTTTAATTAAAAAAAAAGAACGGATCCTTGCAGTTGCATTTAAATTTATCCTAAGTGCCAGAAAATAAACATTAATGATAGTAAATGCTATTATTATCTTTAAAAAGAGCATGATTTTACTGGATCTGGTTCAAGCCTCTTGCACATTAGAGTTGACAACACTGAATTAGTACTCATGCTCTCAGTATTCACAAATTCTACTGGGAGTCAGAACCATGAGAAAATATCCACCCTGTCACCACCAGCCAAAGCAATTCATTAAAACGTACTGAACGGTGAGAATTTCAATAAGTTTTCTACAATTAGAACATGGAATTAAAAGAAATTGCAAAAATAATTTGGCAGAAATCCTGGGGAAAACAAAGGACCAGAGGTAGTACCATGTGAAAATTTAAAACTATATTTTCTAAATTTTGTGCTGGAAAAGAAGTTAGATAAATTACTTGATGCACATTATATACATCTGCATTTTAGATCACTGTTTTATACAAATTTCCTTCAGGGAAAATTAACGTCCTTGGTATTAAGAGAAAAATAACTTACTGAAATTGTGTTTATTGTAAAGAAACTAGAATAAGAACAAGACATATTAAAAAACTCAATAAATGGTAGACAGTCCATCTTTAAATTAAAAATCTGACTGCAGAGCTTTGTCAACTCATGCTATTATGCAAAAAACCTCTGTAAATAAAAAGTATATTCCGGACAACTTAATTTTCTTCTTTTGAAGAATAAAGATAAGAAACTATTACAAAGAAGCCAGTTGGATTTTTGTGAGGTCGTAATTTATAACTGAGGGAAAAAACAGACATTGTCCAGCTGAAATTATTTTAAAGTCTTTTTAAGCAGCATCTTGGCTGTTTTCTTTTGCATAACTTACTGTATGTTCTGGTTTACAGTCATAAGATTAAAATGTAAATTTTTTGGTTTTTTTTTCCTTTAAAATATTTCTCATTCTGGGATAGTCAGGGGTATGAAAAACAAAACAAAAGAGAAAATTAGCAAAATTTTTAAACCAAGAGCAACTGAATACTGTTTGTATATATGCCCCTAATCCACTTTTAGAATAAGCTAGTTTTAAGTGGAAGATTTTTCTTATAAGATTTAAGAGAATATTCATTGTTTTTTTCATCAGTAAGGGCCTTTCTTTTTTTTTTCTTTTCTTTTCTTATTTTTATTTTAGTAAGGAAGAAGATGCTACTCTTTATGGACTTAGTGCAGCTTTGATCTTTTTGCTATAAGCATAAAGGAAGTCTTCAATCATGTGTGTATTTAAAAGTGAGAGCTAGTCATTGCAAAGATAGATGACAACCACTGACAGTAAAGCCAGGAGCACATCCCTTCATTAAATCTAGAACTGAAATTAGACTGTCTGCCTATATTTATTAAACAGAGCACTTTCATCCTCTTGCCCGCATTATTTCCTACAAAGCACCTTTGTCATTATCCCACATGCCACGTGGCAGCCCTACACATACAGTATCAATGCCTTTGCCAGTCTGCATGAATGGTACTCCCCAATCCTTACATGTTCAATAACCCTACCACGTTGAGATGCTTTTCATTTACCCATATGCCCAGTACCTTTTTAGCCAACTATCCTTGAAGAAACAAGAAATATAGAAAAAATAAGTAGAGATGCAAAATCCTTTCATTATGACAATAATCAAGATTTCCAAGTAGATTTTTTAAAAGCTATGCAATGGCATATTTTGCCATACCTTATTTTGCTGGCAATTCTTCTACTGAGATCAGCCAAAATATTTGTACAAGAAATATCCTAGTAGGAAGGCCAGTGTCCAACATCCATGACTTAAATTAGATTATCTCCCTGTTGTAGCACTCTGGTTTTACATTCTCATAATCCTGTGTAACAGGTCTGAAATATGTATTGCATTGATAGGTACAGGTCACATAGGGTTGTCACATAAAAGTCATTACAGCTATTCAGCTGTGGGCTCCTTCTCCAACATGACTTGTGATAGCTCCATTGTCTTCAATGATAAATTCATGAAAAGAAATTCTTTTTCACAGAAAGTTTAAAATCATCATGTTTCAATATTTCTGAGAAAGTTTAAAATCATTGTGTTTCAAGAATGCAAAGAGAAATGTGTACAAGTCAATCTTTTATTTTGATGTTCACATTGTTTGGCTCCAGTTATTCTTCATTCTGTTCCTGTTCTACCAATCACAACCTTTACTATTATTATTTAAATAGTCTAATCCAATAAGCACAGTAATATCTAGTAATAAAACAAGCTAAAAAGCTCGTACGTTAATGCTGGAAAATTTGGTATATTTTTCCCTGTTCATGCCAGAGAAAAATCACCAAGTTAAAATAATTTCTGAATTGCACTGTTATAAAAGTAGCTGAAAATAAGTGAGGTAAAGAGGAAGAAGTAAAAGTAATAAAGGTGGGGGCAGGGGGAGAAATCTCTGCTCTACTCTCTTTAACAGATATGGCCATAAGGGAAAAATTTAAATTTTAATGAAAATACTTATTTCCCAAAGGCTTGGCCGGCAAAGAATGCTGAATGAGATAATTCATTAACTAAAGGAACTCAATGACTGAAAAGCAGATTATCACTGAAGTGAAAAACAAAGGAAGAAGACATTAATAATTAATTGAGGAGGTTTCCTGTGGAGATTTAGATGAGTTACAAGCTCTATGTGGAAAGTCACTTGTCTACCAGATTGTTGTGTTCTATTTCAGGGTTGCTTATACCTATGTGTACATCCAATATTAAATTTTCCTGCTCTGAGTTACCTGAAAGGAAGTACAAATCCTAAATGGGATTTTTTATCTGTGTTGAAAAGCATATCTGCTGTGCTGTTTAAATGAAAGCTGACAAGCTACACCTTTATTTTGTTGCAGGAATAACTACCAGCAACATAAAGAGATATCATTTTGTGCTCACACAGTGTGTGATGGAAAGGCTGTCAAAACTGGTTACAACTAGAGATGCTCAGAGAGCAGTTGAAATGGAATAATCCAGCAGGAACCTACTCTTACATTATGATTTATATTTATATTTTTGGCAAGTGTGTAGAGCTTTGCCTCTGTTCTCTTACTGTGAGGGTTCTAATATAGAGAATAGGACCCCCAAAGCAGCAAATATGGCATGTAACTAAGGTTATAATCTGAAGGAGTCATATTATCCCCAAAAGGGGTTTGATAAGGGAACAAATTCTCCTTTGTCTCATAATTATGTCACATGTCATTGCTCCTGTAGTTATAAATCACAGTTTCTACTGATTGAAGGTTCCTTGGGCTCCAAAAAGAGAATCTCAAAATCCTCTTGAATAGATATAACTAATTAAATGTAGGAAATTAACTTTATGTTTTCAACTTGATGTGTTTCATGACCAGAAGTACACATATGTCCCTACAAAACCAGCTGAATCTTCTCATATATTAAACTGACTTCTCAGACATTTGAATGCAAAATCTCTTGAGTTCCAATGTGGCAAAGTTGCTGACATTGTTAAAGAGATAGCTAGGATGACAGTGATCAAAGACGAAGTGTACTGAAATTTATGTTCATGTCATGGGGCAGATAGGAAACACAAATCTGGGGAATAGTAGGAGATGAGCATGAATAATATATTCTGTAAAAGTGTTGATTGTTTCAAATGTATTGGTAGATTCTTCACACACTAAGTGGAAGAAACTGGAATCTATTTCAATCCAGTGTGCGAGTAGTAAAATCTGGATTTTCCTAAAACATTTTAAAAATTGTTTACACCTAATATACCAACATATCACTTTCAGGAAAAGAATCATATAATGGTTGGAGTTGAAAGGGAAGTATGCATAAATCTGTTTCAAAGCTTCTTCCAAAGCAGATTCACCTGGAACAGGTTACACGGGATTGTGTCCAGGACGGTTTTGAATATCTCCAAAAAAGGAGACTCTATAGCCTCTCTGAGCAGCCTGTTCCACTGCTCTGCCACCTCGCTAAGCCTTCCCTCACAAGAGAGATGCTTCAGTCTCCTCATTATCTTTGCTGCCTTCAGCTGAACCCTCTTCCGTACTTGTTTGTCTTCCTTGTACTGAGGAGTCAAGAACAGGACACAGCACTCCAGATGTGTCTCACCAGGGCTGAGCAGAGGGGCAGGATCACCTCCCTTGACCTACTGGTAATGGTCTTCCTAATGCACCCCAGGATCCCTCTGGCCTTCTTGGCCACAAGGACACACTGCTGGCTCAGGGACAGCTTGTTGTCCACCAGCCACCAGGACCCCTAGGTCCTTCTCTACAGAACTGCTTTCTAGCAAGTCAGATCCCAGCCCATATTTGGGTTATTCCTCCCCAGGTGCAAGATCCTGCATTTGCCCCTGTCGACCTTTAGACAGTTCCTCTCTGCCCATCTCTCCAGCCCATTGAGGCCTTTCTGGAGGTCTGTACAGATCTCTGGGGTATCAGCCACCCCTCCCAGTTCTGGATCATCAGAAAACTTCCAGAGGGTTACATTCAGCCAGGGTCACTGATTAACAAGTTGAACATGACTGGACCCAGTATCAAACACTGCACCACTGGAGACAACACTCTGATCTCTGCCCTCCAGCCAAGTCTCAATCCACCTCACTGTCCACTTATCTAACCCACACTTCCACACGTTCTTTTTGAAACCGTTTATACCAAAAATCAGCATAATTCTTTCAGGAAAGTAAGAACACATATCAGGCTTTTTGCTTTGAATATGTTTGCTGTGAAAGATATGTGTACTGTCTCCTAATCTTGGCTTTTTGGAAATTCAAAGCTTCAAAAAACATGCAGTTTAAAGGTGATATCCATATATAAATATATACACATATAAGCAGAGCACTGCCACAGACATTTGAGCTATTAACACTGTTAACTACTGGAGCAAGATCCCTCTGAGTATCTGTCAGGATACCTGTTCCTGTGTATACAGAGACCTTTGGAACTAGACTTTTAATTGCATTAGGAACAGCTTTGTCTCTTGAATTGTTTGTCATATTATTGAAAGATATTTTTAATTTTCCTAACAGAGATCTGTCTTTGTCCCACTAGGCTAAGCTTTAATTAAGAAACGTCAACGTTGCTAACAACTGCACAAAGAGGGACGGAAGGACCTTTGTGACCAAGGATGTGGTTGTCATGGAAACTCTTGCTGTTTCTGTCACTCACTGGCTGTCTTTCAGGTAACTCAAAACAAAAACAAGAAAACTTTGCTTATTGTTTTGAGGCTCTTAACTGCAACAGAAATAGGAAGATGTAAAAGCATGCTAGAGAAGATCAACATCATTATGAAAATTATTTGCCTGAGTGTGATGACCCACCCTTAAGTGATGGAGGCACTTAATGTTCAAAAATGCTCCTTGGTTGAGAAAAATGACAGAAGTCAGAGGGTCTGAAAAGGATCATGGAGTATTATTGGTAAATTAAGCATTTGGCATGAAAATTGGTATGTTAGTCCCTGACCTGCTATGTAGGCACATGGCAGTGGGGCTCAGATAAAAGTGTAGGGTAAACGGAACAGAGAGATTAAGCACATGGCAGTGGGTCTTGGATCAAGGGGCAGGATGAAAAAGTAAACAGAAATGAAAGAGGTTTATTAAAAAGGGAGAAAATTAATTAAATAAAGGAAAAGAGAAAAAGGGAGAATAAGAAAGAGGAAAAAGAAAAAAGGGTACACCACCCCTCACTTCGGTGTCAATCCAGATGATGGGGATGCCTATCCTGGTCTCAGTGCTAACCCAGTTGAGGGAATCCCTCTCCTGATTTCAGTGTGAACCCAGGTGATAAGCAGCCATCCATCTGCATCAGTGTGGCTGATGAGATGTCCAGGGCCCAATGGGCACTACCTGGGCTTGGGGCTGTGTGGGCAGCTATACTAATTACAAAAGAGTAGAAGCAGTCTTACCCTTAACAAGCCCCAGCTGTGTCCAATAAGGATGATGGGTATAAAAGAGGGGGTTGGCTGCTTTTCCCCTCCCCCCAGTGCCAGTTGGAGTCTGCTGCTTGTGCTGAGAAGAGGAT
Organism: Phainopepla nitens; assembly: GCA_013400175.1. Taxonomy (NCBI): domain Eukaryota; kingdom Metazoa; phylum Chordata; class Aves; order Passeriformes; family Bombycillidae; genus Phainopepla; species Phainopepla nitens. The sequence continues at coordinate 672,385 of VXBQ01014013.1, forward strand.
CTGGTGGCTGTGTGAGGGACAGAGAAGGTAAGCTGCTGTACGGGGGAAACACAGGGTTAGGTGGCTAGATGAGGGACAGAAAGGAGTTAGCTGGTTGGGCAGAAGGAAGAAGAAACCAGAAGGCTGTGTGCTGTAGTCTGGGGATAGCTTACTTTGCTAACTTGTATTAGAAACCAGAAGGCTGCATAGTGCTGCCCAGGGAAGGTTTAGTTTTGTGGTGCAGCTCAGGGAAACACTAGTCCCCTACGGAAGAAGGCATCAGAAGGCTGTGTGATGATGCATGTGAAAGTTTAGCACTCTAAAGAGTGTTGTGTCTGTCTCAGCTATGACATATGGGGGCAACCATGACAGGACTGAGTAGGTTTTTGTGGAGAGTCTTTACTTTGAAGACAAGTTTCTCACTTTCTCTGCTAGTTACTTATGTTCTGTTCTTTTAGGCCTTTCTAGAAATGGGTCTCAGGACTTGCAAAGTTTTGGTGGTGCCAATGTCACAGTGCCATATCCCCTTTCTGCCATTCATTCCTATGCTCAGCTCTACTGCACTGTGGTTCTTTCTCACAGAAAAGTGCTGCACTGCCTCCACCTGACCCCTTGTCTCCAGTCAAAACTTGCTCTTTCTCAGAGCCTGCTAGTACCAATAGTCCTTGGTTATTACCAAAATTTCATGTCTGTTATTGCTACAAGTTCTTGGTTGGCTTCACAGCCATATTGGTGAGACACTTTAGCCACTTATGTTCTGGAAAGTGAAGCTCAAAAAAATCTGACTTTAGACCACTGCTTATAAGGTCATCAGCCTCTCATAACTGAGAGCTCAAAAAGGTCTCACTTTAGATCACTGTTTATAAGTTTGCAAGAGAGGGCGTTTTAGTCATAGTAGTAGTCTATCCTGGATGCAATTCACGTTGGTAAGGTTCAGCAACAAATATTATTTCATTTGAGTTTTTCAGGCAAGAAAAACAAGTTTCAAAGGCTATTCTTTAAAAACTGATACTCTTCTACTTCCTGGAAATAGACAGTGTTTCTGACAGGCTGGAGGGAGGCTTAGTGCAGATGCAGTTCTTCAAGGCCAAAGCCTAACAAGCATTTTCCAGACAATAGTGGAGCCTAAGGGAGGGTGGGAATGTGACTAAAGTCACCTTCTCTGGGCCTCTAACCGAGTGGTGAAACTGTAAAGATTTAGATTAAGATATTAATGAGTGCTGCCCTTGTATTAAGACATGATTGTTACATCTCAACTGTTACTAAGTTATTCTTTTCCCAAATTCTTCCAAAATTTATTTGGTTTATGTCATCACAAGATGAAATTCAAAAGTCAGTGAAATAAAACCTCTGGATTACTAACAATAAAATGATATTTGACATACGAATTTAATAATGGAAAGTGCCTGTGCAGGTTGATGTACATGCTTTGGATGCATACATGAAAGTCTGATCTAATCTGGTTTCCCTCATGTAGCTACACTATCTTGTGTTATCGGAGTCCATTGATTTTGGATAGGGAAATTTTTGTTTTCTTTGTATTGGATTATCAGTCATATTTTAAATTTTAATTTGTATTGTAAATACTTGTATTTTGGTGATTCTAGTAGTAGTACCTTACAACAGCCACCTATTAATGTAATTTAATTTTTTAAATTAAAAATTATATTTTTATTGCTACAAATAACAAAAAGCTTTATACAAAATTCAGAAGGATGTCAGAAATTTAGGTATAGGATTTCTTCTGAAGAATTATTTCTTTTATCATGAAATCTTTGAGTTAAATGTCAACATCTGGCAGAAAGTGAAACTAATGTACATGAGACTGCTGTTGGTTTCACATAGCAAATACCTCATTACTCTCAACTGCTTTTAGATAAAATACCTGTAGAGTTTGCTCCAAATAGAGTTGCCTCTGTACAACACATTAATATGATTCAAAATTTCAGGCACGCTTCCTATGCTGACAGTACTGTATCCAAAACTGGATATATAGGAACGAGCTTCAGCTGCTTGCCACAGGCATTGTTTAGGCACATACATTCAAACAACGTCTTGCAAAGACTTAAAAGCATTAGCAGTGACTAATTTTAATAAAGCAATAAAGTGTGTAAGTACCTGAGAAGTTAAACTGAAAGTCAATATTTACAGAAGAATTTTATTTAAATAACATTATACCCTGAAAACTCCTGCCAGTCATTCAGAACCATATTTAAAATTGAATATTCCTCTCATCTCTTAATTTGTTACTTGTATCTGATGGTTTCTAAAGCACTGCTTTTTTAAAATTTCCTTCTGATTTGTGATTCTTTAGGGTTTTTAGAGGTTTATTCCATATTTATGCAGGAGATTTACCTTCTGTAAGAAATAGTTCTTAACTGTAGTGCTTGTTTTCACATTTTTGAATATAATGTGATAACACACATATTTTTCACACACAAAGATAACTTTTTTAACCACTTCATATGCAATAGTAATTATTCATTGTTATATTTAATGCTATATGAGCTGAAATTAACCAAATACAACAAAATTGGATTTGAAGTTATTTTGATAACATCCTCAGTGCAGCTGGCAATTTGCTGTCTCCATAACTATAATATTTGATTACATTGTCCTGCATTTGGAGATGTTTTTATATTACAGCACTCATTAAAGCGTGTTTACAACTGCAAACAGTTCATGCCTACAGCTGATGCAATTCACGGTAGTCTTGTAAGTTTGATGCCTGAATGCACCGTTAACAACAGAGCAATAGGTATTGATGGTGCTCCACGAAGATAGTTCATTCAATTTCTGTTCTTCTAGGCATTCAGTACTTACTTATCCATTAAATCATCATACCATGGGATCACTCCTAGCAGCAGGTAGTGTTTGAAGGGAGTACTACACTGTTGTATTGATTTTTTCCTGTGGTCAGGGAAAGAATCCAAGAGAAGGGATGAACTTTCTAGTTGGTGTTGCTCCCATTTTTATATCATCTTTATCTTAAAACTGACCCTGTTATTTTGCACTGTGCTACAGCGTGAGTGTATGGAAGTGTGCTTAAGCTATATGGAATATTTATGTATATATAAATATAATATTTATATAATAATATATACATTTGAATGGAGAAAAAATGTATTATTTTCTGAATACAAGAATGACAACTAAATTGTGTCTCTTACTCTGGTTTAGGACAAAGGTAGTCAGGGAGTACAGCTCACAGTTATACACATAAATTATCAGAAATTCACATTTATGAAATATTGATAATTGACAGGGAAAAAGATCTCAAGATTATGTTCCTTCTTATGTGTGGTACTGTCCTTCAATCCAAACTGGAGTTAAAGAGGAATTAAGCTGTTGTTTTTGACCTAGGGACTGCCTCACTACTGAACTGATGGTTGGAAAAAATGTCTATTTTTGGAGGAGATATTTTTCATTTCTGTTTCTTCCTCCTATGAAGCTTTGCTGTAGAGAAAGACAGTGTGTTGCAAGAGGACAAATTATCGTGGGGGGAAACTATAAATATGAAATTCAGAGTAGCTTTTTAAATCTGATTACAGTAATATGCAAACTACTGAGAGGTCCAGTTTAAATTTAATCAAAGTTTGACAGAATTAGTCTGGGTGTATATTCCCTGGGTCTTACTGTCCTTTTCCCCATAATCACTTTACAGTCTGCTTTTTTTTTGTGTAGTAATGGCTATTTATTTTTGATTCACACTAGGAACGGTTAAGCTAAGAACCTTTTCTTTGTCTAGACTTATTAAAGTTTTCTTGCCCTGATTGCTCAGAGAAGTTGGAATTGCATGTTACTGAAAGGGTTTTCTTTAATACAGCACCCCCTGACATTGTCATGAGACAAATAGGTATGTCTCTTCATGTTTTGGAAAGGGAAGTATTTTTATAACAGAAGAAAATGACATCAGATTATCAACTCATGATTTATAGAAAAATTAATATAATGGGTTTTACTTGCAGATGTAAGATACTTGAAAAAGCTAGTTTGAGGGTAGGACTCCTGCCATTCCTTTTAATAATTATTTCTGTCTATTACAAGATGTTTTAAGTTTAAATATACGCTAAAGGTTGCGTAATGGAGTGAATAGTATTTATAGAATTCTAATTCTATTTTAATTTAACACATTCTATATGCCTTTTTGTTCCCCTGCCCATTTATCTACTTCTGCAGTATTACCTTCTGCATGTTAATCGGGTCAAAGTGAGACTCATTTTCTTTGTAAGATGGTGTAATTCATGGCATCAATAAAATTATGGGTGTAATGAATGTAGCGAGACTTCACAAGACAGAGGCAGTACCCCTGAGACTCAGTGGTCACTGTTTGTAGCATTGAGTGGATAAACATTTGTCCTTAAAACTCACCTCTATGTACCATTCATTCCTTTTCACATAAAACATTCTGACTACCAAGCAACAACTATCTAAATACTGTTCTGGTTTTTTTCTATATCCCTCAATATGGTGTTCAAAGTAAGAACCAGCATGACTTTTTCTGAACAGTTTGGTAGCATATAATATGACTGGAGACATATGAAAAGGGCTCTTAAATAAGAGAGCACAAACAAGCCCAAGTGTCCTGTATAGTTTTGACCTACAGCTGGCATGGATCTGAGGTGCTTCCTGTCTTTTATCGTGTCTATCCCTCTCCATCTGGCTACTTGGGGTCTTTAAGGAGTTGTCTCTATTATTTGCACTTATCAGCTTCCAAAACACATCTCAAACCTGCTCAATATGTAACTTTCAGAATTACAGCAGCCAAGGCCAGGATTAAAATTCATAAGCTAAGGTTCACAAATTCGTTAACCAAACCCTATAAATATGCATACCACTCTGAGTGCCGGGAGTATTTCTTGGTTTTATTCTTCCATTTTTTAGACAATGTCCTTCCCGATTCAGTGGACAGCATGTGACATGTTGCTTCTCTGCAGAATGAATGATGAGCACATGAATGACCAGTGTTTAGCACTGATAAATCTACACAGTTACCCCAGTACCATGCCCTCAACTCCTGGCCTGGCACTGATGACAGTATAGGAAATACCACGCAATTTTGTCACGTTTGGTAGCTGAGCATAAAAGCCTGGAGACAGCGCTCTAGATAAATACTAGTGCCTGGGGACTTTCCTGTTCACAGACTTCTGAGTAAAAATGGGAACTGTCATAACACACTTAAACCTTCCACTGCTCATCCTGAAATACTGCATTTGCAAAGGGTGCGAGGCAAGAAAACAGACACAGCACTGAAAACCAGGCAGATTGCTGTCCACATCCTCTCTCCTGGATCCAGTGCTTAGTTGAATCAGAAAGTAAAGCACTTAACTGCTAAATATTGTAACTTCTAGAAATTTAATTCAAAAGAAGAATGGCAAGGTAAAAACTATTTGCTGTTCCCAGAATCCTGATGTTGTTTAATGTTAAGTAATCAGGTATGTTAAGAATGGGAAAAGTTATAGGCATGAAAAAAGACACTGAGTATGGATTTAAGAAAATATTTTTAGGATAAGTCTTAACCTGTCTGGTTTGTTCTTAATTTTTACATTTTTATGTTTAATTTATAAAGGTGGTTTCCTATGCTGGCCAACAAGATGTTGAAAATAGTTCTTTAGACCTTTCCTGGATATTCCATGTCATACTTTTCCAAATATTGCAGTGTGTGACACTTTATCAGAATTCCTCATCCCCAGAAATCTCTGCTACTTTCATTTGTACTACAGGGAATTCAACTGCTATACTACATATTGCAACAATGATAAGGTTTTTGTAGGAATATTTGTAATTGGTTTGCTGGCAAAAGTAATTCATTCTATGAAGTGATTATCATTTTCATTAAGTGGGCTTCTAGATGACCACTTCTCATGATCAGAAGTAATGAAAAGAGTAATACTTAGTCTCAACAAGAAACTGAGTCTGTTTTCTTTTACTTGCAATGCCAGTACAAGGGGTAGTTAGCTCATAATAGAGAATAATTTAGAGTTTCCAAGCAGCAGTAACAATATCACAAATACAGAAGTTATTAACTTCATTTCAAAAAGTCATTAGCAGTTAGCACAATGTGTCTTAAGCATTGACCTGGCCTTTTCTAATAGAAATATAATAAAAAGGCAGTGAAACCTTGGAAATTATGATAAATTCAGTTTTGACATGAGATGCTAGTTTTCCAGTAATGAGGTTAAACCAATATTGGAATAGTGAGTTTGCTTGTACTGGCAGATACGACAATGCTTCAAGTTGGAAAGCAAAATTAAATTACTTTAAAAATTAAATATTTTATCAAGTTTCTAATAGAAATTCTGTGGTGAATGCAAGTGAATATGTGAGTTTGCTTGTTTGCATGTACCTGTGCTGAAAGAGAGTAAGACTGGGCTACCTTCTAAATAATTTAGAGTTGCATTAATCCCTGTTTTTTTCCCCCAGACACCTTGTACATTCCCCCTGGGTTCTCACTGAGAGCATTGAAAGCTCTCTATTGCTCCCTTTCATAGAGCTGCTCAGAAATTTCTTACTGTGCTATCAAATTATCAGGCTAGATGTGTTCAGGAATTTTTTGTGCTTTACTGACCTACAACCACATGAGCAAGATTGAATAAAAACCAAGTTGTTGGTTCATCTCCAGCCTTATTCCAAGAAATAGCACCTAGTGCTTTTAACCCTGGGAATACCAAGCTCAAGCCTTCTGAGAGAATCTAATTTACAGGTTGCCTTCTATCTAGATAATATGGTAGTAAGAAAAATCTTAAATTGCCAATAATTTTTGCATTAAATAACTGAGGAAAAATACCACACTGTATGTCAAGATGTTAGGGAGAAAAACCACAACAACTGAAAACACCTACAAGGGGGTTTTCTGTATTTATTTCTCAGTGCTCAATTCCAGCATTAGGTACCAAAATTTTATTGCAGAAGTTCTGTTTCTTTGAGAATTCCAGAGTTTACTTTTCTTTGGTTAAAAGTTCTAGTCAGGACTTTTCAAGTGGTATGTTGCCAAGTGTATATGATGGTCCCTTCTGATTTTACCTAGCATGGTCAGATATACTTTGTGATAATGCAAGATTGAACTGACAAACTGCAGACCACATTTTTGGGGTAAATGAAACCTCCTTGCTCTTTCAGGTGCAAAAGATTTTTTTTTTTTAGCAAATAACATCAGAGAAATTAATTGCCACCATAAATTTGGGGAATACAAGATGGAATGTCTATAAAACACCTTCAGAAATGATTCAGGGAGATAATATTATTGCTGTGTTTGAATGAAAAGTCATGTACTTATTAAGGTTATAAATTTTCAGCAATGATATGATTTTCTTCCTACAGCTAAAGTCCATAGCTACTCTATATATGATAATTATCTATTTTAGAAGGCAACCCGTAAGATAACCTACCTCCTTGCAAATATTCCCCTTTGCTCCATAGGTGTAGGTGCTCCCTTTTTCTTTCAGATTTTCCCCTTGGAGTAACAGCAGTAGGTTGAACTCAGAGCAATTTTAGCCAATTTGAAGTTAATAGTTGTTGTCTGTATCGTACCCGAAGTCTTCATATGCAAAAAAAGCTATGTAGTTTTGTTTCTATTTTATTTATATCAGTTGATTATGTCAAAAGTTGTCTTACCACTTCAAAACACAGCTCCTTTTTGGAGTCACCCTGAAAAAAGTTAGCATCAACCTGTGCTGAGAACCTCATTGTTATTACTGAATTATGTAAGAGTAAAATCTGTCAGTTTCTCTACATGGGAGATAAACTGGCTGATGTGAAGAGGTCACGTATCTAATAATTAATAAACACTCTTCATAGCTATGTGAGCTGGTGAACATAGGTAGCTATGGGGGAAATTCTTGCTGTTCCAGACTTAAAGATGCACTTGTCAACTCTATACTCCTTTTGTTTAAATTGGTGCTAGCAGTACAGCAATTTCTTAACTGTACTGTAACTAAATCTCTTCCCCAAACTGAATGAAAATAAAGTGTGAAAAATAAATCTCTTCTGTCAGAAAGTGGGCTATATGCATACACTGCTCTGTGATAAGATGGTGGGAGGCAGTTTATTGAGCTCTGTACAGTACTGAGGCTGGTGGCTGCTTTGCTCAGTGGACTGTTTTGATAGGGAGGTTTTTCTCTATTAAGTGCAGCAGTGTGAAAATGTTATAGTAGTGAAGAACATATCCTGCAATTTTGGCTTTTATTCAATGTGGCTAGGTGTGCTGTGTACTGAGACTACTTCAGCAGTGGTTTTAGTTTACTTCCTTGGATTTATCCACCTTAATGTTGTGTATTCAAGTAGAAAGGCTTTTCCTAGTATTCTGTTAGATTCTCCATTAGAGCTGGTTTTGACTGAAAATTTTCTGTGGTTGTGTGTTGTGAGAGTGAGGAGGTTGCGTAGGTTTATGTTTTAATCTTAGCATCCCTACAGCTAGTACAGCGAGCTCAGTGGTTAAACTATTTGTGCACCATTGATGTCCACTGGGGTGTGACCCAGTGGTGAGTGCACCATGGCCTGTGTTTGCCCTTAATATGGTGCGCAACTGTGAAAAGGAAGTGTTGTAGTCATGGCACTATACATAGTGTCAATTTAGCTCAGTGTAAAGCTGTAGGTGGTTTGCTATGGCTCACCACACAGCCATTAAGAGTATCATCTCTGCTCAGTACAGAATTGCAAGTGATAGTACTTAAACTCCCTATAACACTGTGAATGATAGTGCTCTCATTTTGTCCAGGAAGAAATGTGAAGACAGGCATTCTGACTAAGCCTGTGATTTAAGTGAGTTAGGTAAAAAAAAGAACATAATTTCATCATCTGCAAGAGGATGTGGCATCCTGGAAATTTACTATTGATTTTAAAGTGATTAAAAAAGAACAATGGATCACAGAGTCAGCCATTTTAGAACAAAAAGATGAGCATGTTCATAAATATTTCCTGACATTAGCACAGTGTAACTTAGCTGTTCTGAATCCCACTCTAGAGATGCTGCTTTTCTCTAAGCCCTGTGGAAACTACTCTTAAATGAGTTGCTCTGTCTAGATGATTCTCCAACTGTTTTTTTACTCTTTGTTGAAACCTTAGCCTGTTCAAAAGGTTAAAAACAATCTCTCAAAAATTATATTAGAATTTAAAACACACAACAAAAAACATAGAATGAAAATATACCGAAATGGTAGAATACAGAAATAAATGCATTTTGTCTCCTAGGTAAGTTTTTTCTAAGGTATTGTAAAGTCAGGTTTGTGATGATCTGTTCTAAATCTGTCAGACATAGGCAGAAGGTGAGGAGGGAAATGATTACATCTTCAGGAAAAAAAACACACTCTGGTTTGGTGATGTTACCCACCAGGAGTTACACGAAACATTACAATCCTGTGGAGTTTACACTTGTACTTCAATTGTTTACTTCTATGTCAAAGTAGCTGGACAGTTCCTAACACTTTGTAACTGTGTTCGATATATCACTTTAATGAGTTTACCGTTCATAGCTATGGAAAAGGATCATAAATAATGTACAAACTGGGCAACTCAAAGAGGAATGGACACGGTGAAATGAATGAGAAACCATTGAAGATCTCCCCTTGTGTTAATATCAGCATTGATTTGACTCATTGAGTGAAATGGGACTTATTCACCCTAACATATGATTTAGTTGGTATGACTCCTGATATAGATTTTTTACAATTGGATTATCTTATATAATAGGCGATAGTGCAAGACAAACAAAAATCTAAAAGTTGACCAGTTTATACTTCTAGGGTTCTACTGTACTCTTTAGTTTGATGCTTCCATCATAGTTGTTCATGATTTAAGAACTTTTAAACTGCATCTTTCAGGATTCAAAACCAAATGTCAAATACTGGGTTTAGCAAGATATCCTGCATGTGCTCCTTTGTATTTCAGAATTTCCTATTAAATTATATTTAGGAATGAAAAAAGTAAATCAGTGAAAAACTGAAAGAAAAGGAAGTTCCTCTAAAACTGTCTTCTCTACTTGCCCTTATGTTTGTTGGTAAGTTTTTAAAGTACCTGTGATAAGATTTTTTTATGACAAGCAAAATATTTTTAAAATTATTAAATATTTTTTTAATATAAGACTTGAGAAAGTTATAATTTAAAATATTTTTAATTCTTAGCAACACTTAAAACCGAGGAATTGAGTTTCCACTTTGATAAGGTACATTTTGTCATAAATTATAGAGTTCTGTAATGAACTTTCCTTAATTAACGTCATTTTTACATTATGTCAGTGATAAAGTTCATTTTAAAACAGTAATTAATCTTTCAAATAGAATGAAAGCACATGCCTTTCTAGAAAGGCTTCCAATTTACAACCTGAGTCTTTCTGGAACATTTTTATCATATCTCTTCTCATGGACGCTTAAATAAATTCCTTCTTTCCCTCTTAAACACCCATTTCCATCAGATTTCTTTGTACAAAAGCTGGTATGGAGTAGTCTTATATTACTTCATTCTGCTATGTAAATGGTGCTGAATAATATTCTGAGTAGCTCAAAATTCCTAAAATATTTGGAAGAATCAAATAGACATATTATTTATCTGTATCAAGAATATAAATATTTCAGTGATTTATCAGACTGGTTGAAGGGAGAAGAATCTTACTAAAGATAGGATTAATCACACTGGTTTTGGTATTTTCTTGCTGTTTAAGAAATGAAAAATTATAAAATAAAAAATACCTAGCTCTAGTCCCAGCGTGCTTTAATGAAGATTTTTTGGTATGAAATAAAAGTAAAGGATTAAAAATAGATCTATGTCCTGTTTCTAAATCCACAAAGAATTTTAATGTATCTGCAGAGAAACTTATCAAAACTGTTTTCCAAGACTCTGATCACAATACTCATAATTAATTTCAAAGTAAATTTGTTTAGCATTTGCTTAATTTATCTAGGAGTAACCAGTACAAATAATTAGCAATTGATGAGTTCACTTCTGCTTGGGGGCCTTGAAACTTGCCTTTGCTCTGGTTTCAAAGGCATATCTATAGCACCTTATGTTGTCTGCCCAAGTTACTGCAACACTGTAAAAGGATAGCAGGTCTTTAAGAGTCTGTGTTCTGGGAACTTCTTGGAGATAATTTTAGAAGTTCTTTCAGGTGAACAGAGAGAATGTGTTTTATTCCTTGCAGAGATACTTTTGTTAGTGTGAAAGTTTTTTTGTTCTTGTGTTCAGTGAGACATGATCATAGCTGGCAGAGATACAAGTAGTTTTCCTCTTTCTTAAATTTAAATTGCAAATAGATAAACACTAAATTTGCTTTTAAGCTTTTATTAGGAATTCCAAGAATCACACGCTTAGAGATGAATAATCCTAAAGGCCATATGCTACCTAAGTGAACAAGCCCCTATATTCTTGGTGTAATAATATAGCAAAATGAGTCAGATTTTGCATTACATCATTTTATTATACCAGAAGGTAAAGATTGCTATTAATTAGTTCACAATTATTCCCTCTTATTTATAATCTCAGCATATTAAATATTGATGGAATTAATAGATTACCAGCTTCATCTCAATGATGTCAAACAGGCCAAAATGCAAATAGAGATTGCTTTAATGGGATTTATTGATTTATGTATATATGCCTTTTAATCACTTTTGTGCTTGACCTACACAATTCCTTTATATTTTAGTTCATAAAGAAAATGCAGGGGCCTCTTGGGCATATCAGGTATTAGTTGCTTATAAAAAATGTCTCCACCATGCAATTTTTAGGATTTGCAAGTACTGCTATTTCTCTATGTCCCTCACATTCTGCACCACATTCCTCTAACAGCAAGTCAATATTCCTTTAATTCTTGCTTCAAACTAAAAAAGTAAATTTCAGGGACTGTGTTGAAGTATTAAGTACTAAGGCTCAGAAAATGAGACACTGTACTGCTTGGACTACTTAGAGATGTTGGTATAACCTATTTCAAGATATCTCCATGTGCTTCTTAGGAAACATTAAAATGTCACAGATTAATAAATGTCAGAAAGGGTTTTATTTGGGCTTCTACAATGGGCTAGAGAATTTTGACCTCTAGCTCCTGCAATTGACATGCTAATCAAATAATCTGAGTTAAGACAATAACTGTCCTGGTCTCTGTATTCTCTCAGCCAGGCCCAAAGAGCATTTCTGTAATTAAGAAGTGTGGCCAGCCAGGAATATTTTTCTCTGAGATGATGTAGAGACAAAAGCATTCTTGTAGCAGCATGTATGGCAGCTTGGCTTTGATCTACAGTTTGCAGGAAAATGAATTTCAGGTAAATCTCTTGCCTTCAAGAATAAAGAAAAAGGAAAAGAAAGAAAAACAAAAAAAATTTATTAAATAAATGTTGGTCCTTCAATAGAGTCTTCATTATACCTTGGATGAGCTGATTAACTTCATAAAAATGACTCTCTATTGGTATTCAAGTGAGTTTAGTCTCATCTGGTGTGTGTAATTTAGCATTCATTTTTTTGGCAAGATTAAATCAAATCCATCTATCTTATACAAATGCACTAGTGTGGATTTCTATTAGATAGATTTGTACCAAATCAATGCTCAAATGTAAATTCTTCTGCCTTTTCCTGAGGTTTTTAAAACTGACTAAATTTCCTCTCCTGCTGCCCTACTCTGTCACTCCCTCTGCTGCCCCAATTGGTAAGAGATTCACCAAGTAAACCTTAGAACCCCAGGAATGAGAAACTTTTTCCTGTTAATTTTGTTGGATCACACATTTCAAGTGATTAAAATAAAATTTACAACACCCTGCTGTATTAACAGTAAACTAGCTTTCCTTAATGAAACTAAATCCATATAGTATGACTGGAGAGTAAGTCCTTTGCTACTTGCCTGATTTCATAATGGATAGAAGTGTAAAAACCTAAATAGAACATATGAAACTTAGGTTTTTTCAGACTGATAAGAAAAGATTTAGAATAGTCTCAGTTAATCAGCCAGCTACAGAATTCTAATTATCTCATCTGTGGATATAAAGATGAGATACATACATAGACATAGAGATTTCATTTCTAAGAAGTTCTGCAGATACTTTGCAAAACTGTACCTCTGCTACGTTTAACTGTAGGCAACCAAACAAATCAAACCATCTTCCAAATAGAAGCCCTGTACAGAAATTATTTTGACATTTATAAGGTTGGTTTGCACTTGCTTTTGAATTAAGCAAGTTAAAATATATGTTGCTTTTTAAACCTGGTATATATATTTGCTTCACATATCATCCAATTTAAGAGTTTTGTAAATAAGTGGGCATAATTTTGCTTCCTATATTAGGTATTTAATTCAGGAATGTTAAATTAGGAGTCTGTCCTCCAGGTATCATCAACAAAGACAAGAATAACGCCCCTGAGAAATTGTTTTAGGATACAGGCTGAAGCCTTATTAATCATTCTCACCAGTGTCCTATGGGTTTTTTTATGTATCTCTCTTTTTCATAGGTCCCACGGTATTTTTTCTACACAAAATCCAACCTGTAGAAACAATTACTGCAAATCAGCCAATTTTTAGTTATGAAATAGGAACTCTCGTGTAATGAAAGTATTAAAATCCTGAGAGCAGTTTTCTGAGTTTTCTCACCTATTTCAATATGAGAGTGACATAATATATAAATTAGTACAAATTTTGGTATCTGGAATTACATAACAATGAATATTTAGTGCACTGATACATTCATTTTATTTCACTGTCAAGATTAGACAAATAGTGTTCTCCTTGGCTGTCACTTCTTTTCTAGATGAAACAATGGAAGTATTTCTTGTGCTTAATTTGAAATTAATAAGAAAAAAGGAATCAGAATAGAATTAGTTCAGCATATTTCTGTCAGATATAATTTAGATAGTAGTTCTAGTTTTGTTAATCATTATTACATGTTGAAAAGGCATGTGCTAAAAAATATTTTTCTATGTTTCTACTTGGTACTTTTTTATAAGATATTGTATTCATTTTCCCTATCTATTTTATTTCCCTTAGAGTAATGATGGTATTTACAGTGTTCTATGAGATAAGACAACAATATCATCTCAGAGTTTTGTAGCCAGTTTCACAAGACACTTTGGATAGATCAAGAATGGAACTGACTATTCTTGGATAAGGCAGCAAATAAAATTCTTTCCAATGTGTTACAGCAGATACTGCCACTCCCACTGTTATTTCACAATTATTGGGAGTATTTAGGCAAGACAGAATATGGGATGTTGGTAGATGTGAAGTTTCCAACTGGTGTTTCACCTTGTTTACCAGCTTTATTACTTCTTGTCCTTCAGCTAGTTTTTGCATTCCTTTACACATCATCTCTAAGTGTGAATTCTCAAAGTGAACAGCACAATTGTGTGACAACAGAATAAGCAAAAGATGTTAAATGGTTATACTTATAGAAATGTAGTTCTTCAAACAGGTTTTAGGAATTAACTGTAGAGCTTAAAAGCAAAAGCATACCATGCCTTGACCCGCACATTGTGATAAAATCATAGAACCATAGAATGGTTTGGTTTGGAATGGACCTTAAAGGTACCAACTCCCATGCCATAGCTAGAGACACCTCCTGTTAGACCTGGTTGTTCAGGGCCCCATCCAGCCTGGCCTTAAACACGTCCAAGGATTGGGCATCCACAACTGCTCTGCCAGCCTTGGTGAGGTCACAGTCTGAGTGCTGTGTTCGATTCTGGATTCCACAGCACAAGACAGATATGGACACACTGAAGGCAGTCCAGTGAAGAGTCATGAAGTGAAATATGTCTCCAATGCAAAAGGCTAAGGAACCTGGGCCTATTCAGCCTGGAAAAGAGAAGGCTCAGACCAACGTGATCAAAGTCACAAGAATCTGAAAGGATGGTGCAAAGAGGATGGAGCCAGGTTCTTTTATTCACTGGTGCCCTCTGACCCCTCTGACGGAAGAGACAATTAGTACTTTCTGAAACATCAGGAAACACCTTTTGACTCTGAGAGCGACTGAGAACAGGTAGTGCAGAGAGGTTGTGGAGTCTCTCCTTTGATCTATTCAACAGCTTCCTGCACATAATCCTGTGCAACCAGCCCTCTGTCTCCTTTCTGTAGTATGGGGGTTGAACTAGATGTCTAGAAGTCCCCTCCAACCTTAGCTGATCTGTGAATTAGTTAATCAGAATTAGTTAAACAGGTTAAGACAGTCAAGGCTTAAAAAAAGTCAATACAGGTACTAGGGAGTTTGCCAAGAAGCAGGAAGTTTTTGTCAGAGTAGTTTTCCTTAACTGTAGCATGTATGCCATAGAGCTGCTATCTTATGGTTTATCCTTCCTTATGCATCAAATCTTTTGCTCCTAGAGAAATCATCAGGTCTTGGGTGTTAAGTCTGCTAGTTAGAGAGGCACCATGCCAAAAGCAAAAACATTTCTTAATTTTGTGGGTTGACCTTTACATGTGTGGTAGATTAAATAAACAACATTTTACCATTTCCTTCTCTCCCTCTTGCTTTTCTATCTTTTTTCATACATTTTCTTACCATCTCATTACTATGTAAAACATGCTCTTAAAACTGCTATATTAACATTACATCAGGCTACCCATTTGACTTGTTGGTATTAAGCTTGTAAAGAACCTTGTACTGACAATCAAGTAGAATAGTAAAAAGCTTAGTAATTCTACAGACTAGGGCTTTGTAGTTATGAATTTTCTAGTATATGCAGTGGTTATTTTTCCCTGGCTTGCTTTGGGGTCTCTAGGTGTTCAGCTTGAGAAAGCAAAAAGGAACTATGTATGAATTTGGAGCACTGTTATGAAGGGTGCATTAACTGAAGTTTGCAACAGTTTGGTGTTTTGGAAAAAAAAAATTCTATGGAGATTTGTTGGCACTAAACACAACAGCAGAAATATCACCAGCAACATGTTCTTTACATTCCCAGTGGAACCCTGAGGAAGTCTGGCTACTTTCCTTTCTCATTTACATTTATTTTCTACTTGTTCAGCAGAGCTCAAAAAGAAGAAGAAAAAAATCAATTACACATGGATCTACATTGTTCCTGGCTATTCCTGTAAAGATGGCACAAATATGTGTTGATAGTTTGAACTTTTTTTTTTAGCAGACAGAAAAAGAAGGGAAATTAATTCTGTATCCATAGATGGAAACTATTAATCTCTGAATGTAAATGTTTAAAATTCAGCCTTTTTTCTGCCATCTTTTTTACAAGAAAAAAATTCAATATTTCTCAATTATTTTTGGCTGGAATTTGAATGTGTATCTGTGTGTGTATTTGTGTCATATGATTTGGTTTTTTAAGGGTATTGTGGTACATATTGTGCATGTTTTCTAATTTTGGAAAGTTTCAAATAAAATGCATATTTTTATCCATGTTTTACACGCAGGCAAGAATTTCAAATAGTGTATTAAAATAAGAATTGAGCTGTCTCAATTGTAGTGGACCAATTGTACCCTCAGCAAGACCATTTTTGCAAAACAATGTGTCACAAATTTTTCATTAGTTACATAGATTTATGTGGATGATTTATGGTGATGTTGTTTCACATCCTTTGTAATGATATGATCACCTATCAAAAAGAGATGCAAGTATGAGTACGGTGACATTACAATGTCACTATTCTTTTAGATGTTATACAGTGTCATAATCCATGACACTAACTTCTTGCTGACAGAGAAATACAGATGGTTTGGCCTCTAATTAATCCATTATTGCTAGTTGAGAGGACAGCTTGAATTTTTAATTCAACCCCTCTCTACATAATAATTCCTGGTAGTCCTTTTAAAAATACACAACAGGAGTTTAAAAGCTTTCTTTGACTGTGCTTATACAAAAGCGAAGACTTTAGTCTGTACTGCCCTCAGTCTATAAGATACTTCCAAAATTAATGTTTTTCACAGCATAAACAATATTTTCTCAGGGACCTCGATAAATAAACAATAAGTTTGCTTTGAGTTCTGCTTCTCATATGTGTCCTTTCCTCTTAGAGTACATGAAAAACCAAAAATCAATATAACTGTTATATCAGTGCTGTACTGATTCATAATAGATATGCAAAATTTTCCCGTTTTGACACAGTAGCAGAAGACCATGTGAAGTTAAATCTTGCAGACCCTGGAATTTTCCCATGTTGAGCAGACATATTTGTTTAAATCTCTGTATAAATTCTCTGAAGATAATCAGCAGATGCACAGGTATTACCAAATGCCGCTCAATTTTAAATGAAAATGACTGGAGAAAGTCTTTGTTATCGCTTTGACGTTGTACAATTTCTTAGAAAAAGAGAGGGATTTGGGGTTAAAATTCAGATCTGTTCTAACCATGTTTTTTCTTCTGTATTTCAACCTTTCTAAATAACAGTTTTGCAGAAACAAGTTCCCCTCACTAGGTGATTACCATGGGTCATTGCTAAACACACTCCATAGAGCTATGACTTCTTAGATAACTGACAGCATAAAGAAAGGCAGTTTTCAGAGTATAAACCTTATGTGCTGTGCATTTTCCTACGGTTTGATTATTTGAGTATTGACATGGTTAAACCAACTAACAGTACTTAGAGTGCCCGAGATGTTTGGGTATTTTGCCATTATTTTTTTCTTATTACAGCATACGGGTTTTTTTTCTGGTTGGTTGGTTTCTTTTGCATTTTTTAGAAGTTTGACAGTGAAAATACATATAAAAGAAAATAGTAGAATTATAGAGAAATTGAGATAGAAAGGGACTTCTGGAGATCAATTAGTCCAGCCATCAGCTTAAAGCAGAGGTAATTGCATCATGACACCCAGTCCAGATTATGTCCATTAAAGTCCTGAAGAATTCCAATAACAGACATCCCATAGTCTCCCTGGGAAATGTTGCACTATTTAACCACTCTTATGGTTTTTTTTTCCCTTGGTATCCAACACAGTTTTCTTATGTTTCAGCTTGTTTATTACTTCTAGTCCTATCAAGTTATGAGGTTAATGTAAGGTCTGTTAATTATTGGTTTTATTTATAATTTACATTAAGCCGCTTACCCATGTAAAGAGGTGTAACATCAGTGTAACGGTTAATGAAAAAAGAATTGAAAACAAACATTGGCTGGGATGGCTGAAATAATAAGATTATTTTGAGGTTTCACTTTAATATAGGTGAACCTAGTAGATCCAATTCTGCTCTGTTTATTTGAATCTTATTTTGCATTTACAATGTAGGTTAAGCAACATTTTGAAAACCTGTTACTGTTCTTCCCTAATACACGTTACCTTATATTTTAATGGCATGATTTTCTTTGATCTGAGGGGTTTTATTCCCTTAAAATCTTGCTTACCCCCAATAAAAATAAGTGGATTTCAGGGAAAAAGGTTGGCATTTTATATAAAGGATTTAGTTCTTGACCTTGCTTTTGCAGTTGGGAGAGAAATTTTATTTGACTAAGCTGGAGCAGCATAGGTCTTGAGTTATGAAAAACAGAGGTGCTTTTAATGAAAATCATTGTAGTGCTTTGGGAATCTAAATCACTCTTGTTCAGGAGTTGTAGTTCAGAGGAACAAAAATATTTCTATATGGATGTACTGTCTTTAAAATTTAATCAAATAAAGGGTAAATGTTCAGTATTCATTAGAGAATGGCTTATAGAATATTTAATTATGATATGTAATTTTATCTTTATGACTTAATTGGTCAAGTTAAGAGGTTATTTCCATATACATGACCACTTAATGTACTATATTTTTTTAGATTATTACACTGTTGGTTTTTCTATTTGAATTTATCATTTGAACCATTAAGATGTGTAAGTCCCCATGATACAGAGCTGAATTAGATGATGATGTAAAGTTCCTTTTTTTTGGTGTTTGCTGTTACTTAATATTTAATGCTATTGTGTTGGACCTGGCACTTGAGTCATTTCCTCCGTTACTTTACATTTCCTTTTCTGCAGGAGTACCCTTGAGGTCTTGTAATTTGCAGGCAGTGGGGAATTTCTATCAAGATTTTGACCAGTCTTGCATTATTTACCATGTCAAAGGTTCTCTAATGTTTTTATTGCCCCCTCATGAGCCATTTACTAAAAAGCAATTTGCTGGTTTTGGAGATAAATTAACTTTATTTTTGCTTGTTGTAATACACAGCAGAAGAGCTGTAAATGGGCTTTTTCTTCAGGTCATCAGAGATCCTATTAAATTCTACTGCCCTCATTTTTCACATTCTTAAAAGTTCTATTTTTGACCTTGTTAATAACAACAAACATCTCGACATTTTAATGCTGCAGTTGCCTTTTCCTAAAGCCAATAGATAAAAGAGGTGAACTATGGTAATTTTTTACTGTGTTTAGCAGTCCTACAGAGAGCCAGACGGCAGCTGGACAGCACTGATTGTTGACTACACACGGCCAGTGCGTATTTCATGTCCCTGGCTTGGTCTACCAATGGGATTTGCATTGGGCCACCAAGGAGAAGGGCTTTCGTCTTGGCTAAATCCAGGAGTGGGAGGAAAACAGGTGGGAAAGCTTTGAACCCTCGTCATGGGTCTTTTTTTGACCTGCCCAATGCAGTTCCTTGCTAAAATGAGGCGGTGAGCTGTGTGATCACACAACTGGACATGTAATGGGGTATAACTCCCAATTTTCGTCTCTCCCTGAAATCTGTAATACAAATCCTGTGGCCCTTATGAAGATTTCGATATGAAGGATCAGGTTTGGTTTCTGTGGATTAGGCTCAGTAAGTAATGCTGCTCTCAGGAGTGTTCTCTTCTTTGCCCTGAGTTGATGTAGTTAGCACATTTCTAAAGTCCATCAAATGGCTGAAACAAGGTGGGGTCGATCTGTAGGGCAGGAACAGACTTGAGAGCAAAGGAAAGTTGGTTCCAGAAGGTTTGTTTAAAGTGTTTTCTCTGCATTCATAAATCAAAGAGTTAGTATTTCTGTCAGTTTGGCTTCCCTTTATGGCCACCAGAATTAACTGCTTGAAAATTATTAGAAAATCTGGAGACTTACAAAACAAGGCTAGGCTATTCCATAGTATTGTGCTTCACCCAATTTCAAATCAATAAGGCATTTCATGTGTAAATAAATGGGGCTGGTGGACAGCTACTTCTTCAGTCATTTCCAATATACATCTGTTTCC
The DNA here is from genome assembly GCA_013400175.1 of Phainopepla nitens. Taxonomy (NCBI): domain Eukaryota; kingdom Metazoa; phylum Chordata; class Aves; order Passeriformes; family Bombycillidae; genus Phainopepla; species Phainopepla nitens. Next base: position 692,406 of record VXBQ01014013.1, read on the forward strand.
ATGTCTCTGTTTGAGGTATGCACAAATGTGTCTATATTTATGCATACAAACTAACTCTTCCTTGAATGACATGTATTATGTAAAATAAACTACTTGTATGCAAGGAGCTTTCTGTGATGCACAGTGATTAATTTCTAACTCTACTTCACATGCCACTCTGCAGTTTATGGAATAACTTTGATACTGTCTAGATATTAGTATAAATTTACATTTATAGAGAGCATTTCATGACGGAGCTCTGAGTGTGTGTAGAGACTCAGCGTGCATGTATGAGAAGTACTTAGAGGAAACAATTCACTGCTGGAATTTAGCAGCTCTTCATGTATACTTGGAATTTCAGTATCTAGGTATTTCTGATGCTCCTATCTTTGGATTATAGCATCCTCTACAAACATTAGGAAAATATACTACAAGAAGGGTGGAATTCTATCTCCTTATTCTAGTTTTAGCTCGTTTAAGAAGATAGTTAAACCTCACTGTTTCAAAATCTGTTTTCTGACCAAAAATCTTGTAGAAAGAGAAGGGTTTGGAATCAAACCCTGCTGGATAAATTTTCTCTTGTCATCCAGTCATCAGTTTCCAGACTTTAACTGATAGCCACCCTGATATTAAAAGATTGTCCAAAATCCTGTAGTATACTTGTAAAAACTAATATGGACAAATAGCAATTGCAACATGAAAGCATTGCCTATCACTACTTGGAAGTACTTTTGGAGGGATTTAGGTGGAAAGTAAATACACTCAGGCCATTTTATTTGTTTTAGAAAACTAATTATATTGTCTATTTTTGTATGAAATGTGACAGTTCTCTCCTTAGACCTGGCCCTGAAAGTGATGTAGAGAGTGGAATTACTTTTAATTAAAACTATTGGCAACATAAATTTTTATATGCAATAAAATACTTAAAAGGAAGTCGCTGTGTTTATCTCTTTAAGAACTGTGAATTTTCTGGAATTTCACCAATATTCATGGTGATACATGTAAAAGCCTACAAATATAACCCTGCAACTAGTCTTAGTCACTCTAGATGCCCAATTTCCCTTTAAAAATCTATTTATATAATCAGATTTAATTCTCATCCATGTCATGATTATTGTGGCTTTCCACCTCAAAAATCAAGAATTATTGTCTAACACAAAGAGACCTAAGGAATACATGGTTTTCAACTGAATTTTTCGCCATTATTTTTTCTCAGGCTTTTCTTTTTCCCCTGCCTAATTGCAACAGATGTACATCCTTATGTATTGGTTATATGTCTAGATCTGTAGATCCTTTCTTTTATCTGTAAAACCCTCATTTCTCTTGCATTCATTTCCAAACACTAAACTATCATTAAAATGCCGTTTGGAAGACATTGGCAGATGATCAGAATGTCTAGAAAAAAGCAGGGAAAAAAAAGGCAAGTATTATCTAGAAAATAATAGGAAGCATTAGTTGCAGCTGCCATGCTTGAGCTGTATATTGCAGTGCTAGAAGTGGGCATTCAAGGGAGAGGTGACTTTACAAAAGGACATTAAAGTCTAGGACACACTAGATAAAGAAAGGATTGAGAAGAAAACTTTTAGGTATCCTGAGTTCCACAGTCTTATTCCATGCCCATAGGGATAACATAAATATGTACTTTTGTTTTTTTTTTTTTTTCCCTGTGATTTTGGATATTCAGAGGCACAGAATATTCTGAGTTGGAAGGGACCCACAAGGATCATCAAACTCCAGCTCCTGACCCTGCACAGTACGGCCTCAAGAATTATGCCATTAGCTTCTTAAAAATTTCTAGGAGGGATTTGTACCTATGGAAAGTGCAGTTTCAAACTAAGGTTCTGGGTAACGAGAGAGAAAAAAGATCCCAGACTTTGCAGAGCTTAAAATTGGTGTAAGCAAGTGGACAGTAAAGTACTAATTGTAAGGAAAATACATGTTTTTTCCCTCAGCTGGGATTTTCAATACATAACAGCTGTGATAAGGGCATGATTATGCCTGATGGAGGTGTTGTTTAGAGGGTGTTTATAATTAGAGATTCTTCCAGTGTTTTGTCCTATCCAATTTGTTCATTTTGATGGAAGAATCAATAGTGCTAGCCAAAATAATTGGGAAAATTAGTAGCAACTAATGTAACACAATATGCGTGTCCTCCTTGTTATAACTGGCATTTAGGCATGGCCTTGGCAGAGTGGCAGCACATATGTAGAGGCTGGAGAATCTGCAAACTGACAGCTGCTTAGATTTTGATCATTCTTCAATTTCAAATACATTCTTTGTAGCAGTGAAAACAGATGAGGAGGCCGGGAAGCTTTACAAAAGACAGTGTCCCTGATAAGGACAAGTATCGGATTGCTAATTGAGGAATATGTGCATTATTTCCATGAATGTCAGTTTGGTTGGTCCTCTCAAGCTGTTACTTACAGGCTAGAAGATTTTTATTTTTTTTAACTGCATTCACTTGTACTGAGGCATTAGAAGCATAAAACCTACAGGTAAAACATGTTTCAAATGAATACCAGAAAACACAAAGCAATCTTTGTGTGTGTGTGTATTTTGTTTTATTTAAGAGTATTTTTATTTTACTAGAGAATATGTAAAGGGAGAAATATCCTTATGAAAATAGAAAGAATTTAAATTAAAAATTATTTTTCCTCTCTTACTTCTAATTTCAGACAATGAGTAAATGTTGTGGTGATAGTGAAACAGGGAGGCATTTGTTTATGTTGGGGATCCAGAAGTGGGAGAATGCAAAAACATACCTAATCCAGTAATCATTTGACTGCACAAAATGAAAGGCAGGTCTGTAAAGATCTTGCCATGCTATTCTTGTAATATATATTATTTTTTCTGGAGTCATATATTACAGTATCAATTCATATGACCACTGCTTTTTTTCTCAGCCAATCTAATCAGTGAATGACTTTGTATTTTCCAGTGGCCAGTGTAAAAGGACTGAATGGCTTATCTTAAGTACAACTTTTATGATGTTTCCAAAAGTATTAAGTTTTTGTTGTTTTGTGGGTTTTCTGGTTTGGTTTTTTTGGGTTTTTTTTTTTAGTTGGGGTTATTTTGTTTGGTTTTGGTTTTTTTTAGGTTTTGTTTGTTTGTGGTTTTGTTGTTTAATTGTTTCGTTTTTGTTATAAAGCTGTATCAGAGAACAGACCATTTATAGTTTCACAATCAGTTATCATGGCATTTGGGGAGATGGTATGGGACAGAAAATAAGAGAGAAGAGACACAAGGATTAAAGATATATTCTTGTAATTCTTGACCTCTCAAAGAAAAAGAAGACACCAACACAATAAATGCAACTAGGTGGTATATTTTCATAGTGCATTTCCCTATGAAAATTTATCTGATATTGCTGCAAAGACTATAAAGCAAAAGCATGAATTAGAAAAGTCCTGGAAGCTGCAATCTAGTTTGGTCTAGAAAAGTCCTCAGAATCAAAAGCAAATTCTTCATAGGTAACCTCACTCTAAGCTGCATTTCTAGACATTAATTGGGAAATAAATGATGCATGGAATCCTTCTAGAATGGACTGGTTGAATTCCATCATAGAAGTAGTAACATGTATATAGAACCATAAAATCATGAAATGATTTGGCTTGAAGGGTGTCTTAAAGATCATCTAGTTCCAGCACCCCTGCCAGAGGCAGGGACAATTTCCACCAGACCAGGTTGCTGAAAGCCCCATCCAATCTGGCCTTGAACATTTTGAGGGATGGGGCACCTACAGGTTCTCTGGGCAATATGTGCTCATGTCTCACTGCCCTCACAGTAAAGGATTCCTTTCCAATATACAAATTAAATCTACAGTCTTTCAGTTTAAAGCCATTACCCTTTGTTCTATCACTACATGCTCCTGAAAAAAAGTCCTACTCCAGATTTCTTGTTAACCCCTTTAGGTACTGGAAGGTTATAAGGTCTCCCTGGAACCTTTTCTACTCCAGGCTGAACAAGTCCAATTCTCTCAGCCTATCTTCACAGAAGAGGTGTTTCAGCCCTCTGATCCTATTTGTGGGCCACCCTTGGCTGCATTCCAACAGAGCCATGTCCTTCTTATGTTGCGGCTCCAGAGCTGAATGCAACTCCTCAGGTGGGGTCTCAAAAGGGCAGAGCAGAGGGGCAGAGTCCCCTCCCTTGCTCTGCTGCCTTACACTGCTTTGGATGAAGCCCAGGACATGGTTGGCTTTCTGGGCTGCAAATGCACATAGCTGGGTCTTGTTGAGCTTCTTGTCCACCAACATTACCGAGTCCTTCTTGGCAGGGCTGCTCTCGATTCAGCCTCCACCCAGGCTGTGTTTTCGTTTGTGATTTTCCCATCCCACGTGCCAGACCATGCACTTGGCCTTGTTGAGTTCCATTAGGTTTGCATGGGCCCACCTCTCAAGCCTGTCAAGATCTCTTCCCTCCAGCATATCAATGAATCCTGTTATGTGGTTCTGCTGAGGAGAAGATTTTGAAAAGAAAATGTATTGTATTGTTGTAATATTCATATGAATAAATGTAAAAATATCTTGAATGCAGTAGAGGTTACTTAATGATACCTAGCTAGTAGTATTATCTATTTATCTTAAGTTTCTAATGTTAAAACTAGTACTCCTCAATTTTCATTACTTCTACAACCATTTTGTCGATGTATTCTGCTGTTTGCTTTTTGCAAAGGATAAAATTTTCCTGTCCATAATGAATGAAGGAAGGAAAAAGGTGTCCTTGAAAGTAAAGGGAATTTTCAGTTCCTTCTATCCCACAACACTATTTAGACTTGTGAATCATGTGAATAAAAATTACATCAACACTTATGACCAGGCAGGCTGGCATAGGTGTAAAAGTTTTGAAGGAAAATAAATCAGCTGAGGTGTCAGTCAGAAGCTGTTTAAGCTGTAATGGCAAAGAGGATCAAAGAGTCTATTCTAATTTTAATTAATGCTGAAGGGTTAGAAAGCAAAATTAACATTAACATTCTGAGTCATTTTGAACATTCATTGTTTTTTGGCAGTCTTAGTCAGAAGTCTATTTGAATCATTCAGTCTTAGAAAACTGCATTATGATATATTGGTTTGATCACTTTCCTACATCAGTTTGGCATGTAACCATCATTTAGTAAAGTGCAGAGCAAAAGTACTTCATAGGAAAAAAAAGAGAGAGAGAAGGAGAAGAAAAAGTAGATAAAATATACCAAGAATTTAAATTTCATATTTATATACCAGGAACAGAGTCATGCCTGAGTGATCAAGTGGCTTTTCTAACATTTAAAAAAGTCCTAAAACTACCATATATTCTTTAATCTACCTATGAACAAAGCATCTTTCATCATAACAATCATAATGTACTTGGAAAACTTTATGTTGAGATTCACCTTGAAAGCTGGGCTGTCAAATTATGTTGAAACATCTAAACAAACAAACCATGACTGCATCGCCTCCTTTATGTAGCAGTGATCTGATATCTTGAAGGGTTAAAAACAGCAGAAGAAAAGTTCGCAGAGCAACTCCAAGTCACTTGCTGAGTTAATTTGTTTTTGCTGAGTCCATTTCTCAGTATTGATTTTTGATCTGTGCCATACATTGCAAGGAGCTGGAATTTTTGAATCTAAAACCAGTTCCTTTACTTTATTTCAGCAGGCACAGTACATATCTCCTTACAATTATAATTTGCAGTTTATTTTCAAAAAGAGGAAAGAATGTGAAGTACTTCAGGGTTTATTTCATAGTGGTTTGGGGGTTCCCAGAACAGAAAAACAAAGCTCATAATCCCAGGTCAATCTTTGCCCAGACTTAGACTCTGGATGAATGTACGTTCTATTTCATATTACTTTAACACCTGATTTTGAGCCAGTAGATATAAACACAGTAACCTCCATTGTGAACCAGAACATTGAAATTATTGACATCACAGCCCCCTAAATATGCCCCAGCAAGGCATTCCCTGTCTATGGAGGCTGAGCTGGAAGAATTCAGATTCGCCTCAGGCAGATACAGTGCCAGCCAGACATAACGTAAGAAAATAAAGATATTAATATAATAAAGAAAATAAAGATATTATAAGTAAAATGTTATAATATAGACCTGAACTGATTTTTTTCCATGTCACTTTGTCACAGGGACTCCTCTGTGACAGTGGAACTACTCTCCACTGACTAAATAAGAAATTCTTTCACTATTCTTCCTGCAGTAGGGGAGTATCACATTGCAGCTGGAGCATCTTTAGCAGCACGAATTGAGATAGCTTCATTCTGAATGCTTTTGCTGCTCTGTTTAGGGCACCTCTGTCAGAGGTGATAGATAGAAGCCCTTGTGCTCCCAAAGTAATAAAAAGAAGTTAAAATCTTTCCCAATGAATAAAAGGCTGGAATCTATTTCTTGCTTATTGTCTCATTTCACAGGAGAGAGCTGATTCAGCACTGCGCAGTAGATGACAGTTTATGGCTCCATCCTTAGCCAAAGTCAGATATCTATATCCTGATATCTGTATTGAGGTGCACCAGTGAATCTCTTACACTGGAAATAAGGGCCCATTCCTCTGCCTGGAATTCCTCACTTATATTAAAAGGCTTTGTGCTCTGTCAGCTGGCTTTTATAGCTCCTTGTTTTAAACAGGTATGTTTCCACTCTGTTTATTAAAAGTTCAGTTAAAAGCTAGTTTCCTTGCAGTCAGCACAGGACTGATTAGTCCCATTTCATCTAAATAAATTATTAGAAATTATTAGAACTACTTTTTATTATTCTATTTTGCTTGACAGAATGGAAGTCTCAAATTACAAAGAAATTAAGGCTTCTTTCTAAGGAACTCCCTTATTGGGACAGGAAACTAAAAATTTCAGGTAGCATACAACAACAGTTATACAATTAAAAGTATGGATCAGCATAAAGTTTAAATTTAAAAGCCAGAAAATTTAAAAATATTAGATGAAACACTGTAAAACATCAAAATTATCTGTGGGAGAAACAATTTTTATGTTTGATATCAAGCTTCATAAAATTTGGAAAGTAATCTACACAATAGTATTAATTCTGGAATATGTCACTCTCATGCCACAGTGTAATCAGATTTATCCTTTGGCAAGATAAACCGTCAGATATTGACAATATTTATCCTGTAATCTAACAGATGTGATGCTTCCCTGAAGATGAGATACTTGTGTTCATAACCTTTCTCTGAATAAATTAGATCAGAGAACTGAAACCAGGTCTGCCTTGTCTATATATCCTGTGTGTGGCAAAGGCCATGGCTGTGTCATCTTAAAGTAAAACCAAATGGAAACAGCTTTAAGCTAAAAAAGAAGGTAGATTTAGACGAGATATGATGAAGAAATTATTTACTGTGAGGTTGGTGAGGCTGAAACAGGTTGCCCAGAGAAGTTGTGGATGCCCCATCCCTGGAAATGTTCACAGTCAGATTGTATGGGGCAATATGGCCTAGTGGAAGGCTCCCTGCCCACAGCCAGGAGTTGGAACTAGATGATCTTTAAGGTCCCTTCCAACCCAAACCATTCTCTAATTCTATTTAACCATAGCATTTGTTAGTTTTTGAGGCAGGCAGACGATATCCAGCAATATTTTCAAAAGCCATGCAGAAATTGTAAAGCATTACTTAAACTGTCCAGCAGTTATTCAAACAGCATCTACTACTCATATTTAACATTATCAAGTTAAAAGAAATATCATGATGAAGGATACAGTAAAATTTGCCTACATTTTAAACTTACTGCCCTATTGCTTTGGAGTACTGTTTTATACAAACATGCTGAAAAAGATCAGATTTGGCAATAAACAACCAAAAACCTTAAACTGTTTAGAATTAGCTGTTGTCCTGCTATACTGAAAGGTAAACTGGAATTTTCAGGAGCTGATGACAATTATAAAGCAATTGGGGAGAGAAATTATGTAACATATTGCTTTCCTTTTGAAAAGTTATCCACATACAGATCTGGCTAGTTCAGCCTTATCAAAATGCCACTCTTCAGGATGACAGTAACACATCATCTATCAGACAAAATGCGCAAACAACTATGCTACCACTTTTTGACTGAGAGTTTTCCTAACACAGGTGAGCGCTACATTATATCTTTATCTTAAGATGTCTGTGGATCCTTGTTCAGGCAGAATTTAATACTGTTTATGTGCAGATAACAGGGAAAAGAAGATTATGCAGGAGATTCAAATTGCTTCTCTCTTGTTTTCTCTCACCAGGATGAGATGCATGAATGAATATTTAGCAGAAACAAACAGCAAAATTATAGGAACATGCATATTTTGCATATGTCCACATTATTTCTCTCTATAATAGTCCCTTTGTTCTGTGCAATGAGTTGAGACCATTCTTCCTGTGGTTATTTAAGTAAAACAGCTAGAATCACTATTCTACTCTTAAAGATATAAACACTGTTTATAAAATAGATTGCACAGTTCATTATTTTTCTTCTATTCTCAAGGTTTGTGATGTTAATATTTGATAAACTCTTTGCTAGAATAAGGAGAAAGATTTTGAAATCTTTAGTATTCTAAGAGCCGTGTCATTGGTCAACCTTTTAATGTAATGTGTAGTTATGACACTGTGGGATTTCTTGCTAGGAATGATCTAGCAAGACTGTGTGAATAAAGCACAACATGTGTTTTACTTTGATTACCACTGACTGATTTGAGTACTATTTTCTCATACTGCACAAATGGCTAGTAATTATTATTATATACATATAAAGAATATTTACACCTTAGAGATAACTTGTGCAATACAAGAATCTCTGCAGTGAATGGTTGCTACAAGTCAAAATTAATTTCCACAACCTATCTCTTGTATTATTGGTAGAGTGAATGTATATAAAAAGTCTTTCCCTTTTTATCTAGCTTCACTTGAGAGGAAAGGTCCTGAATATTCAGTTTGTGACTGCAGGTAAATGTTGAATAAATTACAGAGAGGACTGCTCTGCTGGCCCCTTGCAGTATCTAGATCTTCCATGCAGAGCACCTTATAAATGTTAGTAGAAAAGCAAACGCTCTTCAGTACATAAGAACTGCTTCATGCTACTAAGAGAAGTTTATCTTGTTTTGGTTCTTACCATACAAACATCATTTAGATAATTTTGTACTCGCCTTTTTTTAATGAATTACTAAGAGTGATAAATATTTAATAAACATTTCAAGATATGTTTCTTTATTATAGTTTGAACTACTAGAAAGGAAATTTCTGGATGTCATGCTGTCCTTTGTCAGGATACACTTTTGTGAGTCCATAGAACACTTTTCCAAATTACTAAGTCCCTAGATATAAACTCCTTATCTCACAGCCACACTCTTTAGGATGCCCTGATCTTTGACAACCAATAGCAGTGATCTCCAGAGATGCCTGTTCTGGTTACAAATCTGTAAGGCAGAACAGGCATAGATGAGACCAAGTTCAAGCTGTTACTAGAAGTAACAGCTGTGGCTTTTCTTTCACCCAGGCCACTACTCCGTGATTCTCACAAACAGAAGTGCCACCGATGTCTCTAGAGCTGGATCCTCAAGGCACAGATAGCATTATAGTCACTTTTCCCAGCTGAAGGTCAAGGCTCCACAAGAGACAGGGATATCCTGGAGATGAAGGCATAGCTGTGATGATGGTTTTTCCAAAGTTTCTTCCTACACCAAGAGGTGGAATTCCACAAGCTTGCCAAGTTACAGCTGACTGATGAACAATAAAAATAAACATACAATTCCACACTGACTTGGCACCTGAGAACTTAAAATGTTGCCATAGGATTATTATTACCTTTTTATTAACCTGGTAGAAGGTATGTGAACCAAAGGTGAGAGGATTACTCATATCACAAAGAGAGGGGAAACAAAGTGCATAGTAAATCAAGTGGATTAGCATCTTATATAAATATTTATTAATGCAAGAAATGTAAACAGCAGCGTCTTATGATAATGATTAGATATACAACTTAGTTATTGTAACAGAAAATGGTGAAGTCGCATGGCTGGAATAGAATCATAAATTGTACACCTTGCCTAGGATGTGCTGCCTAGTGAAAAAAGGAGACATGACATAGTCATGAGCAATATAAGCCCTTTCTTTGAGTTACCAGATAGATTGTACCTGCTGAAAGTGTGCATGATAACAAAATGGGAGATGAACACGAGTACTGTGACTGAGGTTCAGCTCAATGAGAATATTTAGATTGGCTTGTGGCCAAAAAAAACTGTTAAGCTATGAAGTCTACATGAACTGGGAGACACTTTCTAGGGTAAAAGTGAGAGATTTATCTGGAACGGAATATCCCTCAGAAAAAAACCCATGGTTTTCAAGTTTCTGGTTCTCAGTTATACCTATAAGGATTCTGCACAAGCAATTAATGGAGTTTGCCAAAGCACAGGTCTTAGATGAAGTGAGAGATTGAAACAACCTGTACAATCATTCAGAAACAAAAACAGTAGAATCCAGACTGACAAGCAAGTTTGGGAGAATGTTAGACAGATACTTTTTTTAAAACTGTTAAAAGGACTAAATAAGCATCCATAACATGATGATTTTCTCTAAGTGGAATGAAAAAGGGAAATTACCATGTGATTCAGACAAAGATTAATAAAGAAAATTCATGAAGTTTAAAAAAGGAGATGGAGATATGAGAAGAATGGAAACATAAATGAGGTATATGTGTACCTTCATACATCTACTTTAAAAATCTGACCCATTAAATAAACTTGCTCTAACTGTCTTAGTGCCTTTATTAATGCCACAAAAGGAGACAGCCTACTATAATTCCACTAAACAAGGTTTACTCTCAGAGAGTTGATGTGCTCTTCCTCCAAATAATGAAGAAAGGTGGTATTGGTTGCTGAAAAAAAAAAAATTCAAATTCAGCCGATCTGTAAATGACCAGCTGAGGCAGCTTGAAGTAGGCTTAAAGCCATCTGTCACAGCCTGTACAATGGAACTTATAGCCAAATATTTTATTTAAATTACATGATTGCTTAGCAAAAATAGTGAATATTCCAAGTATTTTGAGAAGGATAATTACAGTTTCTATGCAATTGTGGACAATTTCAGGAACAGGGGAAAGCATTTCCCAAATACTCAGTATGTGTCCTAGAAATGATCTTAAAATCCCCAATTTAAAAAGAGGGAAATATAAAAAATCTTAAGATCCTAAAAGTTTTCAAATTGGAGGGGACTGGAAAAAGGGCAAGTCAGAAAGCCAGAACTTGCATCTGTTTTTGCCAAACTTGTGAGAACAGGTATTGTTCATACTATAAACAGATTACTTTAATGGTGTGTTTAGCTGCAGCACAGCCTGCAGAATGTGACTAATTATCTCACATAACTTCAAGAAACTCATTTCCCAAAGGAATAGTGACAATAAAACTTTGTCCTTACAGCACTTTGCATTTGTGAGTCTAGAAAAGATTTATAAAATTTACTAATTAACTTTCACAAACCTCAGGAGAACAAGTAAAGCAAGAGTTTACTAATTTTTATGGATGCTGTACATCCAACTAATGTGACTTGTAGAAGGTCACACAAAGTTAGACAGATCTAGAAAGAGATCAAATTATATTCTTCTTTCCTAAAGGCCAATGGCATAGGGGTGCCCAGCAAACAACACTGTTCTGTTGCAGTTCAGAATGCTACATGCCTGTATCCATTAAAGTGTCATTGAGAAGTCTCTTGCTACAGTTTTCATCCTCTTTTTTGCTCTACTTTTTTATATAAAAACATAAATAGTAACTTTCAGCATATTAAGTCTAATAAATTAACCTTTTTGAAGGGCAGTTAGAACAAGTGTGAAATTCTTTAAATATTTGTCCAGTATGTATTCATAGTGTTGTGAGAGAATATGTAGCTTATTAGTCATAAGGATGAAATAAAGGAAGACTTTGTAAAGGAGAATTTGTGAAGTCAAAATGCGTGTTATAGTAAGACAGACTCTTTTAAATAACAAGCATGCATGATACTCTACTAAATTATTACATCCCATGTCTACAATCAGGGAAATTTGTATTTTTATATAGCTGCTGTAACAATTTGGGACATCTGTCTGTGTTATCACTGAAGAATGCTCATTAACTCCTCAAATTGCCATGTTACTGAATGCCTCAAGGAGCATTAAGTCCATCACAAACTGACAAATTCTGTAACAGAAATCAATCTTCTTGTCTGGTTGAAGCTGCAAAACAAACAATATCAGCCACTAATCTGGCAGATTGGCTTGTGGCCAAAAAAACCTCTTAAACTAAGAAGTCCACATGAACTGGGAGAAATTTTCTAGGTTAAAAGAGAGAGAGATATCTGCAATGGAATATTCCTCAGAAAAAAAACCATGGTTTTCAAGTTCCTAGTTCTCAGTTATACCTATAATAAATAGAGATGGAGAAAAAAAACAAAGGGAGGAGGGAAGGGGAAGGGAGAGGGGAGAGGAGGGGAGGGGAGCACTGTGCATTTTTCAGTGACTGCTTTAAAGCATGGGTGAAATTCCTCAGATTTTTCTCACATTAAAAATGCATTAAATCACAAGGCCATCTTTCCTGAAGTCAAGAGTTACTCATCTCAAGGACTATAGAAAGAGGATTCTAAACTAGATATTGACCTTTTAGCCTGATATTGAGAAGACAGGTTATTTAGTGATAGCAGGAAAATGAAAGCAATTTCCCAGTCTCAATCCCTCATTCCCCTCTGTATGTGAATACATTCTCATACAGAGAAAGGCAAATCAAAATGCTGTAAAGTGGCTGCAAAGTAATTAGTCTTAGAGTGAAAGGATGAAAACAGGAAGCACTATCAGTAATTTACTTTGCTGTAAGTAGGTTAGACACTTCCAAATCTGAAACGCTAACTCAAAGGAAGAGAAGACAGGTAGTCAGCCACTGTCTATCAACGTCAGACTGTGGCTTTGCTGTCTGCTACTTCACTTCTGTGCTCCAGCAAAATTATCTTGACATTTGTCCGTAAACCAGTCATAAATTATGAATATCTGGGATTGTTTAAAAATTTTAGCATAGAGATTTTTTGTTTGTGGTTAGACTTAAATCTTTGCTAAGATATTAACTACAAGCACTGAACTACTGTGTTTTATTCAGCAAGCCTCTTGATATCTAGAGACAAAGGGTTTTATAATAATTTATCTAGCCTACTGTTCTAAGGCCTTGATTTGCCTTCTAAATCACAGGTGCACATTGCCATTATCTTGTAACATCAGCTTGTTCTTCACATGTGTTAGTGATTTGCATGTCCTCTAGATGATAGAACAGATACACCTGCATGCCATGCTGAAAGGCTGAGTTATTTCATTAGTCAAGGCTTATGTCAGGCTGCTTTGGGTCTCAATGCAGCATATGATTGTAAGCACCTTGTTCTTCTGTTGCCTGAGTTATTCTGCCTCTTTCAGCAGAGCACCTTCCCTGGAGGGAAGCAGTCATGTGCAGTTTGCTAGGTCACCATCAAGTCAGACAGGAGTCATAAATACCTTTAGAGAAAGAAGTATTTGTTCAATAACAGAGGCTTCTTCAGGAAATGAACTTGTCTTGAGGACTTAAGTTCATTACAGTCTGTATTCTCTTACACACAATCATAGCCTGATTCTTCATCAGTGCAAGATAATAATATGTATTTAATATACAGTGAATAGGTATTATAATATGTATGCCTATATTGTATACCAATATATATTTTAATATGTATTATATATGTTCATGTATTAATATATAACGATATTCAAATTTTTATAAGCATTAATAATAAACATTATTGGATAAAATATTTATTTTATATGCACATATACCTATATAATGTGCTGGTTTTAGTGTACTGATGAATCTTTGCAGTTAATACATCTGTATTCCAAAAGGAAGGTTCAGAAGAAATATTGCACAGAAGTAGGATGCCAGTAAAAAGATGCCTACCTCTGTCTACTGTTTACAAAGGAAACTAAGAGTGATGAGAGAAGAAATGTTAAATGTAGAATTATGTGTGTGTTAGTATTATGAGTAGCACCTGGGAATTCAACCAGATATTTTAAGTGAACTGCTGTTCCATAAAATCATCTTAATAGCTCTGCTATACTAATACCATTCTTTGTAGAAAAGAAAGTGTTTCTGTGTATGCCTAAATTTCCTATCAGGAAAACATTAATCCGCTATAACCTTTGTTACTCATGCTGATCATTCATGAGGTAAAAAGGGTAAGTTATTATAAAACAACTTACTTTCAACATTTGTTGAACTTTAAAACAAATGTTGATGAACTGACAGGAAAAGAATAGTCTCTCACTCCCCCCCGTTGGTTTTTGTGAGGTTATCCTGTGTTATCATAGTGGTTTATTGTTTATTTTTTTGGTTTGGGTCTTTTTTTTTCAATCTGTTGCAGAAATTGGGTTTTCTGCAATGTAAAAATATTTTATTCACTTGAATTAGTTTCTGTTTCAAGATCTGGATTCTACAAATGCTCAAGGCCATTCCTATGGGTTCAGCAGTCACTCCACACCAGTTGTGCTGGTAATCCTTCCAGATCCAGAGAACATACATCTCTAGCTGAGATTACATAAAGACCTATACATTAACACCTAAAGCAGGAGAAATTAAATTTTAAAGCTTGAGTGAACTTTTTTACATTTATTCAATTAGAGGGTGTGAATTCTCGACTGATGATTATTCAGATGGACACAACAATACTGATATACACAGCAAAATGCATTGTATGGAAAAACAGTGGTCCAGGAAAGTTTCACATAACTCTAGAAATTCCTGTTTAGAAGAAAGGTTGCAACATATTTAAAGAGAAATTCCTTGCGGAAGAAGATGTTCAAAACCAATCAATCTTTTTGTCGTTAGTTCATCCAGGATGCAATTTTTGAGGTGTAAACGTGAATACCTTGATTTAATGTTTATTGCTTATGCATAAAACATACTGAACTAAATTGGAAAATTACCCCATTACGTTTTCAAATCCAATAGAATTAAGTAAATAAACAGAACTGGAGGTTTCTCTGATATTTTCTTAGTTACCAGAAAGAGGTTGATTAGACAGCTTAATTACTGAGGTTTTATGCTACATGCATGTGTATTTGAGAGTACATATATATACATATACAAACACAGGGAAAGCTAGATAAATTGAATAAAAGGAAAGTCTTGGCCAACGAATGATAAATAACTTTTGTGAACTGAATGTTATGATTTCTGTAGGATTTCTGATCTTTGTTTGAGACTAGCAGGTATGAAATGTCCTTGTGTCTCTCCTTGTGATTACTAGAGAAATACCTGTTGTATTGAACTGTTAGTTTATGGTCCCATGGGGGTGAGGAAATAGTGATCAGAAAAGCTTTGTGCAGGCTAACAGGAAGGAAGTCAAGCTTTGTTTATGAAGGATAATTTTTGGATCAGGCTGTAAAAGTATATTATTTATCCTGTGACAAAATATAATAGTGAAGTAAATATGAGAGTCCTCACTGTTGCCTGCTTGTTCTATCAATCGTAGTTTATTGCAAGGATGAGTAATCTGTTCGATGGTGGGCAGGCTATCTACTCTGTCACCTGTAGCAAGTGTCCCCTTCAGGCTGAAGAATCCAGGATGTTCAGAGAAGTTTACATATTTTAGTCCTGCACCAGCAGTTTTGAAAGAAAGGGACACAAATGAACATTTTCAGGCTATTTTGATATAAATGATAGCTACCAAAATCCTTAAGTAACTTGGATTGTTTCAGACCTCACAAGGTTTTATATACACATAAAATAGCATGGTTCAAGAACCATACCTGAGGCAAACATTCCAGATGACAAACATTGTATGGATACATTATTATATCGAATTCAAGGAATATTTCTGACTGGCCACACAGAGAAAATAGAAGCACTGAAAAATAGGAAACCTTGAGGACTTTAGACTTGACTCCATCTTGCAAAGTATTTCAAACAGCTCAATGAAAGGATGACAACACTGAATGATTAAAGAAGATTGTTTATTTTACTGACAGAATTCAATGTTATTGTAGAAAATATTGCTTTTCCCTCTCTGCTCTGTAAGAATGCATTACCTCTTCAGCAGGTCAATATGTAACTACAGAAATCTTGCTCAACTGTGATAGAGCTTCACCTTCAGATAGCTATTTTTGCTTTGATTAATGTCTAAAACTGATACAACTTTTTTTTTTTTTTTAATTTATGTCTGTACTTTCAAATATAGCACAAGTTATAAAGTCATAAGTAGTCATCCAATGCTCACCATACATTTTGCTCAGGAAGAGATGGGGTTTTTTGAGAACTTTATTCCTTTTGATTTATTTTGATGTCTGTAGGACTAATAATATGGATCTTGCAGCTGGGTTAGTGATTATTATCAGATCACAGCAAGCTGATTTGTTTGTCATACTAACACTCACTCTATATGTAGGACTTCCATGAATTACCCAAGTGCATATTACAGCTGCTTAAACTGTACTCCAGGGATTCAAGTATTGCTTTCAAATGTGGGAGGCATTCAGAAAACATTTTACACATCAAATTTTCCCTGTAATGCACTTAGCCATCTCTGTTTCACTGCTTTACCTGTATAGATGTGAAGTGAATGACACAAATATCATTTCATTTGCTCATGTGAGCCCTCAACAACACCTCAGAGGTACGATTCATTTTTATTAAGTGTTGTTCCAAATAATATGGAAGGGAAATATCTCCTATTTTGAACAGATTATATATTAATAGTCCCAACTGTCAGACACAAGCAGCTCCTTAGCATTTGATGTATATTCTCTGGATTCTTGTCTTCTTGCCTTACCTTGAGGAATGCTGTGTGGCCAAGTTTTATATCTTTGCTTCTGCTTAAATCCTGGTTACTTGTGGAACATATGCTTATGACAGGACTCAGACATGATGTTTTTACTGAACCTGTAGCCCTTTTTGAATGCCAAGTCTCTAGGAGAATAAATAGTGGTTTTCTAATATTTTTGTCTTATGAGCATCATAAAAGAGCACAAAGCTTGGTGGTAATTTATGACACTACATCTGCTGAGCTACAGGAGCTTGGAAAAACTATCCTGCTAATGGTGTCCTAAACTAAAATTGTTATGCATTCATCAAGATGCAATAAATAGAAGAAGAGCCAATGCATTAAAGTTAATAGAGCTACTGGAGATATTTACTGTGAATAACAGTATGGCTAGCACTCAGACAGCTATTAATCTCACTGGGAAATCCATTTTAGCGTAAAGTTTATAAAAAGGGAAGAGAGAGAAAGCAATAGATTGGCGCTTATGTCACTTGACAATGAACTCATTTCAGGGTGCATTCATTGCATCTTAAAGCTATTTCTAGATATATAATTATAATATATAATTATGGTATATATTCCTCTTTTTCCTTAGACTTTGCTATTTTTGTCATATTTGAAAAATCAAGCTAAATCCAGTATGCCTACTACCAAAAAGAATGTTTTGGTGACATCAAAAAAAATAGACTTGAAATTAAAGTAGTGAAGATTGTCTATAATTTTGTAACAAAGCTGTACAGTGCAATTGCAGTAGGTAATTAACTTAAAATGGTAACAAGAAGCCCAAATAATGTATCATCAGGCTTATTAAATGCTTTTAGATTCTCTTTCATATGTGTACTGAATAAGCCTTTAACACTTAAATATCTCATCACTCTAAACTACAATTTATTGACAGCACTAAGTTTTCAGTTGTTTCACAGAAAGTATTCGCTAAAGACATCTAGTCCCTTAATTAATGTTTGCATATTTATCTTATTGGCCTAGCCAGACCTTTGCATTAAGAAAAAGCTGCATGTATGTATATCTCAGTTTTGACTCTGTGAATTATTCTCTCTTGCACTCTAAGTATTATTAATATAGCCATTAAATTTTTGGTACAAAGCAATGCTCGATAATAAAGAATGCACCTTTCCCCCATTTTTAAGTTGGATGTCCCAGTGATTTACAGTATTATATTTGCCTAAACTCAACATTCGAGATTTAAAACAAGGATTCTCTTTTAATTTTCGAGGTGGAAGTAAGACATATAATGCATGTAAACGCTAATGCAATGGTCCAAAATACTGATTTAACAGATAGCAATAGTGACTGTAGGGAGAAAATTGATATGCAAGGGAAATAAAACTGAAAAGAACTATCATCTTTGCTGACAACATGGACAGGGGGGTTGAGTGCACTCTCACTAGTTTGATGATGACTCCAAGCTCCGTGGTTCAGTTGATGTGCTGGAGGGAAGGAATGCCATCCACAGGCACCTGGGCAGGTTTGAGAGGGGGGCTTTGTATGACACTCATGAAGCTCAACAGGGTCAAGATCAAGGTTCTGCACCTGGGTAGGGCAATCTCAAACACAAATACAGATTGGGTGGAGAATGGATTGAGGGCTGGCCTGGAGAGAAGAACTTGAGCTTAATGGTGGACAAGAAGCTTGACATAACCCAAGAATGTGTACTCACAGCCCAGAAAGCAAACTGTGTCTGAGGCTGCATCAAAAGAAGTGTGGCCAGTAGGTCAAAGGAGGTGACTTTGCCCCTCTACTCCACTCTTGTGAGACCCTAGCTGGAGTCCTGCATCCAGCTCTGGGGCTCCCAAGATGAGAAAGATATATGTCTCTTGGAGTGAGTCCAAGGGAAGGCTATGAAGATGATGAGAGGGCTGGAGAACTTCTCCTATGAAGACAGGCTGAGAGAGTTGGGGTTGTTCACCCTGGAGGAGAGAAGGCTCAAGGCACACTACTCAGCAGCCTTCTAGCACCTAAAGGGGACCACAAGAAAGATAGATAATGAAATTTACAACAACATGCAGTGATAGCACAAGGGGTAATGGCTTTAAACTGAAAGAAGAATGTAGATCATACATATAGGCAGGGAACCTTCTACTAGACTACAATGCTCAGGGTCCCATCCAGCCTGGCCTTGAACACTTCCAGGGGTGGAACATCCACAGTTTCTCAGGGCTACCTGTTCCAGTGCCTTGCATACACATCATAAAATTTTTTTTCCTTATATATAGTCTCAGTCCACACTCCTTCCATTTAAAACCATTGCCCCTGTTACTACCTGATCTCAGCACTGTCAAATTGCTGATTATTTGTTGCTCTGGACTTCCAGGCACTTATACCAGTTTTGCTCAGCCAAATTTATTTTTCTTTTTTCCTCTTGAAGTTAGATGTCTCTCTTGTGACTTTTACCTGTGTGGTTTCTTATTACACCACCTACATTTATATCAGACTTTTTGCAAAATGTGAATTTCCAACAGGCTGATAAAATACACATGTTCATTCAAACTTTGAATGAAAAAAGTGGCTGCATTACAGACCATAGTAGCATGCAGTTCATGAAGCTCGAAACATCAACAGAAGATATTTCAGTTACTTAAAAATCTTAATTATAATTAGATCACCTTTCTTTGATTAATATCTAAAGCAACACTTTTCAAAAACTCATTTATTTAGTGAATAATGAAAATTATTTTCAGGTTAAACATTGTTCTTTCTCTTCTGGTTTTCTCCTTACCAAAAAACCCAAAAGCTTTATAGTGTGAAAATTATCCTTAAGAAAGAGACATATTTAATTAAAGTGCATCATCATTAAACCATTTCAACATATTGCTGTCAAGTAGCCCAGGCAAATAATTATCTCCCAAATGATCTCATTTATAATAGTAAGATACCTCTCATCTGTGCATTAGTCTTCCTTTAAATTGAGCTCATGTAACCTGTTTAAAAATCACTATAAAGTAGGAAATATTATAATCTAGATCAATCCCTTTAACACTTTAGTTCTCTGTGAACCTACTGTCTCTGAGGAAGTAGATGCATCTATAGAAATCCCCAAATCTGTTGTCTCTTTCCTCATTTGTTTCTCCCCTATGCCACTTCCAAGTCCATAATTTGTGGAGTCCGAAAAAGGTCCTGCTTTTGGGGGAAAGTCAGTTGTCGTTTTTTCGCTTTGGTCCTTGCCAGGTCCATCAATTTTCTTTGTGAGGCTGAATGGAAAGTCGCTCATGACTCCCTGCACTTCATGTCCCTGGGAGCTTCCTTAGGCAAGAATGAGCGAAGTCCTCCTGTCCTTCCTGTCACATGACAGTCCATTGTGTCATTAACCTTCAATTTAGGTAACAGTACCCAGCAGAAATGAGCTCACTGCAGCAGTTTGTGCCTCTCCCTTTAGCAGAAGTCTGCACCAGGTGCGCACTGCTTTGCTGCTGTGCTGGAGACAGCTGATCAAGGTGATCAGGACTGTGCACACCTAGTACATCTAAACCATTAGTTCCTCATGCTTTTTTTTTTCTCTGTGTTCCACTGCTAATAAGATATAAATCTATAAATCTATGTATAAATGTATAAATATATGCATTTTCATTAAATGGTTCTGGCAGAATATAGTAAAAGGTTCTTCAATCACTGAAATTATAACCTGTATCAGTAACCAGCAGGAAATCAAATTCCAGTGAACTGACGTGTATTCTTTTATTTTTCTTTTTAGTTTAATTTAGCTTCCTTATAAAAGTTGTATTAGCCAAAGACCAAGTATTGTATGTGCAGTACCTTTGACTTTTACCTTCTGCCAATTTGTTTCACAAACCTAACTGAGGCACAAGATAAAGCTATTGCATTTCAAACTCTTGTATGTTCAAGTTGCATGTAAAACATCCTCATTAATCTATTACCCTTCCTGTTTTTCATCCACATCTGCACTGATTCTATTAAGAGTTTTTTATTAATCTTTACATTTTCACTGGTACGTAAGACCACACTTCCTTTTCAGCCTTATTATTTTGTGCTATAAGAAGCACCTGAAGCTAGTATTATATATTCATTGAACCCTCAGGAGCAAGGCATATTTCAAAGGAAATACCGGCAGTGTCATAATTTTCTATAGCTTGTTACTTTGATTCAGCTATTTTCCCCTTTTTTAGCCTAATCCAAAAAGCTCAAAAATTCCCATAGTTTCAAGGAAATTTCAGCTAGTGCATACTGGAAGAAGCTGTGTGCGTATGTGCATGTGTGTGTGCATCTGCTGTGAATAGAAAATAAACTAGAAGCTGATAGCCTTAATAGGTAATGTAACAAGCTTAATTGTGACTTGATTGGCATGACAGAGACTTGTGATAATTCTCATGCCAGTATTATTGACACAGATTTTTTTTTTCAGTAGAGACACTTAGAGAAAATGGAGATAAAGTGTTGCCCTGCATGTCAAAACTGCATGCTGATGTTCTCAGGTCTATAAAGTGTGAAGGGAAACATATATGTTGAATAATGCTATCACACTTAAAATAGATATAAGCAAGCATTTAATTTAGATGGACTTTTACTAGAGAGATCTACTAGGATACCTAATGATGGGGGTTTTTTGTGACTAGTTGTAGTGCTGTTAAAAGCAAGAGACTATGATTGTTATGGAAAAATGGGGAAACAGCAACAAAGTAATGACACTGAACATCACTGTGACATCCTTCAATAAATCCAGAGTCCAAGTCTTAAGAGAAGAAAGTCTGAAGAACTTAAGCAGTGAAGCAAAACCACAAAAACAAAATTATTCTTATGCAGGGAACTCAAAGGATATGCAGTAAAACCAGCTGCTGGCCCATGAGCTTTTTCTTCATTGATCTCAAACACAAAGACTGCAGAATGTGGAAATAGGCATACTACTTCAGAATGAGTAAAAAAGTGTGTACATCAGGAGAATCAATAAGAATATCACATAAAACCATGAAAAACTAGCCAGGAATAGTAAGTGCGAAAAGTAATTCCATATGTATATAAGCATTCAGAAAAGGAGCAAAGAAAATGGTATGTTTCAGTTCAGCAGACAGGAAAAGCAATAACAAATTGCTATGTAAAATCTTAAATATTTAATATTATTCATTCAAATGAGAAAGTAAAGGTTTCTGAAAACAGCAACTAAAAAAATCTGAATATAATGAGGTTGAGAGTGAAAATAATCTGAAAGGGAAGCAGCATGCATGTTTGTCTCAATTTTATTCGTCCCTGCATATCCGTTTAGGGCCACTATTGAATTGCCCTGTCCCAGTGTGGCCATTCCTCTAGTAAAGTAGATGGATGTGGAGGTGCAGAAGTCCTTCAGAAATTCTTTCAGAATGACCCAAAACTGGTTATGACAGTGTGAGTCACTGTGGCAGACAGTCCTTAAACTACCATGCAGGAGTACTAACACTGTTTTCTAGGTGGGAACAAAACCTTTGCTTCCAGAATAACGGTTCAGTCTGAAAAAATACTGTGAAACATTGTGGAATATGTGTTGGTGCCAAACAGTCTCAAGAGCTGTCAGGAATGGTTAGAAGCAGATGAACTGGCTGCAGGGGTTGAGGGCTAGCTTAGGTGGATAATAACGGTTCCCTATAGCCTTTTTTTCCTAGTGTTCTAAACATCTTCTCTGAATGTAAATCCATATCTTGTTTGCAACCTAAAAGGAGGCTCGACAGTTCCTTGTATGTAATTCTCTGACAAGAAAAATGCAAGCAAAAAGTGCTCAGATTGAATGAAGTCGTGATCCAAACTATTATTGCTTTTATACATGCCATTACTCATTGTATTCTGGCCCTGACCAGCTGTGCATCAGTTCTTTACACAATTGTCTAAATAAAATCTGGTGTGTCATAACTGTGTCAAGGTTTCAGTGTACTTGCTGCTAATAAAAGGTGCAAGTCACAGGGTTGTTCTGAACAATCTGTAAGACTGGTTCCGCTCCACACGCAGTGTATTTTAATAACATTTGGTATGAATTTATTGTTTTACTAGAGAATGTACATGAACATGAAAAGTTCATTACAAAGTGCTTAGCAGTGTTATTTTTCTGCTATTAGCAATGCAGTTATAGTTCTAGCCTTTATGTCTTCTGAGGGAAAAACCTTCTTGAGTGTATTTTTAAGCATACTGAAAAAATCAAACAGTGAAGCAGAAGCAAAAATTTTCTCCATACAAGACAAAGTCAAAATGAACCCATTCTAGGAGTAAAACACCCTAAAGTTAATAAAGAGCAAGTCTCTCTTATTCCATACCTATTATATTAAATACATTTTTAAATTAATCTCATCATATAATTAAATATTTGGCTCCAAATAGTTAATTAATTTAATTGTAATTACGCGTAACAGAAAGCGTAACTTAGATATAATTGCTTTATAAACTCTGTGTGCCTTATTCAGAGTTACTATCAAGGTCCTATAAAGAACACCAGGATTTCAAATAAAAATGTCCCAAAGTATTTAACAGACTGTTTTTTCAAAGCATATTAAACCTGGAATGTCACCTCTATATAAAATAATTATATTATTTTAATTATGCTTTCTCTAAAATTTGAAATGCATGTGTTTATATGTATGTTCTTGTGATGATGCAGTTTTGTATATTATGTAGGTGAAAGGATTTTTTTCATGTCATTAAACTTTAGTTTTATCCTGAAGAAGAGACTAGGACTTGTACTTTTATACAACTTTAAAATGAGTGGGAGAAAAATTTTGATTTATGTATAAAAGAAAAGTAAACTAGACTTTTTTCTTTGCCACTATCTCATCATTATTTGATGCAAAATTTTTATGCTGACAGTATCAAAAGCCATATTTGGGAAGGCATTCTTATCATGCTTCCAGGGATATCACTTCATTGGCAACATCACCTTCATTATTCAAAACACATAGTGGTTGTATTTGCATAGGTTTATTTTTACTTTTAAGCTGGTTTCACGTTCAGATAGTTTCAAAGATAGTGGTTTTGTCATAGGCATCCCTAAGAGCACAAGATTTAGATCTGATATACATGGAAAAATACAAATAAGCAAAAGACTCAAGAGAGAGCTGTCATACATCAGAATATTTCTGAATTTCCTTTTTGAAAATTTATGCAGATATCTGTGTACATTTTGTCTGCATGGAAAGAACAAATATAATTTTTAAAAAGCATTATTGAGGAGGAAAATATTCAATTATTTATTTTTAAGAAGTTTATCTCTTATTATGGCAGTTGCCTGACATAATTTTTCGCATACTAAGCACTGAAGGATTGTCTGGGTACTATTGAGGAGTTTCTAATGTTTCTTTAGACCTGTGTCTCTGTTAATGGAAAATAAAATTCCTAACTAGGCTATCCAGAACATATAATTTATTTCATTAATTGCATGCTTCTTTATAAGTACTTTTTTTTCAAACATAGCATCCATTGTTCTACTGCAGCAAATAACTTTAAAACACAGACACAATGCAAATTCAATTTCACTCAAGATATAAAATACTGGATATTATCTTCTGCTGCAGCAGGGCCATCTGGAGCTGGTTGCCCAGGACCATATACTAGATATTTTGAACATCCCCAAGCTGGCAGATTCTACCATCTCCCTGGGTTACCATTGTGGGTGTTCAACCACTCTCACAGTGAAAAAAAAGAACTTCCTGATGCTCAGAGGGAAACTTCTTTATATCAGTTTGTGTGCATAACCTCTGTCTCTGGGCACTACTAGAGATGCTCTCTTTAAAGGCTCCATTCTCTTTGCACCACCTTTCCAGGTATTAATACAGGTCTCTCAGCCTTTTTAATGGGAGAGATGCCCCAGAAACTTCCTTAATTTTCATAGTTCCTTGTAGAACTCTCTCCAGCCTGTCCATGTCTCCCTTGTACTGAGGAGCCCAGAGCTGGACACAGTCCTTCAGCTGTGGCCTGCCTAGTGCTGAGCAGAGGGGAAGCAGCACTCTCCTCTACATGCTGGCTAAGCTTGGCCTAGTGCAGCCCAGGATACCACTGACCCTCTTTGTGGTAAGGGCTGCTGCTGGCTCACGTTCAACCTGGTGTCCACCAGGCTGCCCAGGTCCTTTTCTGCCAAGCTGCTTTCCAGCTGGCTACCCACCAGCATATGGGGCTATGGTATCATAATTGAAAGTCCATAGTTCCCAGACCTTCTGCAAATTCAGTAAGGACATGCAGATAGATATTAAAATTTAATCATAGAGTATGCACATATATACAGGATACTTTTCTTTCAAAGATCAAAAGCATCAGTGTTTTGTGTAATGGGATTTAATATAAAGCTGGAAGGAGTTTTTCACCGTGTTATTAATATTAAAGCTTATACCCTGATTCTACTGCACATTTATACTTTTTTCTCGACTGCATCAAAACCCACAGTCAATATATACTTCCAATATATTGTAGAGCACTTTTTTTTTTCCTGAACAGTGCAAATTCCTGTATGTCATAAAAACTAATAAATAATTTTGCTGAAAAATCCATGGCAGTAACAGAATCCCTGAACGATGTGGAAATGTACTTGATAATTCTTATGGGTCCCTTCCAACGTGAGAGATTCTATGATTCTAAGATGTTATATATTGTGAATACTAAAACCTTACCAAAACTGATATAGTCTAGTCCTATTTGACTGGGATGTCCTTCTGCATCATGTGTTAGTGTACAACCCTTTCTGGGTGTTCCAGGTTTTGTTTTTCACTCCTGGTGTCTATTCATGAGCTGAAAATCAAGTGAGAAGGGCTGAAATTGGATCACTCTTCCTCATCCTTTCCCCAGCATTATCTGTGGCTATTGCTTCTCCTGTTTTGCTTTTATCAGCTTCCTTGGTGACCTTTAGTTAGGAGACAGTATCCTAGAGACCATGTAGTATAATATAGTAGACCTAGCTCAAGCAAGGTGAGACCAATACAGTGGCTCTGGAACCAGTGCTGTAGCCCTGAATGTCAGACTGTGACACAGGAGAGGATTGCTAAATCTATGGTCAGCATGATATGGTGGATGAGCCAGACTAAAAGTGAATTCAGTGTTTGTTTACTCCACATTATACTGTTCTAGTGTTTCCCTGGGACATGTATATATGCACATACAAGTTCTCCATTCCAGAAAATTCTTTAGTAGCAAACTTATTGACTGATCTTCACCATAATAAAAGCTGAGCATTTTTACATTTAAGATACAACATTTACTAGTAAGTCCAAAATATTCCTATTAATAATTTAAGCTAAACCACACCTGTCAAAATGAATGAATAAAGTACAATTCACACTGCCTTACTCTGGCATTATTGTGTGTGCTTACTTCACTTCTGTTTTAGAAGAATGGCTAATCTTTCTGTGGTTTAAGGGACTGAGCATAAATGTCTGTTACATGACTCCAGAAGTTATTAATTTTGCAGTTTGCAGCTCACGTACCACTTACCAAAATAAAAGAAAATCTAAATTTTTGAATTTTTTGTAAGTGTTTGGTTCAGGACTTTAATCATCTAAAATAATTACCAGATGTAAGAGTGTGTTTTCTCTGAAGGTACTCTCTGCATTTGTTACTCATATGGGTTTAGAATTAAACAATAGATCTGAATACCCTTCAGTATCTCTGTTGGCTAATAATGTGTTCACAGACGTGAAAAATGAGACAAGGAATGAGTGGGTAAATTATCCAAATAACTAACAGCCTGTACAAAAAGGCATTGAGCCCAGGCTGCACTAATTTCTGCAGTTACCTCCCTTTCTGCTTCTCTATTAAAAACTGGTGTGTTCAGCAATGCAGTAAGTTGGAAGATACTTTCATTATGTAACTGTATTAAATGGTACTGTCTTAAAACTACTTAAAGTTTTCGTGACAGTGCCATTCTGAAGTCATGTAATCGCCCAAAATCGTATCTGATGTGTTGGTGATCGTGATGCAATTTTAGACCCAACTGTAAACAAAAAAGAAAATTACCATTTACGAGCAGTACACTCCTGAATTACTATTGCCATGTTAAAACAAAAAAGTAATTTTCATACCATCAATTTAAAATAATGATGATGGCTGACATTTAAAATCTCATTCCTTATACATTTTTTTGATCTGTTTCAACTACATAGGATATTTTTTTTGTTCCTGGAGTTATTTTTTCTCCTTAAAATATATCCTAATATTTTATTTGATGATCTGTTCATTGTGCTCACTGACTTAAACAGTCTCCATTCTGGGTCTCCTGTCATAGTAGAGTCTGTGATTTATCTGTTTTCATATCCCTAAAGATTCAGCCTTAACTGAGTGGTCTCTTGCATAATCACACTGGCTTGGAGTTCACTAAATGTAATCTTACACTGTGTATCTCAATTAATCTTGCAGACTGTGGCTAATCACACCCCCACCGGGCAGGTTCACATATCTCACCAAGCTGGATTATTAAAATCCATATTTCACGTTAACAACCATGTGTGTGAGATTAGTTTCTAAGCAGTAATGCACCTGCCATAAATACCTCATATCTGGTGTCTTCTGAAATACTGCTGCTGTCAAAGATGAAAAAGCATGATGTGCATTCAAAACTAGTTTACGTTTCTTTTTTATGGGCAAGTGATTTTTTTCTTGATTCCTTTGCTTTGTTCTGATATATATGAAAATCTATACAGCACAGACTGTAATGAAGACAGAACCTGGGAAAAGATATGTTCTGGAAGGGCTGATAGAAGAATATGATTATATTAGCTTTATTCATTTTTTATCTTTTCAAGTAAAAGCTTAACTGAGAAAACCTGCATTAATTTAGGTTCATACCCTCAGACATACATTAAGGGCTAAATTCCATTTTACAGTAAAACTTTTTAAATCTGGAGTGACTCCCGTAAGCTCAGTTGGTATAGAAATCACCTTAGCATTGTCATTTTGCTAATTACATCCTGGGATAAAACACTTTCCATCTGATCAGTAGACTATTAGCAGATGATCCAGATACTGAATCTTGGAGTTTCAAGTCTCTTGGGTCTGTAAAGGCAAGTGATGCCATACTTCAAGCTCAATACTTTTAAAAGGAAGAATTTCTGTTTAACTCCCTGTGTTCCTCAATACAATTGCTGCAGTAATGCCTGGGGTTTGCAGTAAAGACCAAGCAGACTTTTATCTCTGAATACTGCTTAAAAGATATCTTTGGTTTAATGGGACATAAGAGTTAAAAGTGTACAGCTACAAGCAAATTGGCTTTGCACAGAATTGCTGAATGTGATGATGTTTTACTTAAAGGAAATAAAATAAAATAGCATGTTTATTATTTTCCTAATGCATTTCTCCTTAATTTAACTTCTCATTCCTATGAGAGTGTGTCAGGGTCTCTCTGCATCCAGGCAAGTAGTATTTGTCTCACGGCTGTCTGGCAAGACTTCTCAGGCTGACTCTTGGGATTGATGAGCGTCATCCCTGCCCTTTCACAACTTTCCAAGCTCCCTGTCAGATGAATGCTTGAAAAGCCCCTGCTTGGAGCTCACAGATTCTTGACAGACAAAACTGCCGTTCTGGTGATTTACAGCCTGATTGCTCCATCTTTTCTAACAAGCAAAAGCTGATTTAGAGCAACCACATTTCACCGGCGTGTTCATTGATCAGTGTTGTGTATAGTCCTTGGAATTTTGATGCCTGGAGAGGAGGTAGGGAGGCAGTGGAGGAGAGGGGCTAGGTACTCCAATCATAATCTGGAGCCTTGTTAAGGATCATATAATAAAATCGTAACTTTATCAAAATATGGCAAGTTGTATCAATAGACTCTTTAAACCAAATTTATGCAGAATTTTCCTGTAAGAATCTCTCGTTCAAATGTAGATGTAAACTGACAAAAAACATAGCCAAAAAGTTTCTCTTTACAGGGCTTTCAAATGTCCTTAAGGTCTATCTGTTACTAAATACCCATTTGGTTTAATATTTTAAATTATGATAAGAATGAGATTATTCCAAGACAGCAGAAAAATAAATAGTTGTTTAAAATTTCAGTACCAGTTGATGATCATGCAGATATTCAGCAGCATAATTTCAAAGGTAGAGTTCAGATATGGTGGGCATAAGAAAAATGGTGAACGTAAAGGAAAAGTTATTGGAAAATGACAGTTGCTTATGCATTACACATGCCCAAGTCCAAAAAAGCAGCTGTATGTGCCATGTATTACAAATGTCACAGTTACAGTTTTGAAGTTGCATTTCATAGTGTGTGTTCCCTGTTATATTGAATCCTGTGTAAGAGTAGTAGTCCATTTTTAAATTTTGATAAACAAAATTTGTTTTTATTTTTAAGTTACAAATCCATCACAAGCTGAAAGTTACTAGTATTTATTGTTGCTTATCTTTTGCAAACCTTCATATGAAGTCATATCAGTCACAAATTGCTGCTAATGATTTGAAGCACATCACAAAATGTGGCAAAATGCATCAAGACAAATCAGACACCATGATTTTGGGTAACTGCTGAACACCCTCCAGGGACACACAAACAAGAATAAGAAATATGCTTCAAGTCCTGAGGTCAAATGCTTTACCTACGAAGTACATTAATCCCCTGGAGAAGTGCTGCTTTGAGAGTTTAATTTCTTGTAGGCAATAGAAGTAAGGAAAACAAAAAACCAGCAAAAGCCATCCAACCTTATGAATCCACTGACATAAAATACCAGGAGGGTATAATATTGTCAATAATATAGCAGTCCCTGGGAGCCTGTTGTGCTGAGCATTTTACAAATTCAGAACAAATAACTCCTGCAAGGAATTTATCACCCCAAAATCTGTAGTTAGCAGGAGAGTAGACCAACTTCCTAATGCAATTGAGAATGATAACTGCACAGGGTTTTTAGCTCTGGACATAAGTAACTGAAAACACATCTTTATAATTTTTATAAAATTGTACATTATATATACATATATGTGTATATATATAATTACAAATGATTCTGAAATGCAGATTTCATGTGCCTCCTAGCCAACTAGTCAGCTCTTTCCATTTCTCTATACTATATCTGTCAAGTTATTATTTGATTACTTTTTGGTATTTAAAACCTGAAATACACTGTGGTGATGTTACAAGCTGTTAGGTCTCTGATCAGTACTGGATTTCAGATGGAATAGGTCACAGCAAAGTAACTGACCACCCCTGACCAAATAGGTGCGTGTGGTGATATTTTCATAAAGAGCTAGACTGATATTGGGACTAAACATATTTTTAATCTTAACTTTAATCTTAATGACTGTGTCCAATTGCACATAAAGATGATCTTGTTTCGTTCTCTTACAGTTTTTGGCTGTTTGGTTGCAGAGAGCTGACCAAGTAAATCTTTCTGTGGGTTTGATACCATTCTACCTGCAGAGCATGATAAGTTATTAGTATCAAATCAGTGTTAAACACTACTTGAAGCAGGGGAAAATAGTACTTTATAGTTATAAATTTTAAAAATTTTAATTATTAAAAGTCTTTTCTTCATTGACTGACTTAATTTGCATGAACTATGTGAAGATTTCTAGCACGTGCTTTAATGTATTGCATTCATTTGCTTCAAATTACATATAAGGCAACTTAACCAAACTAAACAATCTGCAGAACAGTTGTATTTCTAAATACATACTATTTAATCATCAAGAAAACAGTGTTCAGCATAAGAGGGGATACTAGTGTATGGGGAAGTAAGGGACAAATTCAAAGACTGTTTCTTCACCAGCAAATGTTTTTACCCGTAATACCTCCTGAATGCCTTATAAGCCACTTTCAAGTAACAGTTTTACATTGGACTTTCAAAATATAGATATCTGGCTTTAGCTGGAGATAGAGGAAAGAGGATTACATGTGCTGAAGGTTTGCGACAAGGAAGCAGAAAGAAATGTTAGGGTAAACCCCAAAACCACCTACAACATTCTCAAAAACTGCAACTCAAACCTCTACAGAAAAACAGACTTCCCATCATCAAGGAGCTTGCAGAGAGAATACAGGAGTGCTACATTTTGCTCTTAAACTGTTAAATTCTAAGATAATTAAGTGAATGCACAAAAACACAAATGCAGAATTTCTTGAATAAGTGAATAAGCTGGTTTTAAATCTAGAATCTAGACTCCTGTATTTCCCCATTAACTCCATTACCAAGAAGCAAGCTTTCTTATTTTCTCTCCTCTGCCTGAAGAATTCTCAATTAATTAGCTAGAGAAGATTTGATCAGAAAACCTGAGGAGACCAGTTGTAAGAACAGCATATACCTCATGTATAGGCTGATTGTCCAAATAGGAGGATCAATTTCCGTACTTGAATCTTAATCAGGAATTTGGAAATTTGACACTATTCGTCTGATTCACAGGTTGCTTTGTCTTGTCTTCAAATCCAGTATACTGCCTGCCTAATTTTTTTTATCAAAGCATGCCAGCAGCTCTATCCTTTTCTTTACATCACCACTTTTTAAAAGATAATGCAGAATTTTCTGTAAATAGGTTATCTGTTGTCTTTTCCTTGTCAACTTACTAACCAGTATTACTGCTCAAAAAGCTGAGTCCACAGGACACACACCTGCATGTTTCTGATCTTGATTTGCTGTGCTAGTGGTTCTCTTGTCCTGGGATTAAAATATCCAATGCTGTGTTATTTTTATAAAAGCTGAGGTGACAAAGTGAGCACCTGTGTTTTTGTTCACTCCACCTGCTTGCTTTGGTACTCTGCTGTCTTATCTCACTGCAGCAGCAAAACCCATGTGGCCACCATTAGTGAAAGTACTGTCTACTCCACACAGATTTAAATGTTATTCTTTACTTGAGTAGAAAAAAAAAATCAAAAACATTGAATCCAGACAGCTGCTTTTACAAACTGTTTTTGTATTCTAAACAATTTTGTACTTGATCTTCCTCTTTCAGGTCATGAAAGGATAAACTACTGATCTAAATGAGGATTAATCTTAGTAATACCTGAAGTAGTATCAGACTATATTTAAGAAAAAAAAAAAATCTCCCCTTCAGTCCCTATAGAAAATAGAATAATTGTTTTCTCCAGCGCCCTTAAGAACTTGATTATTGATTATTTGAAATAAAGGTTAGAATAACTGCTTAAGAAATGCCTATGTGTAATTTTATCAATGGCTGTAATAAATGTGAACAGAAAGCAGATTTGGTTTAAAAGCATGACTGGTACTACAAACAGTAGAGTTAAATATCATCAAAGAATCACAGGGTTGTGACATCATTAAGACATCCTGAGAGATCTCAGGAATTTTCCAATCCAACCACCTGCTCAGAGCAGAGTCAGCTCTAGGGACAAACCAGGTTACTCAGGACATTTTATCCAGGTCTTCACAACCCTCAGTTATAGTGACTCCACAGGATACTTGTCCAAGCTGTGTCACTGTTGGACCTTCCTTGCTGGGAAGAAATTACTCCCTATATCCAGTCTGAACTTCTGTCTTACTAATCTGTGTCCACTTTATGTCACCCTGTCACCCAACCCTCTGTGGTAAGTGCAAGCTCCATCTCCTCTAGAACCTCCCACAGGCACTTGGGTTCCTGCTGGGTCACTCCAAAGCCGTCTCTGCTCCAGGCTGTACAAGCTCAGCTCTCTCATCCTCTCCTCGCAGGGCAAATGCTCCAGCTCCTAAATTATCTAAATTATCCATTTAGTTGGTTAAGGTCTTTCTTATAAAGGAGGGCACAAAACTGGACACAGTTTCTAGATACATTCTTACAAGTGCCAAGTAGAAGAGGAAAAACACTTTCCTGGGTCTCCTGGCTCTGCCCCTTTTACTACAGCCCATTCTGCTTCAGTCATTTTGCTGCCAAGGCTCAGTGAGGGCTCATGGTTACCTGAGGGCTGCTCCCCAGCCTCAAGGTCTGCAGCAGCAGCAGCTCTTTTCTATCCAAAATTCGTCAGTGGAGCATTAAAGAAAAATCCCCAAAGCTGACTATTTTTTGTCTTCACTTTGAATAAGTAAAAGCAAGCAAGTTCAAATAGTAGATTACTAGGATAGTCTTAATTAAAAGAGGCAAAAAATGCAACAATTTTTTGTAAGAATGGTAATAAAAATATATTGTCTTTCTGTTTGTGAAGCAGTTGTAACCCCTGACTCTTCTCTAACACCATTAAACTTAAATGTTAGTCTTGCAATTATGCACACTACCAGCATAAGAGAGCCTGTAGATGCAGAATTATGTGACTCAATTTCATACATGAGTGCTAAGACACATAAAAATGTGTGCATATTTAGCCCAATATCACCTAAATGTCTTGAAAACATGTGAAGGAATAAAAAATTAAATTCAGCAAACTTTAATAGAACTAAACACACAGAGGTGGCATTCATTTCCATGCCACCCTACATCTTCCTTCCTGCACTCCAGCTTCACAGGCTCCTGTCATTTCTGCTGACAGAAGGGAAACAGAGTCAACATCTTTTCTCCCCATGTTACTATTGACACTTAGAACAATATTAATCCCTAAACTGAACTTTGAATTTTGCATATTTGAAATATAAGCTGCTCCAGAAAAGCACACCAATAAGATACAAGTGACCTGTGATTCAGTGGAACCTCTCAGGACACCTTGTCTGTGGGCAAGTATACAACAGCTGTTTTTCAAAAGCTGTACTTAGGGGAGATTGCTGTTTCAGTTAACTAAAGGAGAGCTCTTACCTTCACTGACAGTATTCAAGCATTATGTATGTTAAAAATACTTTCATTTATTTGTTCTGACTTGGTATCCTCACAATTGTCCTGTTTCTATCATATTTGTGTATCCTACTGCTCTTGTTCGTTGCTTAGACCTTCACAAATTACCCCCTCCTGCCGTGCAAAGGTCCTTGATTGAATGACCTTAATGAAGATCTCTACTCCCACATAACCTTATTAGACTCTGTTTTACTATAAATATTAAATAAGTTATTTGGGTTTATGTACATTAAGTATACATTGAAAAGAGTAGTATGAGCTAACATGGCTTATATATTTGGTACTAACTTAAAAATGAGATCTGCTGTGTACTTCAAGGAACAACATTTTCAAAGTGTAATGCTACAGACACTTCTGAATCCCCACAGACCATCTTTAAATATTTTTCTGTTTAGATTTTTCTTGGTCTTACAGAACCTGTCAAAATGATGTAGTATGCATTAGTCTTGTTGTTCCATAGCCTTAATAAAACTCGCATTACACACTACGTTCTGCTTTTGCTTTTAAAAAGAAGACACAGTTCACCAAAAGTATTTTAACATGTTAGCCCAATATTTTTTTTTCTGTCATTATAGACATTATATCACTTCTTAATGGTTTTTATAAACATCCTAATGCTATATTCTCCAGAAATATCAAAAAAAGTGAGAATATATTTTCCTCTAAAATTATCTGGTCTGATTGGTACTACTAAAGAATTTTTTAATTTAATGGAGAGGCAACTTCTGAACTGGCTTTCTTTTTATTATCATGGCTAAAAGCATTTAATTAGAACCACATAAACATTACTGGCATAAATCCTTTATTAAATTAGAGGTAATTATTCTATTTTATAAGGAATTAAAATCTCAAAATATTTTTAAAAATCATATGATAAAGACAGTCTTAAATACACTATTAATGCAAAAAAACCCCGAAGAACAACAACAACAACAGAAACCGAAACCAACCCAAACCAAAAACACACAATAAAACCCTCTCATGTTTTGCTTCTGATTTTAGAACTAGATATATTATGTGGAATTTATTTTACCCATCTTTAAGTTTCCATTTCTGAAGAAGGTGTAGTCATAATTTGGGAAAGAAAAGAACTTTAAGAATAGAATTCATCCACTTCAGTGGGAGTTTAATTATGCTCTTCACCTCAGATGTATTTATCTTTTTTCACTCTATAAAATATCTCTGAGTGATTTGCTTAATGTAGACATCTGCACTTGACTGTGTGGATTCCATCCTATTGCCTTTATACTACAGGACTTATGTGTTGTCAGTTCAAGTGTTTTTAATATTTTAAAGTTACAGGGTATTCTCTGTTTATAATGAAATGTAGTTTTAAAAAATTCAGCACTTATAATTCCCACGTTGCAGGTAGCATTTACAATCCTCTCAAAAAGTAAATAGTGGTCTGAAAATGCTTTTAATGGTAGAATTTTGATCAAAGAAAAACATAATGGAGAAAATTTAGTGATTTCTCCTTTTGGAGTTCTTTAATAGTTTTAAAATAAAAATAAAATTAGCAATTAGATTTTTTCAGCTGATCATTTAATTTTACCCATCTATTTTCAAATCATCTACTTTCTAAGCCTGACTCTAAGAAATCTTTATGTCATAACTATGCTTTAATGACTTTTTTTCTAATTTCCTCCCTAAAGTTTTTTGTAAGGTGAAATATGAGTATTTTGTACAATTCTCTGGTATTCACAGAAGTGAGACAAGATTTACTAGTACCAGATCTGCCATTATCCATAGGAAATCCACTGTGCATTGTATGATAACACATTTCTGATTTGGGAACACCATATTTCTGTTTAAACTGTTTTGTGCCAACTAGTTAGACTGTCACAGTAACAGAACCTGCCACAAAAGACTAAGCCTAAAGTTTGATTTCTGAACATCATTGCTAGCATTTCATTTATGCATATGTACCCAAAATTATTAATGGACTACACAAATAATTGAATTGAATATTTCAGTTATTCGTTCGGTTCATGGTTACTAGCAAAAGTATATGAATTAAGCTTTAGGATACTAGGATTTTTTTCCCCTATTTGGTGTTTTTTTAGTATTTTAATAACTGGTAATTAGCTACAGTTTATTGTTATTTGAAGGTGATTAATTTGAAGGTGAAATCTGGGACATACATAAATGGGGTGAAGACTGAAGTGAAGATTATTTTCAGTCTGCACTGGAAGAAAAAATTACTTTTAGAAAAGTGGCAATATGCCAGCTTCACTGATAATGGTTGGTAATTAACTTCAACAGCAGGCTGCACACCTGCTTCAAAAAGTCTAAGGGTGTAAATCATTATCCCCTGAACTCCAAAGATTTTAATTTTCTTCTTTGAGCCCCTAAACTCAGCACCACAGGGACAGATGGCTGAGCACTACTATACTTTAATGGACCAGAATTCTACCATTTCTGTGAGGGAGGAAAATATTCCACTTTGGGATGAGGCCCACTTTTCTCATAGGCCCCAAGTTATTCTAGTGCTTATAATATTTTTGCTGATCAGGTTTTTAAACTGATGGACTGAAAGTGTACTTCTACAAAATCCACTGCAACTCTTTAGTATCTAGGGAATATACCTAGTGGGTCAAAAGCGTAGTACCTATGATAAAAATGACACATTTAGCAACCTCATTTAGTGGTCTGTCAGTTTAATGTAAAGATTTGTGAAGCTAAAAATGGAAAAAATAGATATCTAAAAACTGCCGGATTTATGGTTGAAACAAAAAGACTCAGTATTTAAACTGGTCTCATCAGAGCCCAAAACACACTATACTGGCCTTTTTGTGATATTTGTCGTGAAGATTAAGCATATATTTATTCTCAGTCTGGAAGATACATTTATTTGTTTTTCTTTGGAGACTAATGGAGTTTAACACATTTTATTGTGAACAATTTCAAAATAATCCAAATATTACAAATGATGAAGCCAAAGCAGAGAGTGACTAATGGATTATCCTGTTACTGGAATTAGCCATAAAAACTAGTCATGATTTTGGTATTCGGTGCTGATCTTAAAGTGTATTTAAACATTATTTTACAAAAATCATTGATGCTCAAAACTGAAAAAGAAATCTACTTTGCAAAATTTTGCAAAAAAAAAAAAAAGGCAAAATGAAAATTTCTAAAAGGCAAAGCCAGGAAAATGTTTGTAGTAGTTGTGGGTAATTTTAAAGAGCCTTTCAATACTTTTCTGAAGCTTATTGCACTTTCCTTTTTTAATTCCTCACATAAATGGGTTTGCAGTTTTTTATGCTGTTTCTTATCCATGCAAAAATAGTTTAGTAATACTGAGCTGGCATCTTTCCCCCCACAAAAAATGGAAAAGTTCAGGAGAAAGATTTCAATGTGGTGTGACTAATATTAGAAACCTTGAAAGAAAGTGTTTCAAAGTTTGTTTCTCACTGGTAGAATTGAGTTATTCCTTCCTCCATTGTTGTAGTAGTTTTGTTCCTTTCTCAAGCTGTTAGATCAAAAGTCACTAAAAGTATGGATATTTGTCACTAATGGTGACCTCTAGTCTTCTTAAGGGTCTTGGATTTTCAAATAATTGAATATCAAGAAGTTCATGAGTACTTTGAAGACCATTTATGCTGCTTGATATCTGAAATTAGTCAAGTAAGGTTTATCCGTCTTGTCAATTGTCTAAAGTTTGAGGAAAAAGAGGTGCATACTTAGGTAAGAAAGCAGTATATTTGGAGTCAAACATCTTTTTTTATTAAGCAGTCCAGGTTACTGTGTCTTTGTAAACCAGGAATTGTATTTCACACATAACATTAAGAAAATGCAGCATGTAGTGATGATAATTTAATGTGACTTATATACATGAATTATTCAATAAAAGACTTCATTATTCAATAGAAACTTATATTGAAAAATTGAAGGCCAGCTATAAGGATAATTTCAAAAGCATCAGCACCTAGTATACACATATGTAAAATTAATTAAATATAGAAGAATATTTGTTGACTGAATAAAATTTTAGACAGTAGTTTATTGATGCCCATAAGTACTGGTAATAGGCATTTCAATAAATATTTAATCACAGCTGTAGTCAGCGTAACATTTTTAATAATTAGGATGATGTTAGCCTGATAAGAAAGGCTTTCTCGCAGCAGTTCTACTTTTGAAAAGTGTAAATGGATTTCAAACAAAAATTGTATGTAACTTAAATATGTAGTTGCTTCCTCTGGAGTAAAAAAATTGCTGCTTTTGTTTTGCAATTGATAGTGGCAGAAAAAATCCATGAAGTAATAGAGTTAGGTCTTGTTTACTGTATGAGCTCAATTTTGATGACATTTTCACTTCTTTTCTCCAATTTTTTTTATTAGAACTTTAAATCCAGATTGGTTACTTGCAGAAAGATCTTTTGAACATCATGTGCGTCTCTGGAAATGCACTTTCTAAACTGCATTCCTCCAGAATTTTCTACAACATGCATCAATGAGTCACGCAGCAAATACACTTATTCTGCACAGTTAGAGATTTAATGAAATGTTCTAGACTTTAAAAGACCAATTTTTCACTACATATTGCATAATTCACAAATAAAAGTAATGTATAAGCTTCTTACAAAGCACTGAATTCCTGAGAATGGTCATGGATCTTTAGGTTTTAATCATAATAAAATAATAGCAAAAAAGAGCTATTTTATAAATTCTACACAGCCTCAGATGCACTTTTTTGCATAATTCATAATACAAAATCTACTCCAACTTTTCAGTGCAAATATAATGGTAATGATTTTTGTGGTTTCTTAAAAAAAACTTTTGTTTTGTAAAGCATGACATTATTCAATATGTAATACTTGAACTAAGCAAAACCTTTTCTTATTCTCTAAATGAATATTGAAGTGTCATCCTGGATTCCTTGAACTATTTGCTCTAAGTATTCTTGAAAAAACAATTTTTCTTACACTCTTCATTTGACCAGTCCTCCACACAGGAAAGAATGCATAATTAACTTGAAGTTACTTCTGTACTGTATAAAATGTGCAGCCTAAAGATTGATGTAGTCCTGAGGTCTGCTTTGGATCTTGTGAATACCAGGAAGGACATTTCCATGCTTTCTCAGGAGACACATCTGTGCTACTGATGTCTTCTTTCTCTTCAGTCTGAAGTTTTTTTGACTTCTGCAAGATGCCTTCATTGAGATGTGCCACATAAGGAACATTCACTTCTTTCTAAAAGGTGATGTATTTCTTTTTCACTCACTTCCATAGGGCCTTTCATTGTACAGCAAGTTCCTTCCAAGACAAGGATATAAATATAATTGGAACTAACTTTACCAGAGGAAGAAAAAAAAAAGAAAAAAAAAAGAAGGCATGTCACTTTCTTAGACACATGGGTCACTTCTATTAAAACTATTAGAAATATTAGAATTATTAGAGAGCTTAAATGAGAAAATTTACACTGAAAATTTGCTGTGTTTCTGACATAATTTTACAGGGAGTGGAAAGATGAGATGGATGTTATGCTTGTACTACTTTATTCAAATAGATATAAGATTAATGCTTTTATTCCAAATTTCTCATTTTACCTAAAAACAATATTATACTGTAGCTCATGTATTATCTAAGTGCTAGGTAATACAAATACACCATATATACAATTAGATGATAACGTCTCTTGAGGCACTTAGAACTTTGAAGAATGGAAACATCATTTCTTTCTAATCATGTGAATTGCCTGTATATAGTATGACTGATTGTTTAAAGTATTCCAGAGTTCAGACAAAAATTTCTCAAACCTTTTTTTCTTTGACATTTGTGCTTTAAGACTGACCTGAACAGCTAAAGTTTTGGTTTTTTTTCTTTTACTGTCCATGTCCTATATCTGCTACCCAATCTTCAACTGGAATTTCTCTACTTTCACTAAATGAAGTTTAGCAGTGATTTGGATAAATTTCTATACCTTCATATATTAGATATTACAGATTCTTAGTCAAAGTGTACAGTTTAATACACTTAAGGTAAGTAACAGTAAAAAGACATTAGTCGAGAAGAGTTATTACAGAAAAACACATCTTTCTTTGAAATGAATTATATTTTGGAACTTTACCTGCATAAAAAAATCCTAATTTAACTTGAAAGAGAAACACAGCTCTGCAGTTTTGAATATCCAGTTTGCTTGCATGCAATTTCATAGAATTGTAGAACAATTTGGGTTGCAAGGGACCTTAATGATCATCTAATTCCAGCCTTTCTGCCTGGACACCTTCAGATTGGCTGGTTTGATCAGAGCTCCATCCAACCCAGCCTTGAATGGTTCCTGGGATGAGGCATCCACAAGTCCTCCAGGCAACCTGTTCCAGTGTC
Source organism: Phainopepla nitens (assembly GCA_013400175.1). Taxonomy (NCBI): domain Eukaryota; kingdom Metazoa; phylum Chordata; class Aves; order Passeriformes; family Bombycillidae; genus Phainopepla; species Phainopepla nitens. The sequence continues at coordinate 732,091 of VXBQ01014013.1, forward strand.
TCACTACCCTCACAGTGAAGAATTTCTTCCTAACAGCTAATTTTCAGTTTAAAACACTTCTCCCTTTTTCATTTTTATTCACTGCAAAATTTATAAAAACATTATTACATACAGAAGAGTTGCAAATAAAATGCAGATGTTCAAAACATTTTCTTGATAGATTACTAGCAGATTAGTTTTTCTTTTTACAATAACCACCAATCAGTTTAAAACTTTCAGTGAGGAAACTATCACCTGATGAACAGCTGTAATAATTTTAAAATCATCATATTTTACACTTTCGTATGCCTTTACTTGCCTGCCTAGCCAAAATATGCTTTTTGACATAATCAGTGCTCTGAAAATGATTATGAAATATTTTATTTTACAGAAAGTTTCTACTCGTAAGTGCCAGTCTTTTGTCAAATTTACATGAGGAATATCCTTTCAAGATTGATAAAACCTCTCTGTGAGGCTGCCCATCCCTGTGTGATGTTTCCAATACAGAAGGCTATATTTAGACAAAGAACCAAGACATCTTTTTCTTCCTGCCCTAACATTTTGACATTAGTCCTGGCTTATGTTGCTCAGCTGTCATCACATTCTGCTTCAGAGACAATCTCCATTCAGCACTTTCAAAACGTGATTCTTCATTGCATTTTTCAAAAATGTTACAGAATATTTTGATATGAAGGAAATTATTTAGAAAGATAAAAAATTTCTAACATGGAGAGAGACCACCTGAATCATGACCTAAAAATCAAGCATGATATAAACCCATCAATGGACAACTGCTTTGTATTATGAGCTGGCATACAAAGCCAGGGATTTGTATTGCCTCTTTCCCTTCTTTTAGTAAGAATTACAATACAGAAATTCACATTTCAGTCTCACCAGAAGAGCTGGTTGAGATAAACAAGTGTTCAGACTGTTCACTGCATTTGGTTTCTCCTCAGTTTTTGTAGTGATAGTGTATGAACATGAGAGCTGTTACTCTTGGGAGTGGAGCATTAATGTCCTTTCTCAGAGAGGTTAGACTGTCCCCCACAGTACTGGCCAACTCCAACTCCAGTTGAGCTTTGGCCACACAAACTTCCCCTCTTACAGCAGCAAACAACTGCATCTTTGTAGTCCTCCATTGTGGTTGCACAACAGCTTGAGACAGCCTGAGAGGCCTGCAGCTCTTCCCAGGCTTGGCCAGGGAGGGTTTGCAGAGGCCTGAGGAAGGCAACTTTTCTCAGGCTGTGTTGAGTGAGAAAATTCCTGAAGGAATACAGGGAGCTCAGGAGAAGAAATCAGTTCTCATGCTATTTTGGGAGAAGGAATGGAAAACAAAAGATATGCACCTGTGATGTGTGATGTATTTCTTTCAGAGAATTGTTTCCTTTTCTTTGACAATGGACTCAGGAGGGTGTTTCTACTTGTCCCTTGTTTGTCTTTATTGACCAATGTGGTTCTGCTTTGCAAACCCATCTATAAAATGCACAGAGATCTTCAATAAACGCCTTTTCTGGTTCATCAAGCCTTCTGTTATGAGTATGCCACTGTGTGAACTCAGCAGCAACACTCCATTGTCAATAATACTCCTAAAACAGAGGAAAAAAAAAAGCAAAATTAAATGATTGAGAGTCACAAAAGCTAGAAGAAATACATTTTCTATAAGTGTAAATAAAGTTATTGAATGCTATGGATTACTGTATATACCCTTAAAAGATTCACCCCATCATACATTTTTCTATTTAATGTAGTGCCTTATGATTTTTATCTATAAAATAATAAGCCATCTGCCTAGGATATTCTTTTCTATTGAACCTAGTTTTAAATATGAGTGTGTCTTCAAAACGAAGCATATTACAAAATTTTATTCTAAAGTAACTGTGGTGTGCCTAGTGTAAGATTAGAGTTAGTGGGAGAAATTATTTATAATGCTAATTCAGCTAACATTAGAAGGACCATTTCAGGGTAGGAGGATCCCTACAGAGGGCAGAAAATGAGTGTGTGGCTGGGTCTGTACAACAGATATAAAGATACTACAAGGTTATAGAGCAGTAATCTGACTGAAGACTGGTGTCCTTTTGAATAACAGAGGATAGAGTCTCCCAAAGAGTTGTATCAAAGATCATTCAGGGACAACCAGGCTTTGTTTCACTGACTTAAAAAGGATTTGCATTTGCATCAGCAAACACTATTACCTGGCCTTCTAATTACAAAGCCTTTTTTCAGTTTACACAATGGGATTACTGCTTGCTACTGAAAGGTGAATATCTGTCCTTTGGATGAGGAATTCGAACCTGTTCACAGAAGTTGGATGTATTTCATTGTTTCAATAGTATCATGATATCTAATATTTTATCAAGAAAATGACATGTTAAAACTTCAAAACTCTTATTCATCCAGCAAAACAAATGTAATTTTTGTTGATTCTGTGTGTGACATCAAGCTCCCATAATTGTACTAGGGGAGTAGGGCTGTTATACAATGGATCTCTCAGAAAGTTTTCTGAGTAGTTTGTCTACTTATGACAGCTAAATAGCCTGCAGTGACTTCAGTATTATTTGTTTGGCTTTATACTGCAAAGGTGAATGAGTCATAAGCCACCTCTGGTTCTGTTTTTGGAAACTAAGAGAAGTAAATTGCTTCCTTTCTTTTTTCCTAGAACTGTAAAAACTTGTGCTCAAAAATACATGTAACTAGTCTTTATTTTAGTTTTTCTATTTGTTTGTTTTGACATTATTTGATTAAAAAACATTAGAGAAAAGTGCAATATGATGTGGAAATTACATTGTATGGGCATATAGAATAATAAGTTGTGTTTAATTGGGAAATAAACATTATCTGAGATATTGAGCAAAATACAGTTTTATAGAGTGGGCTGAAGAAGAAAAAGTACGAAAAAACTCTTCATAAACTGTAGATTTTTGCTGTTACTAGAGGGTGTTTTAGTGGCTTTATGTGGTTAGTAGTTAGGTGCTATAATGTGAATGCTCTTACACTGTCATTGTCTCACAAAACTGTGCATTTATGCTATTTACAGATGTGTATAGGATGGAAATTTAGAAAGATATAGTCAATAATGTTATTTATGTCAGATAAATATTTGCTTATTCACATATATTTTAATTTATTTATGTTGCTAAAATAAAATACTACTACTACCTAACTATAGTTCTCAAAGTGCTCCTTGAAGACAGCATGCTTCAAATTTCTTCAGCTTATTTATACGTATGAAAACTTTCTAGTCCTTTGTGGCTGGAGATTCCTCTTTGCCATGCAGAGAATCTTATGAACAAATGAGAGTGAGAAACACATTGACGTGAATCAGACTCTTGCAGAGCAGTGCCATAACCCCGTGGCCTCTTACATGACCTATAGGCGAGAAAAAATTTCTACATTTGGAAAGCTCTAAAGAGGTTTAGAAATCCACAGCACATACACATCACTCCCACAAGGTGGAAGCCGCTTCTCCAAAAGGGAGGTAAAGTTTGGATAAACACTCAATTGGTACTCACTGGATGTGGATTTAATATATTCTACCACCCTCTATAAAATCTTGTACCATGGATTTTTTTATTAACATGTACAATAATTGTTTGAGATATAATTATTTTGATCTTCTTATCAAGTATGTGTCTGTGTTTGATCTAAATTTTTTTTATAGGTCCTCATATGAGAAAGGATAGATTTAAACATTTCTTGAACATTTTAATACTAAGATGAGGTACCTGACTCTGTCTGTGAAAAACAGTCTGAGATGAAAACCAAGCTGAAAGTCCGCCATGGTAATATCCAGAAACTTAATGTTTAAAATGCATATTGAGTATTTGTTTATTAGATTTAGTTTATGCTTTTCCAGAGTTTGAACCTCAATCTTCCCAACCACAGAGGAGCTTCCTAAACAGCAGAATAGATTAGAAGTGGACTCTCAGGAGTCTAGATGTTCCCATTACATCTTCCACCTATGTAAATAAAAAAAATACTAATTGGAGCAGGGCCTTTACCTATGACTTTCACAGCACAAGGGAACACTCTCTATGTTGAATTCTAGACTGAGTCTTTCTTTTATGCATAGCAAAGATAGATCTGAAAATTAAAAAGAAGAGGGGCATGAACACGTATCTCTCATATGTTATGCGAATCCCAGATATAGCTAAGCTTCTGGGTATTCTAGGATGCTTTTCACTCTGATTATATCAATATTTAAGAAGTTTTTTCAGAAAAAAACCTTCTCAATTGATATGTCATTGCTATTTTTTTCACTTTGATAAAAAGGTATCTTCTAATAAAGTAATACTTTAAAGAAATTATTAAAAAACTCCAGAATAAGCAGGTGAACTGTGAGTGGAAAGCTGAACCATATGACACAAAAGGACACTTTTTCTTCTTCTAGATGGAAACTCTTATATCTTTGGGAATTTTTTCTACAGAAAAATTGACCTCAGGTTTTTATGAACAGCTCCTTACATGATGACAGCCCCACCTGCTACAATTCATATCCTGAAAGGGAGAGTTTTCAGATTTATTTACTTCAAACTATTTTTTTTATTTTATCTTCTCAAACTTGGACCTTTATTGCCTCAGCAAGTTAATAAAGCAAGTTCATAGGCATCCAAAACCTGACTTGCAGGAACAGTCCAGAGGAAATGAAAAAACATGTCCTGTGATCTATTGGGTTGTTACTCTTCATGACCATTGGTATTTTTGGCAAGCACGCAATTTACTAAATCATGAGAAATCTGGATTGCCACAGATAGAATTGAAGATCTGCCGCATAACAGTAGAAGGCAATCTCTGACTGCATTTGAACAGTGTAAAAAAAAAAAAAAAAGTATTTATTTCTACTACCCTTTTAACAGCGTGCTTTTCCTTTTGCCTATGCATGCTTGAAGGGATATCAGCAGGTTGCACCTTCCTATGTCCTATAAAACCTGGGCAGCTTTCCATAAATTCCCTCCATGTCATCCTGACACTCAATTTTTGTCTGGGATCAGCATATTCTCTAGTACCCACTAATAAATATACCAAAATCTCAAGCAAAATTAGCACTGATGCTTGCTTCTTCTGAAAGTCTGAGTAAGTCAACAGAATCATGCCTGATTCTTCTTTGGGATCTGCTAATCTAATCAGAAATCTTTGAATCTTTGACTATCTTCTCTTTCTACAAATACAGAATAATTTTTGTGGAGAAGTACTTTTAAAGATCATCTAGTTCCAATGCTCCTGCCTCAGGGTTTTGCTAGTAGTGATTTGGTCTGGAGAAAGGAGATAGCAAAGAAGCAGTAAGAAGAGCAGAGAGGGGATTTGTAAGCTCTACAGAGTTCCTAGTAAAGGTAATTGTTGGTCATTTGTGCTCCCAATAAACTCAGTAGCCACATGGTGGATGTAAGCTCAGTTATCTCAGTGTAACTGTAACAATAACCTGGTGCAGAAATCTTTGCAAAGAGATTTTTCAAAGAAAAGGTGGTGGAAAATTTTACTACAAATATAGCAGTGTATACAAGCAGGAGACCTTTCTTTTCTTCTGCAATCTCTATATGGAATAATTGGTGTTGTCTTCCAAACAGACAGAGATTTCTGTTTTGGGACCTTTGAACATTTACACGGCCCATAGGTAAATTTCAGAATTGTCACCATCGCTCTGTGTATTCAGATTTTAAAATTTTGCAAACTCTTAGAAAAAGGTTTTCACTCAAAGGTCAAGCAAAGTTTTAAATTACTAAGCACAAGAGAGCTGGTGTTATTTTTTTAGTCTGAACCATGTATTTTTAGAGGTTAAAGTAAGAGCAGCAGCTGATATTTATTTTTTTGCGGTGTTAGTGAGTGCTCATCAATAACCTAATGGCCATATCTGATTCTACAAAAAAAGCAGGTGTTTTGGCCAAGTACCATACAGTATATCTGCTGATTTAGAGTTTTGGTACTTTTTAGAATTATTTAACACACCTGTATTCATGGTCTGGGTACAATCTTCTCCATAGAATTTTTTATTAACTCTAGGGATACTATGCTGATGACAGTGTATTTTGTTCCTGTTTCTGTTGTTGCCAGTTATAGGAAAATTGCAAATGTAATCAGACAGATTTTAATCTTTATTGCAACTATCATCAATACACTGTGATTCTTTTAATATCTCTGCTTTCACTATATCAAATTTCTGATTCTCTTCAAGCCTTCAATATTTGCTTCTGCTCTACTCCATTGGCAGGAATAAAGTGATTGTGAATTGCAGAGGGCCAAGATACAACTGACCCACTTTCATTTTCTTCTTAGGTCTATGTATCTTCCATAACCTAAAATTTGACAGTTTCTCTCCTGTACATATTTATTCTCTTTCTTTTCTTGGTTCCAATGCTGTTTGGTGTCAGTCATCTATGGGAAATATGAGAGGATAAAAAAATTGAAAGTAATATCAGAGTTTAAAATCCTGCAGAGATTTGCCTTTGTATATGGTTCCACTGGCTAATAATGAGCATAAACCTAAGAAACTCTCCCATTTAAAAAAGTTGTATTTTCAAGTTTCTGAGCTTAGGCAGAGTGAAAAAGAATTTTCAGCTTCAGAGGGCCTTCTCACTTTTTTCTTTGAAGAAATAATGGAGATTGGAACAGTTGGATAAATGCAGATCTCATTAAACAGCACAAGAAATGAATGAACCTCCTTGATTCTGCTGCCTGCAGGATCAGACCACAAAGTTTATTCTCACTAACTTTCTGAATTCCAGAAGTTCCCTGACAGAAGACAAAGAATGGAGAATGAAGAAATCCAGCATCAATTGTTCTCAAAAGACATTTGAAAAAAAAAGCCCTTCCCTGGTGCCACCTACCGAAGCTTTCAGAGATTCATTTTGCATTCCATGTTGACAGCTAAAAAACACAGGCATAGAAATATTTGGCCTACACAGATCCCATCCAGCAGCAAGGAGAAAAGCTTTTGCTCTCTTTGAGAGAGCCTCTCAAAGGTGTAAAAGTGGAGGAAAGGAAGGAAAAAGTTCAGGCTTGGGCACAAGGAGAGAGCCAATGGCATGCCCTAAAATTTCTCTGCTTAAGTTCTCTCCCTCAAGAGAAGATTACAAAAATGTAAACAAATGAATAATAAAATATCAATTTTTTCTTTGTTCATTCTCATGGAAGGCCTTACGAACGTAATCCTTAGGACCTAGTTCTACCCATTTATACACAAGAGATGTAAAATTAATTAAAATACATGAGGAAAAAAATGTATTGTAGTCCTCACATATGTGCTTTTATGTTTTTTTCCTGTAGGACAGGAGGGCCAGAAGCTCAAAGAGAGTTTAAGAATCAGATGTTAAAGCAGTAAAAAGGTGTTAAGGCTGTCAAAAATGGAAAACTTCTTCAGACAAAAATAACATTTTAAAAGTGTGTGTAGGAACTGTCTGTATGTCTGATGCAAGCCAACTTAGTTATTTAAAACATTGTTTGACCGAGTGAAGACCTTTTTCTAAGGGAGTTTGCAAAATTTTGAAATCTGAATCTGCAGGGTGATGGTGACAATCCTGAAATTTACCAATGAACTGTGTAAATGTTCAAAGGTCCCAAAACAGAAATCTGTCTGCTTAGCAGACAACACAAATTCTAAATTACCCACATGTAAGAAGCACGTACTAGAAATATAGGTTTTTCTTGCTAAAATGAGGAGACCAAAGTGTCAGAATTATGCAATATGTGGCCTGGGTGTACAATGTGGAGGAGGTTCTATCGTCACAGGTCTGTGGACTCCAGTCTGAAAACAAATAAAAGAGAGTTACATGAAGTTGACTTTCTTGAGTAATTAGGTCCACAAATTCAACCTGCTTTGGAGATAAATAGAGATTGGCACAAAGCTAAGAAAGATTTTATTATGTTATTACACAGTTGAATTTCCCCTATGCTTCATTAGAAGTTATTGTAACTTTCTCCCCTCGGTACTTTGCATCAAAACTGGGTAAAAATACTTTGGCTCTAGAAATCACATGCCCGGAAATATGTCCCAAAATATGCTCTCGCTACTTGTGACTGATAGGTCTTGTCTGACTCTGTGCTGCACTAGCTGAAACCTCCCAGAATAACAGTTCTCTAGACTTTCTTACTTCAAAGTAAGAGAAATTTCAGGTAAGCAGAGATTTTTCTCTGTGATGATTGACATTCATTGTCATTTAGGTGTGCAAAACCATAGATGGGAATATAAAACCTCCGAATGCAAATTCCCTGGAAATAACAAGGCTTACTGATTCGCTATCTTTTCTTTATGAAGAGGATTTGAAATGAAAGCTATAACCTCAGGCTTCAAAACAGACACAATAACTGCGTTTACAGTAAAGTTCCATATACCAAATAGATGATTTAGAATAAATCTTTCTGTTCAGTGTTATTCATACTTAAAAATTTACTTATATAACAGCAGTAAATTAGGTTGTAGTGAAAAGAACTATTATAAACTCTCATGGAATGATATCTATATTTTAGTCAACCTTGACTGATTTCAAAATCTTCTTTATTTAAAAATTCCATCTATATTACATGTCTATATATTTTAAACTACTTTTGAAATGGAAATCAGCTATAAATCCAAAACAATTCAAGACAAGTCTTTTTCTTACTGTTGTCCATGTGTACTCCCGTAAGTCCTTGACAAAATAGTGCTACTTTGAAATGTGATTCTGATTGCTTTAGATAAGTCCTCTGTGGTGACTTCTAAGATCAACTGTGCTGATTTTTTTTCTGCTATATTTTGCATTTTCATTACTTATTCACCTGATGTACATATAGGGGCCAAGTGTGTCTGTCATGCTGTTTCAGTGCTGCCCCAACTGCAGCAAAATTACATCTGCTACAGTGCCAATGCTTACAGATTATTTGTTTTTCACACAGCTTTTTCTAATGCATTTATAGATTTTATTAGAATTCTTCATGAAAATTTATAATACTGTTGTTTGCCAGGGTAATTTTATTTTTAGACCTATTTCTGCTGTCAGTAATAAGAAAACATGCTTTTGTTTCAATTTCATAAATATCTTATCAAGTATTTCTTCTTTTGAATTCCTAATGGTAATTCTTCAGATGACTTTATTGAAACACAAGGCAAAGAACTCATTATAATTTCTTTGGAGCTGTAACAAGTCATTGACAAGTCTACAAAGAGTAGACTTGTACGACTGCCCACTGCTGGATGTAATAATGTTTTAGGGCATTTCCTTGGGCTGCACTATGATATTGTCATATCATTTTGAAAGTGGCTCTTCATTTGAGAATGCAGACTTTCATTCTCCTTCAAAAACCCTGTAGAATAAAAATTTTGACGTTTCTCTGCAATGCTGAGATCTTTTACTTGTATGTATATTATGCAAAGCAGTTATAACCAGCCAACTTTTTACATGTGACACATAATATTTTCCCTCCTGTATGTTAGCCATTATTCTTAGTCACTGGAAATTTATATCATACCTTTTCCGGTTTGCTCAAATATGCTAAGCTTTTTATAATATACATACATGAAAACAATAATTACAAATTACCATAAATATATATGGCACCTATGTGTTACTGACATTTTTGGCACCTATAAAACGGATCCTTCAATTTTCTAAAAGTTATTGAAAAGGCAACATTATTACAAATAGCCCCACATCCATAAAACCTGTTGCTGAATTTGAAAATTAAGTCTTCATTTCTAAGTTCAGGAAACCACCATCTAGCTAATTATTGAACTGCACTTATCACTTTTTCAGTGTGACAAAACAGTGGTGTTAGGAAATTATATTTGTGCTCCTATTACTATCTTGAAATAATTCACTCTCTCTTGGAGATCATCTGTACAGCCTCTCTTTCTCTTCATTGTAAAGGACTGTATGAACAGCTCGAGTCTGTGTCCCTCAAGGAGCTGCTAGTCTGTCTCAGTGGCTGCATCCTTTTGATGGCTTTCCTTTGAATTTGCAAACACTTCGCTGCGGGTGCCAGGGTCGCCACCAGAACAGCCTTGCAGTTGGTAATGCACACAAGCCAGCACCAGATCCTGTGGTTAAAACCAGCCAGTACGAATAAAGAGAAGAATTAAGAATTACATGAAGAGACTGTGGGATGTTCATAGTGTGCAGATGTGCCTGTGTTGCGGATTTACCCTGTGAGAATACAAATCCTTGCACAGTGCACTCTATTTATTTCATTGCAAATCCTGGAACAGTTTTTGATGTTTTGAAGGGTTTATGTCTTTCATCTCTATTGGTACATCTCAGACAAGACGATGAGACACATTCTGGCATATACATTTGCATGGCACTGCTGCTTCGATGCAGGAGGATGGTGGAAAAATGTCCATCATAATAGGGTGGAGATTTTTTAATTTTCATTTTCTTCATTAGTTTTAAAAACAGTTCAGAAGTGACATAAAATGCTACCTCCCTAACAAAAATCTGTAGATCCAGGTGCCACTTTAAATATTAAAAAGTACTTAAGAAATGTTTTGTAAGACTATTTGTTCAGAGAACAAAAATGAATTTCACTCTATGTGTGCAGGAGTTATTTAATCACTAGCAATAGTTGTTTACACTAACAGTGCATCCAGTGGTTAATTCACAGGACTCCTAAGGGAAGGCTGAGCCACAAAAAGGTCTCAAAGATGCAAGCCAGGGTAGAGAGTGCCCTGTAATATATTTAACAAACATTAAAGCAAACCACAAAGAACTACAGGAGGAACCAAGGGTAGTGAAGAATATATTATTTGCCTCAAAAAATAAAATGCTTTTAACCTGGTGATAGATGCTTTAAAGGCAATGAAAGACTGTGTTTCCAATGGACACATAAACGCACCAAATGAGGATAATGTGTGAGGATGTGTATCACAGGGAACATAAGAACTTACATTACATTGTTTCCTTTGCTAATTGATTGATTGCTTAATTGATTATTAGGATTTTGACTGCTTGATGATAGCATTAATAAATTAGTCAGGTTATTTTATGTTTTATATTTACATTTTATATTAAAATAGTCAGTTACAAATTTCTTCTTTGCTGTGGATTGGTCTATTTTTCCCCTAACATTGATATGCATAGCATTGTGGGAAGGAAGTTATATAAATAAGGATTCTTCTCCATCTAATTACTTTAATTGATTTGTGCTAAAATAGTTGACCTTTAGTACTAGGTTCTGCCTTCACATTCAGAATTGACAGCTCACTCTGATGATCATCAGCCACTGGGAAAATCAGTTAAGATTTCAATTAAAAGCATGCAGTGTAGGCTAATCTATGGATCTCACATTAGTAACGCTCCTTGCTTCCCTGCTAGAGAAAATGCATCATGTTTAGCCTGAAAAATATTATATGGAAAGCACCTGAAGAAGTACTACAGGGAGGTATATCTAAAAACTGACAAACCAAACCGACATAGGAGTCTCAGAGCACATGTTCATACATGTCAACAAATTACACCTAGTCAATAGCACCTCTCTTTCGGGTCGAAGATCATAAGGTATTTAAAATAAGCTCATTCTTACGCTGTATTTCTTGGGTGACATGAGAGTAACGATGTCGTCACCTACCTACATTTTTTTGCTTTAAGTCTTATTTTTCAGGAAAAGCTGGCCTAAAACTCCTTTTTATTAGATAAACAAGCAGAAACAATCCACACTTTGGTAAAGTGTCAGGCACACCTGTGGTCTTTAAGAATACAAAAACCAGAAGTAATAAATGTTGAACTAGATGGAATATGCTAATTAATAAAAGTCTGTTGCTATTCTTTGAAGTTAATTTTTTCTTCAATAAGATCATTAGAGAAGTCTTCAAAATGTTTTCTATTTTTTTACTTCTAAAAACCCACCTTTCCTTACAAGACTTCAGTGAATTTCAAAAAAAGGTGCAAAGCACTCATTGAATATTACAACTGTGCTTGAAGCCTATGCTATGGCAGAAAAACACCCTAGCTCATTTTATTCTTCATATTACTTTAGCATGCTTTACAAAGGACATCATTAAGTATTTTAATAGAAAAATATGACAATAAACTCAAAGCACTTTTCTCAGTTCAAAACCATTTTACTTTGGACGAGTGTTGTTCCATAACTGGAATATATTATTACTCCTATTATTTGTACTATTGCAGTCAGAAGCACTCTCTAGTAGAAGGTGTTCTGTATTAAAGTACATTTTGGTTGTTCTGGTGTATGTTTGATGAAAAGTAGGAATAATTGGGCATAAGTTGAGTAATCTACTTGCTGAATTATGAGTTGAAGTGGAAGTAAGATGAAAAATAGATTGTGTTTTGAGTAGGAAAGGAAGCAATGACTAACTCTACAAAAGCATCTTTATATTATTCAAAATAATTCCTCATAAAAATTCATGATATTTAAATTAGCTCTAACAGTATAATATTCCAAAGATGTTGATTCAATTGCTAATAGCCACTGGAAATATTCTTTGCTATCTCTCAGTCAATGTTTTAAGTCTTCAAATCATTTTGTCTTTGTTATTTTGAAGGAAAATAAAATATATTCCTAATTATTTTTTCCCATGTCTGTCTATAGTGTTCTATGTTCTTAAATTTGGTGCCTTTTATGACCTTATTTCTAAGAAAAAGACAAATTCTATAAAGTGAGAGGCTGTTGCAGATTTTCAAGTTAAATTATGATGTATCTTCCTTGAACAGCAGACTACTGAAAAGCACAATAGAAAAATTTTTAGAATGTTTACTTAAGGTTTGCTTATTCCTGCCAAAGACCTGGCAAAAACATTTTTTTCCCCAAAGACCACCTTGCATACATAACTTTTCTCCCTTTCTCATGCTATCATATCTGTGGTGAAAAGGGCTGATGAAGATCACCAAAATATTTTCCTTGTGAACCTCCAGCTTCTAAGTCATCCCCCACTGCTTATTTGGAAAACAATTCAAATTTCTTGATTTTTCACTCCTTTGCAGAAGAACCAAATATTTTGAGCAGAAAAGACACAAATGAATCTTGATTGATTTATGATGAGAGAACTATAGAAAAGGAGGCTCTGGGTGAACCTTATCACTCTGTACAACTACCTGAAAGGAGGTTGCAGCAAAATCAGGGTCAACCATTTCTCCCAGGAAATTAGTGACAGGACAAGAGGACATAACCATGAGCTGCACCAGAGAATGTTCAGGTTGGACATCACGAATAATTTCTTTACTGGAAAGGGGGTTAGGCATTGGCATGGGTTTACCAGGAGGCAGTGGAAGCACTGTCTCTGGAGGTGTTCAAGAAAGTGTAACAAGGCTAGATATAGGACTTAGTGCAGTGGTCTAGTTGTTCTGTGATCAGTCAAAAGTTTGGCTTGGTGATCTTGGAAGTATTTTCCAACATTTATGAGTCTGTAATTCTATGAGTAAGACAACAGAGATCTGAAAAATTGAGATGTTGACATCTTAGCTATTCATCTTACTTTCTTTTACGTTCTGTGGCGAGAAGTAGCCGTTTATTGGGACTGCCTATCATATCCCATGCCACTTTCTTCTACTGCCTGTAAAGTGAGCCCAGCCTCACTACCTTACGTGCAGATATCCAGAATCCAAATATTTAAAATGAGGTCTCCAGTGAAGGTTTCCATCTCATGGTTTGTTTGATTTTGAAGATTTTGATAATGCAATGTCAATAGTCAATGATATTGTATTGTCTGTTGCTTTGAGTGATAAGTGGGATACAACAGCAACATTAGAGTAAAATCTCTCGCAGATAAACTAAACCATCCTAGTGGGAAATGTACAGAGGAGGATCAAATGAACTAACCAGTTCTTGAGGAATCTACTGGCTTCCACTTTGTTCTGGGGGGTTTTCTGTGTGTGTTTTGTTTGTTGGCTTTTGGTGGAAGTTTCTTTGTGTATATTTTGGTTTGGATTTTGGTGGCTTTTTGGGGTCTGGTTTGGGCTCATTTTTGTTACAGTTAATACATTGTCATCAGAAAAACATTACTTATTCATATTTTGCTGTGTTTTAGTAGTGATCTTAGGAGATGACCTGGATGGACACGTTATCAAAACAGCTTTCTGCTATTCTTGCATCTCTCTCCCAGATTATTGCCAAGCTACATGTCATTGAGCAGTCTGAGAGGAAACCAATGTGCAGACCGGGGCAGAAAGTATATTTCTGTTTAAAAACTTGAGGAGCAACACTGATACAACCCAGTTTACAAAATGAATGCATATATTTCCAGAAGCATAGAAGACTGAAAACTTCCGCTGAAACAATGTAATTAAAAGTTACAATGAAAAAAAAGGGTTATCATTCTTAGTGACATTTGATTAAACGTGCTAGCTCGCAAAAATACACAAATGAAGGTCACATTTGCAAGTATTATAAGACAGTCTACATTTTAATTAGATTGTTGAGAAATGTCAATGAGTTAGTAACTGACCAGGAGTCACTTACAGAAAAAGAGGAATAAAAGAAAACAAAACATCACACTAACAGTCAGAATCCCTTTCTCTCTATAAAGTTCAAACATTACAAAGGAAGTTTTCAAAGAAATTTTGGGGTTGATTTAATGAATTTTCCTTGTCACTTCTCTCTGTTTAAATAAAGAATGCATTTTTGTCAAATTACTGTGTATCATTTTTTGAGCTTTATTGAGCTATGCTGTGCCTTTTAAAACAAATTATAAAATATAACAGGGTAGTGTTTGTGGTTTATATTTGTACCCATCGACTGTACCCAAGGAACTTGTGTAAACATTTGTGCCTTGTGATCCCCTTTCCCTCAGAGTCAGCTTTGTTCTCCCACAACAGCACACATAAAATAAAGTTGAATTTAACCTGACACAGATATTACAAACTACAGGAGTAGTAGTGTGTGCCAGAAATAATAACAGATGCATGAATAATTTATTGAGTTGACACAGATTCATTAAAAAATTACCAAAATTATTTCATATCAGTTTGCTGTTGGAAATCCATTAAGAAAATGAGCACTGGAAATTACAGAGAAGTAGTCATTCTTTAAAGTATCATACCAATATTAAAATTACTATAAATCTGGTATTTCTAGTTCAAAGAAATATGAACATTAACCCAAATCAGTGATTTTATTGTGGCTGGTTTCTAGTTGCTTGATATCCTTACCATTTGGGCTGATATCTTCCTCATCTGTGTCTTTTTGCAGCTGAAGGAACCTTGGGATGTTTCATCCCAAATACTTAATTTATTTATCAGAATGAGGGTGGGGAAAATATAATTTCATTGTAAAGCTCAAGTACAGTAGCATTTTGAGAACTACCCATAGTAGTTTTGATGAAATTTCTCAAGGATTTTTAGGGTAGACTGGTAAAGTAAAAAAGCACATTAGAGAGTAATATCTATTCTCCAGCAGTTTAACTATGTACTTAAATAATGGAATATATAAATTTATTCTCCCAAATCTCAGAAGACTAATCTAAACCAAATTAAAGGGAATAATTTTACTGTAAATAGTAGTCTAATAAAAATATATTCTAATTAAGTCACTGTAACTAGGCAGTTCAGAAGTCTAAATCTCTTAAGTTGAATGCTCGAATTAGGAAGCGGGTTTTGTTTTCAGGTAAGTGTACTTTCTGCTGTAGTTGTCAGTAACAATCACAGGCTACAGAATTTCAGTAAACAAAATGAGAAATATTTCCTTATGTATAATTTATTAACCATTTCCAGTTATGTTTTACAAGAGAAACTTTACTCAGATACAGCATCCCCATGAGCATGACAGAGCAACTGGAATCAGGGTGAAATTTCACGTTGATTGCTAATGCCAGCCAAACAAAGCAATTATATCGTAGAAAGTCAGAAAACAGATTATGTAACACTATCGTTACTGCAGGATCTTTTCACCATGTCAAGTGACCTTTTTACCCTTTCCTTCTCTTTCTTCCCATGGTACTTTGCATTCATGCCATCTGAGATCCTGTCAATTCTTTCATTCTTTCAAAGCCTGAAACTACCACTGCAGAAGTAGCGTTTCCCACTCTGCTCGATAAGAAGGAATTATAAACATGTCTTTTCTTCTTAAGTGGGAGAAAAATTTTGGTCTTCTTAATTTGATGAGGCAGCACAGAACAACTTCATTTCACAAAATTGCCTACACAATATATTTCAGCAAAAGGAAGTTGTCAGAACTATTTTAGTGCGGTTGAATCCTATTTACTAAAGTGGCTGATTGTTTTACACACACAAACAGGAGAGTCATAGCCTAAAATGACAAAAGTTACATGTTATGCCAATGTGAAAAGGATGTCTGTTTTTTAAATATTTATCACCAGCGGAGATGACAGAACCGTGATCTTTTTTTTCTTCCAGCCATTTCCAGTTGTCCTCCATAAGAACTGTTCCTTCATAGGCACTGCAGTCTGGATCCCTTTGCTCATCTCTATGAATATATTTTTGAATGCTCTTCTAACATCTTTAATAGTGTTGCATTTTCAGGACAACTGATTTCAATACTTCTGCTTGCTTTGTGTCTGCAGGTCCTGAGTTATAGTTTTTAATCTATTATAATGTAATTGGTTTCCTTTATATTTGGCATTATACAGGGACCAAAAACTTGGGCACTATTCTTTATTTGTAAACACTGAATTTTTAAACAGAGTCAGAAAAGGCAATAAAGGGAGCTTCGAGAGACAGCAGAGCAGGTGACTTTAGCATATGTATGTTTTTGGGAAAGGCATTTGTGCAAATAGGTACTCTTGGCCTGTTTAGCTAGCCTGCTTGATGTGCAGAGTAGTGTTGAATTGAGGCATATTTAACTTCAGACAATGTTTCTGCATTGCCCATACAAAGTGATGGAAGGCTGTGAAGGAAAGATGGTGGCCTGGCAGACAGTTTTCCACCATTAGGTAGAAATATAGGGTCATTGAAATAGAATTAAAAACATTGAAAACTCATGTTTCTATAAGTAAGAAATGTAATGACCACCGGATTTTTTATATTGTGGTGAAGCTGCAGGGAAATATTCTTAGAGGTCTATGCTGCGACCTAATTCTTTTCAGAAGCTGAGTCTCTCATCAATCCTGGGATGTTTCTGTCACTCCTTTTATAGATAAAAGTTTTCTACTTTTCTACTGCTTAACTAAACATTTTTTTGCAAAGTGACAGATTTTGTCTCTATTCAGTGTTCACTTCTTGTTTTGTTTTTTTTTTTTATTTTTTTTCCAGAATATTCAGAAGCTGTTCCAGGTCTCCCCACATCATATGCTGCAATTCTAAGAATCAAATCTGGTAGTTCATCTTTAGCCTCATTTAATTCAAAGAACAGACCTCGATTAAGCAGTCCTTCATTAGGAAGTGTATCTTCACCAGGCTGGAGAGGAGCCGCACAACATTATCACTCCCCAACAAACCTCTACCACTTTTCAGAGACCTTCAAACATGATGGTAAGTATAGCTTCCCCCTCTAAAACTTGTAAACATTTTTCAAAATCTGTGCATATTTTTCAGCTGACTTCAGAATTTCTCAGACATAATTTTGAATTTTATTAAATGTCAAAAGGTGGAAATGAGCTGCTTTCCTTTAGGTTCTTAAGAGCAGCCTTGAAGTCAGCAGTAAAAATATCCTTTCTTAAAGATTCCTATGTAGAATAGTTTTATGCAGGTGTTGCTACATGAAAATAACAAACAAGTGATTTGAAATTCCATTACAGAAAAATTCCATCTAGTAGTAAAAAATCTAAGCCACTTTTTATACATATTTTTTTCTCCTTGGAATTTTTTTTATTTAATCATGAATTCCAGTAATATCAATTAAACATGAAGACTAATCTTATAAAACTACTTCTTCTCTAAATTATCTATTCTGTGTAGTCAGCTCTGTCATGCATGTACTTATGTGCATGCTTGGATAGTTTCTCATGTGATATGGTGTCATTCACCTCTAAATGCAATAATTCATAGTAACAATAAATATTTTCCCATGTTTGGTTGCATTTTAAAAAGCCACATTTCTAATACCATTTCTTTAGTGAAAATAATTACCTGAATTGCAGTCAAAAAAGATAGAATGCCAGAAAGAAAGAAAGAAAGAAAGGAAGGAGAGGGAGGTAGGGAGGGAGAGATTAGAGGATTCATAAGCATTTTAGTCTAAGGATGTAAAAGAGGAAAGAATTGTGATTAATAACTTGCAGTTCAATTAAATTCACACAATATCATGTGTGATGACAGGTTACTTCTCTCAGCAAAGTCTTATATTTTTCCCCAGAAAATGTCTTGCATATATTGAAAATTAATGGTGTATGCATGTGGTTTGTGCAGAAAAATGGCTTATATACAAGCAAAAAATATATTCCCTGAATATAGTTTGATCTAGAAAAGAAACAATTTGATCCTGTCAGCAGCTAAATTCTGTTTGATACCATTTCTGGAATAGGGGCATGTTACTACATTTGTCCTTCCACTGTAAGCAGTGACTACAATGAACTCGTTTTTTCCCCATTCACCAGACACTGGTAACTCCTCCCTGACAACCTTTTAAGAGCAGATTAAAATTAATATCCATTATTGGAACTGTAGTCTATTATCCTGATCTTCCACAGCATGAATGTCTAAAGACTGAAGGAGAAAGCAAAAAATAGACTATTTGAATAATATAGTACAAGCTAGACCTAGAAATCCTGGACATCTCCAGAAAGCATGGTGAGATCATACCTTAGGGATGATCATCGTACCATAGATATGATCTATGATTTAGGTCAGCAATCATGACTCTTCTCAAAACACTGGGGCCACATTGCAGCTCAGCAGTTGAGATTCATCAGTTTTTCACTAGCAAGTGAAAAACCACTGACTGGAGACAAAATTGTAAAAGGGCCATACCTCATAATGAATAGAGTGTTTGACCAAGAAGAGAGGAACACTATTCTTCTAAAGACTACATAAAATAGTCTTAGGAGACTTATTTCACTTTCAGATCTTGGTATATCCAACTGTGTAGACATTTGTAGAAATAGGTAAATCTGAGTCATCTGATAATGTTTTAAAAGCCCTTGATTGACTGAAGTGCTTGCATAGCATAACGATAGGTATGAGAAAATATTTAGAAAAGATCAGCAGTTGACCAAGTAGGATAATCTGCATCATCTAAGAGGAACTCAACACATCTCTTATGGCTCCTGAATGTAACTTATTTTCTAAACTGCTCTCAGTTCTATTAATAACTTGATGCCTGGATAAATATCTTTGATATTTAGAAACTGAGAATAAGTGACTATTAAGATTATCGGTCATTACACTTAGTAATATTGCTTATTTTGGTTTGGCATCAAGGTATTTTTTTGGTTTGTTGGTTTTTTCTTCCATTTTTATAGGTCTTGAAGTAAAGGTATTCTAATTATCATCCTGTAACAGCTATGTGATGATAGAGTTAAGTGGTCATGTTTATCATCCAAGGTTTCCTAAATGAGGAAATGCAACAGCATCCTGTGGTAATGAGACACCACTGCTTCAAGTGAGAGGACATTTTTAGGAGGAGAGAAAACATGTTTTATATTAATATAATGGAGAATTTGCATAATTCAAGCATCTAATATATGGCATAAATTCAGGAGTGAAGTTTGCTGTAAAAAACACCCAAAAATACTTTTATTAGCTTCTGAATTTTACCACTTCTCAAGTGGCTTCTCAAATGATTTCCCAGTAGACATGCTCAAACACCTGACATGGCTTGTAATAAAGGTCCTTTTATTCTGACTTGATTCTATTTCATTTGTACTTTCAATTCAGCATGTGTTTCCTGATATCTTAAATTAAAAGAACTATGGTCTAGCTCACTGCTGACTTTAAACTATCTGGAATTATTTATCGTAAGCATGCAGCTAAGGCAATGCTGTCCTTCTCTTCAAACTATGTATCAATGTGTAAAGTCATGACTAAAAAATGTGAATAGAAAGTATGAATTATTCATTAAATACTCTTGAAGAATCATAAAACTGCAAACTCTTATGTTTTCTTACAGTTCTAAAAACTTTTAGAATTGCTGCAATAAAGATAATTGAACTTAACCTTGAATAAGGACTCTCTTTGTCCTTTCATCTTTGGTCTGACACATTTGACAAGAAATTGAAGAACAGAATCTGCGTCACAATTGAACGTGTTTGAATCAATGAACCCCAAGATATGCAAGATCTGAATCTAATTTTTGTAAAATGAGAATTCCTGTTCCCCCAGCATTTGCTAGATTCAGCACTTACCAGTCTGAATTATAGACACAAACTACTATTTTTTTTTCTCAATTGCTAAAAATATTTGATGACATTGATTCATATGGCATGCAGTTTAAGCATGCAAGCTAAACCTAGGACAGATTTATTTGTTTAGACCACAGAACAGAGAAAACATTTTCAAGCAATAGTAAAATCTTGTATCATCTTGCTTAATAAGCAAATAAACATGTTTCAGAAAAGATAAATCTGAAAATATGAGAAAATAATTTAATATTCTTTGCATTTTAAACTTAATAATGCATGTGCTGTACAATGTTCACAGTTGTTGTTTACAATGCAGCACACTCGAATCAATGTGTATACCTTGAGGTTCATGTATTAGCCTCAGCTTACCTCAAAAGGAGTCTCAAAGTTTCTCAGCTTTTAAGTTGACTGAAACACAGTTTAAAAATTAAAATGTTCTTTAGAAATGCATATGTTGCAAATATACATGTATATATATATTTTTTTCTGCTTCTACATATGCAAAATGATTATTGTAAATTTCAGCCACCCTTGTTAATTTTAAAATATATTGCATAGAGATTTAATCATTGGAAAATATTTTGCCTCGATGAATTTATGGGCTTCTTTTTTATGATATGAAAGGAAATTTTGAAAATGTATAATATTTTGACATATGATTGTGATATTAAAGTGAAGAGTACTTTTTTATTACTAAGGTGTAAAGCTGAAAGATTATATCATAGGAACTTCTTGCAAGATAAATATTAGCACTTTAGTTAATATATTTTTTTCAGTGTTTAAACAAAAATCAAAATAGCTTCCAGCTGTTACGTGGGAAAAGCAATAGGTTTCCAATTAAATTAGTGTGAATATACATCTAAAATATTTCTGAAAATACTGAACAGGTTGAACTATCTGGTTCCATGATAACAGAGGTAATCAGATGATCCTTTACAGTCATCACCTGAAGTTCATATAATAAGCATAAGCTGTAAACTAAGATAAGAAAGAGAGAAATTCAAATACAAGGTTGATAGTGAGTAGCATCATATTGTGATTCTCCTTTACCAAAAAGTGCCTTTCACTTTGTAGGACCAATCAGAAATGAAACAGCTTTGGTTAATTTTAATTATTTCTTCTTCTATGAAGATTTCAGCAATATATAAAGCCTTATCAACAACAATTTCTCCAACCTTCTTAATGTGGCCTGAACACATGAATACCTAGGTCATTGGGATGTAGTTTGATCTGCATTGTGTCATGTAGGTACTTTTCTGGATTGGACCTGTATGCAGAATATAATCATCTGTACCTAGGATTGAAAGTCGGTTAGTGATGCCTCATTTTAAGCTGCTTTCGAAAGTCTATCAATTTACATTCCTTGTGTAGCTTTTCTTTAGAAAATTTTTCCATCTCTGCATGGGTTCAAGAAGCCTTTGGAACATAGGGGTGGAAAATAGAGCAATAGGAAAACCTTCTTCCTGGTCCTGCAAGAAGTGCTTCTAAAGGGACATGAGCAGAGGAAGGGGAGAAGACCTGAAGGAATACTTCGTTCCCCAAATACAAAGGCTGCCTGAGCATATCCCCTCACATCACATGTCTGCTGTTTCTTCCCACCAGTAGCTCAGACTGAGAAGATAACTCTATGACTGATTAGGCCAGTCACGTATCTTGGAGGGTACTTATTTAAGAAGATATTTATAATAACCTCATTTCTTCTCTTCTTTAGAAGTACGGCACTTAGAATTATCAGACACTAAAAGCAATAGTGCCAGTGCAGCTACAATGTAGGAGTTTGAACAGGGTATATTTATTTCCTGACCACCTCTGTGTTCCCAAGGTTCCAGAAATTAATTCATTTTCTCAGTGTATTAATTGACCTGGAATCTTATCAGCAATGGTGGCAAGAAAGCAGCTGTTAAGGAATTACACTTTTTCAGTTACTACAGGATTTAAAGTACGGGAAACTTTATTCTCATCTGCAGTTTGTTATGATATCTGCATTGCTCAGCAAGAAGAACTAAAAAATATCTGATTTTTTTTCCTTCATGAGTAACCTAGAGAGAGAATGAAAGTATGAAAGAATATCTGTAGATAAGACAGAAAAACTACACTTTTGGCTGCTGTCTGAGTTGCAGGATACTGATTGCAGTTTACATTCCCGTGAGAATTTAAATACTTGGTATTAAGAAGTCACATGTTCCAGAAATTTTTAAGTGCAGAACTGATGAAAGGCATTCAAAGAATATTGAAGCACTGCTCTGAAGAATACTCAAGAACTTAAAAGAAGGATTTTTCTTATGTTTTGAATGTTTTCCATATCCTTGCCTTTCTGGATGGTACCAGTTTAGACAGTAAATCCAAATGAGGGGACTTAGTGCTTTTAATTGCCTAGGTTGAAAATGGCAACTTAAAACTTGTGAGTGGACCACAAACTAGCTGTTGCACTGCCGGTTGTAGTGCACACCTGTATTCCCAAGACTCTGTGGTAAATCACTCTTTTTAAAAAAGAAGCACTTAAAGCAACCAGTTTTCTGTATCTTATTTAGTAAAAGCCTCCATGAGGAACAGAAATATTTCCCTTGAGAAATTATAATAGTAAATTGAAATATATGCATACTAATGTGTATGTTGAATATTCATTTAATTTTGTGTTCTTGATAAGTTAGAATGAAAAAAAAGGTGTGGAGCTCAAATCCTGCCATGCACACTCTTCTCAAAGGACTATCCTGTTTAAGATCATGGTTCACAGTTACCTAAAACATGAGTGCAAAGAAACCTGATGCCTTTGGATCCCTGAAGACATCAGAAAACATACATATGTATAGAAGTGTTTATGTATGTAAATTAGTATGTATATATCCATATGTATGCATACAACCATACATACAAAGATATATACATAAATATAAGAAGGAAATTAGGGAAATAAGGATAAGGCCAGGGATATTGCCCCAAAACAACCACACAAAGCAGAAGAACCAACCAATGGTTCATGAATCAGAAAATTTTATTTCACAGAGGGCTTGGGTTCTCCCTCTCTGTGGTTTGAGGGGAGTCTCCAGCTGTCTGTGGGACCATGGTGTGCTTTGGACAGGGGCTGGAGGTTCTTCCTTGTCCTGAGGTTGATGGCTGAGTGAAAAGCTGCAGGAATCTCTGTCTGAGTGGCTTTGGGAGAGGATGAGAGTGTGCCATGGCTTCGTCCTGTGCATAGCCTTGCATCTTTTTATTTTCTTTCCAGCAGCCCTGGACTGTGATATAATATCTTATCTCCAGACTCCCTCCTAGGGAGAAGATGAAATCATTAATCTTCATTAATATACACCCTATCCATATGCCAACTAATCTGCATGAAATAACACTTAAATCTAAAACCATGATTTAGATTTGTTATCCTTAATTAATTCTTGGTTTTGCTAAACTCTAGCTCAATGTCAGTTCTGTTTGTTTACATCTACAGTCATTAGTCTTTTCTTTTGTGTAATGCAAGAAGCAGATAACCAAATGATAAGAAACAATTCATACATTGTATTTGGACCAACATTTTCCTTTCATAAAATAAGTTTTACCAGCTGAATCCATTTCCCCCATGACATTTTAAGATGCACTTCTCAAAATTTATTACCAGAGTTATTTGAGTAATTTTAACTTCAGTAATATCAGTACATATCAGAAATCACTTATTGTGATTGTTCTGTTTGTGGGTTTGTTTTTTTTTAATAATGCAGATATTTGTTGCAGAACACACATTTCTGCCAATAAATCCAAGCAAAGCAATGTACCTACACAGTAATATAAATATGCAAATCAGCAATCCACACTCCTTTACACAGTCCTACACGTAGGGCTAATAAACTGGAAAATTATGGGAAAGAGAAGCTACTAATTGCTGTTGCTCTTATTTGCTGACATTACAAATTGACAGGCTAATTATTTGAATCTATTCCAGCAGGAGCATATACAACTGAAAATACAGGCATTTTTAAAATCTGCATTTGAATAGTAGTGTAAAAAGACAAAACTGAAGTGTATAGTAAGTGCCTAGTCACTAAAAAGAAAGGCTGAAAAGCATAATGGGGTCTTATGTCATCTTTTAATTGTATGATAGGAGAGTTGAGAAACCTAAAATTTAAGCATTTAAAGACAAGGAAATTTGCATCTCAAAACTAGCATGCTATGACCTATGTATCTTACATTTCCCATCCTTTTTCAGACTCCAAGTCTTTCTTTTCTGTACCAAGACTTGTACCTTTTCTTGTCTTCATGACAGTGTTTCTCTACAGTTTTTATTACTGTACCCCATGTACCTTTTCCTATCTACCCAGATTTTCTGAGGCTGTTAGCCTTAGATAGTGTGATAAAGGTTATTAGTATGATAAAGTATAAAATTATTATGATAAAGGTTGCAGTTCCCAAAATTGTAAAACCATAACATGTGGCTGAAATTGTGTGGAGTTCGTAAAACAATGTAGTAAATAATTTTCAAGTCAGTGACCAAACCCCAAGTCTTCAAGTGTACCCTTTTTTACTTCAAGCTGCTGTTGGTAGGACAAATACATCAGGATGTTATAAACTGCTTAATGTGTTGTGCTGTCCTCATTAAGAGCTGGAGGACGTCTGTCCCATGAACATATGGAACCCTAAAACCGACAGAGAAAACCCTGCCCCCATATGTTTAATTGCAAGTAGCAGGACATTGTCACCATGTTTCTGCACACAAATAATTAGGCTAATGCTTTAAAGATGAAGAGCACCATGAGATTAAATCATCCAAGAGTCTGGAGTAAGTCTAAAATTATTAAAATTCCACAGGCCTCTGGTGCGCAGTGAGAATTTTATTTATTCATAACAACATGATCAGAAATACTCTGCTTGTGACCTTTTACTTTTCTGAAGGCTTACACTTCTCAATTCATAATATGAATGAACTGGAATCATAGATGTGTTCTATGGGTCTACCCAGCTCTTCCACTTCAAAAATGTAAATTCTTATAAAGATACAGGTGCATGCCAAAATTAGAGAAGGCAGTGGAGGAAAATGAAATGTCAGATTTAGCTATGTATTATTTAATAACAGACACCATTTGCTGCCATTAATTTTCCAAGTGATTTTTCTTAGCAACTCCTTGACATAAAGGTGAAAATTGTGTATTACTTTTCTGTGATATAAGCTGCTGCAAGCAGTAGGAAATTTTTTGTTTACCTTGCTCTCTATAAGCAGGGTAAATTCCTCCTAAGTCTCTTGAGCTTCTCACTAGACTTCAGGCCAAAATATGTCTGATAAGAAAGCCATTCTTAGGCATAATAAACACTTAAACCATACTATGTGTTTTGTTCTTCACTTAGTAATAGTTCTTATATTTCTTCTTTATCTTTTTTTTTCTTTTTAATAATTACTTTTTAATGCAATATCTAAAGTAGTGCAACATGAACCCTTGGAAAACAAGTATAAGTATGCGTACTTTAATCTCACCTTCGAAAATCTATAACACATTTGAATTTTTTTTAACTTTCCTAAACTGTAGCACTTCTTTTTTTCACAGAAAGTGTTGATTATGGGCCAGTGTTTGTACAAGAGCCAGATGATTTGATTTTTCCAACTGATTCTGAGGAAAAGAAAGTGTCTCTGAGTTGTCAAGCACGTGGAAATCCTACTCCCACATACAGGTACTTGTTTTAGAATTTGATGGTTTTTAGCTTTCAGAATATTAGCCATTGCAATCCTACTCTGAGAATCAATGTATTTTGGTGAGAAACAACAGAAACAGCTCTCTGACACTAATGGTTTTCCTGATTGAATGCTTTTTGTGATTCTGAAAAAGCAAGAAGCATAAGTGGCAGGGATTAAACGAAAAGCAATATTTTAAGTTTCAAATTATGTACTCTCTGCATCATTTCTATCCATGTGGAGAGATTCTTTTTGCCCAGTTTATTGAATTGTTTCTGTGACAACTGACAAAAACAAAATATTTAGTTCTTTGGGTTTTTTTATTTCTAAACATCTATAAAGCTACAAAATACAATCCCAATATATAGGGAAGGTAGCAAAGTATACATATACATTAAATGACATGACTTGGCACTACAAGATACCGTGGCTGAGTCAAATCTGGTGTTTTTTCATTCACAAGCCTAACATTTTATTCCTCTGCAACCATCACCTGTTGCTTATTTTTCCATACAGACTTGTATGCCACAGTTATCCATTATTCAGGCCTGTGATGACACACCTGTGAGCCTCAGAGCACAGTTTATTGATGGCGCACACTTACAGGTGGTAACAGTATGTTGCAGTCACCTTACCCATTTGCTATATCTGTCTCTGCTCATATTTTATGCAAATTACAAGTGATGTCAGAGGGCTGGGGGGGACATATGGTTGGGGTTTTTTTTCCATATACCCTTCCTCTTTCCTCATAGAATCATTCTTCAATTGCAAAGAGAACATAAGGACTCTTATTGTGTTTCATCATAGGTGGCAATCATCAATTCTGCATTTTGTCTTTTGCCTTTTACCCTTACTTGACTTGTGGATTCTTCAGAATTCTGAAGAAAATTGAATTTTCCTTAGAGTTGATTCACAACTCTTGCATTTCTACAACTTGAAAAAACCCAGAAGCAGTACCATCCTTAGACATTCCTACCATAACAGCACTCAATCTGCCTCTTTGCAACATATGGGCTCGTTAAATGCATCTGATGCACGACACAACACCCCCCAAATAGCACAGGCATGACTAAAATATGTAACATGGGATTAGGATTCAATATCCAGAAATTCTCCAAACTAGAATAGCTTGAATTCCTTACTATGTGGTACAAAAGCTGTGTTGCATTCTTCTTTACTGACATTCCTTATGTAGTTTCTGTTACTTACTGGTGATTTGTTGATAAAAGAAGAAAAAGAAAAGAAAAAGAAAAAGAAAAACAAGTGTATTAGTTCCACACTATAAAGGTGCTGTCAGTCCATTAAACATAGACTAGGTGAAAAGGCACCAATTCTCCCCCAAAGGAGGAGAGTCCTATATTCAGGTCTCCCAGACAATCTCATGCTTGCAGAAATTTTGTCTGTGGAGAACCTATGCCATCTCCTTTCTTTCTTCATGCAACCATTTTTTTTTTTATTATTTTCCTAGTGGAATGCAACCAGCAAATGCAGACTTTCAGCATATTTTAAAGGGTAACTACAAAGAGGATAGGGGCTCTTTCTTCACAAGGAGCCACAGAGAAAAGGCAAGAGGCAAGAAGGTTTCATACTCCTCAGTAATCACTGAAAGTTTTTTAAGATGCAAATGACCAAAATGCTTGATTAGCTCATCTAGGCTCCATTTTCCATATAACACTGGAGCAAATGATCTTATAACAACCCTTCCAACCTGGGCTGTTTTATGGGTTTTTGATATCCAGTTCTCCAGAGATTAATTGGTGTCAGCAGCCTCATAAACCAATTTTCCTGCCTGTTGCTCATGGAAGGAGATTTAACCTAAAAGGCCTAATTCAAACAACACAGTTTAACTTCTCCTTCTATTGCTGCCACTTGTCTGCACAGCATTTGCAATTAACACTACCATTCAAGGGAGAGAAAAGAGGAAAAAATTGCACTCTGAGGAAGACACTATTCTCCAGGACAAATGTAGAGGGAACTTAGCCTCAAAAGATCCACTGATACACAAAGTTTTGACTATATCGCTGCCCAACCACATTACCAAAGACCCTGGCCAGCTGCACTGGACCTTTATTTACATATGCACTGAGGCTTGTGCTGCTAAGAATTATTTTTGGCCAAAACCAAAGTACAGTATGTTTTTATTTAAAGTTATATTAAAAGAACATTTAAAGAACTCGAAAATTTCAACGTTATCTCTGCCTTTTTTAAAATCGTTTCTTTAGTCTGTATAATTTGTGACAGAGCGTTCATAATCTGTTTACAAATTTTTTTATTTGTTCTTGGACATGACTTTGTCTTAACAGAATGGAGGATGCTCACACCATTTCAGATGTTCTTCCTTTCAAAGAGCTTTGTTGCCCTTTGTCCAAACTCTACCATTAAATAACAATTTTTAATTTCTTGACTTTCAGTCATTACGATATTTTGATGCATAGTTTTAGGAAATAACTCTCTGAGATAAACTGATTCTGTTTGCTTAGTATTTCTGCAAATCATACTTTAGCATCACAAGTCAGGACCAGTGCAATGAAGAAGATAACTGTGTTCCCTTTGACGAGGAATTCAGACATTCACAAACTTCCTGTGGGATCTCACAGGTCTGCAGTGTGATTGAGCCACAAGCAGGGGTTAAATTCCCTGAGATGCCCCTTAACTACACAGCTTTCACTTATTGTGAAACACTGCATGTACTCTTAGGACACACATAAGCTGATAGTAATTTTTTTGTCAGTATCATTTCCTGTTAGATAAAAGCAATTGAAAAAGTTTTCTAAAAATTCTTTTGTGTCTGCTTAAACCAGATTATAGTATTTTGAAAAGTTGTCTGTCCCTTTTCTTCAAGAAAGAATGCATCGGAGTTTTCCTAATAATCTGTGACCTTAGAAGTGTTGTATTTCAGGTTCTCTCCTTCCAGATCAGTCAGGGTACTAGAAAAAAAAGTCACCCAGTTCAGTGTTTCTTTTCCTATAATGTATATAGATTATATAAGGGGAATAGTACCCCTCAAGTTGGACCCCAAGATATAGAGGCGAGTAGCTATCAAGATCCAAAGTTTTGAGGTAGAATTCAAAGAATAAATTTTTTCATTGAACTTAACTGAAAATGAAACTAAAGTAAAAAAGCTAATTTAACTGAATTTTGTGGCAGTTCCCATTTGGAAATGCCAAAACATGCATTTTTTACTTTTTCCCTATCTAAATTATAATTCAAGATAAGTTACTTTTGCATTTTTTTATTTCACATCTATAGACAAGGATATATGTATAAAAAGTTAACTTTTGTTATGATTTAGTTCAAAATCTAAACTAAATAATCAATTGTTTGACTTAAAATTTCCTTTGGTTTTTACCTCCTCTATATATGAATCTACTTAAAAAGGTAGTTAATCCTACCAAACTTCCCCTGCTATCCTTTAAAATATAAATAAATTGTTGATGTTGCTTCATTTCTTACATTCAATGAAGCAGAGATGCTCTGCAATCAAAAGTCCAGTTGTGAAAAAAAGGGACATATAGTAGATTCACAGTTCATCCAAATTCTGACAATTCTGACCTTTGGATTAAGAAATAGTCACAGCTACTGCAGATGAATTCTGCTCTCTGTACCTCATTCACCATGAATGTTAACAAGATAGGGTGAATTGATAATTATTTTGCTTTGTTAAAGTTGCCTCTGGAGTCTAAATGCTGCCAAGTTCTTCCAGTCTTTGTTGATCTCTGGCAAAGCTTGCAAGTTCCTGGAAATTTCCAAAGCCAACTTTGAAGCTGCAGAATGACAGCGAAAGAATAATGAAAGAAATATCTGGTCATTGTAATAATTGTACCCTATCTGTTAACACTGCTTATGTCTTCTTTACATTATTCTTAAAATTTCATGTAAAAAAGCAAATCGAAAAGTCTTGGTATGGGGATGTTATCCTTTAATTCAGAAACTGCAAACACACACACATATAAGAGGTTATTCCAGGCTGCTGAAGTCTATTTAATACCACAAAAAGTATTTTCTCTTGCAGCAATAGGCTGTTACAGGGTTTGTTGCTTCAGTCTGTTGAGATCAATAAGAGGCTGAGGCTTTTTGGCAGATAATATCTGGGACAGGCAGGAAACCCAACCCATAAAACCACTTGCACAACTGAAAAATATGAGACTCTTAGGTTACTTCTAACCTCACAAAAATAAGAGTTTATTCAGGAATTATTCAAAACTTTGCCTCAGCTGGGGTACTTTCTATGTTTTCCTACAGCCTGTTTTTTTTCCATCTTATCTGTATTTCCATCCTTGATTTTACTGCTCAGGCTTCTTATTTCACTCCTAAACACCTCCCTAACTTAGCATTCCCTATTCAGACTGCTCATTTGATCTTAGTTTCCATGTACCTAGTAGCTGCCAGGAAATGGCCTTGGCCACCCAGCGGTTAATTCCAGTCTTCTATTCCAGTCTTTGAATTTTGTGTATACTGATTCAGCTGATACTATTTTGCCTTTGTCTGTTGCCATAAGCCAAAATCCTCTATTGCATAACAGCCTATATACATCAATCTACCTCCCTGCTCTTCACAGGTCTCGGTCTTCTTTCTTCCCTATTTAAATGAGGTGTCTCTGTTTCTTGGACTGAGAAGATCAAATGCTGAAAGAATGGAAAGAAAAGTTTCCTTGTTTGCATGAAGTGCAGACTCAGCTCTGCTACCTTTAAGTTCAGCTGGGCCTAAGGCTTTAATGATAGAATATGAATTAAAACTTTGATTATCATATGCACATTAAAATTCCTATTTTTGACATTAAGGATGCATCTGCTATGCAATTTTCAAGTTTTAAACCTTTGTGAATATTTTTTTTTTTTGGGGGGGGGAAGCAGAAAAAAAGAAGAGATCATCTTCATTCAACATAGGCAAAACAAAAAATATCCTTTTTCTTCAGAGGTTGAAGATCAGGTTTTGCTTGTGTTTTTTGCTTTCAAGTTTTGCCAGAGTGATGGGTTCCTGCACAGGATATATTTGAATATCTCTCCTTGTTATTATAACCAGAGCTGTCAGATTCTGTGTCCTAAGCTTGATACCTTCACTTGGCTATAAAATGCTCAAGAAGTTTTCTGATTTGTTTGGGTTTTTTCCCTAAGATGGCTTCGAAATGGAACTGAAATCGACATTGAAAGTGATTATCGCTTCAGTTTAATAGAAGGAAGTTTGATCATCAGCAACCCCAGTGAAATGAAAGATTCTGGACAGTATCAATGTTTAACTACCAACGTGTTTGGCAGTATTTTAAGCAGAGAGGCTGTTCTTCAGTTTGCATGTGAGTAACATTTTTTTAAATATTGATAAATCAGACCTTTATATTGCTTGATAAGGAATGCAATTTGAGTATGTTATACAAGTGACACTGACACTTTCCGGCTAGAATCTCAAAATTAGAAATAAAATACTTAGTGGAAGAGAGTGATTTTCAGTATACTTGTTACTTTTAAAATAGAATCATCGGGGAAAATAGCTCTAGTACATGATCCCAAATGATGTACTTTAATGGCGTACTTGAATACCCCAGTGATGTATTTCACTCATTGCTAGTTTCCTGAAACATCTATCATTTTGCCACACTCCCTGAGCAGGAAAGAAAGAACTGTAAACTTAGAAATGGAATGAGATAAAGTGCCTATATATCTGTTGGATAGTCTCCACCTCTATTTTTTTAATGTATATATGTACATAAATATATATGGTTTATGTCCTTGTTTTTGCATATGTATTCAATGTACTTTCATACATTATAAACTGAAGGGGTTTTTATAGTCATTACTGGAAACCAAAAATGTCTTAGCTTTTGAAATCATTCACTATAATATACTTTTCAGAAGCTATCAATAGTCCATGATCCAAAGTAAAAGCTATGGTCTATCAATAGCATGCTCTGTTTCAAACATACTAGCAGGAAAAAAGGGTCAGGATTTCTGTTCAACCCTAATTTTCCTGCAGCACTTTACAGGAAGGCTTCCAACATCGTTTTATTAGTTTATGTAGATAAATCCTACCATGAGTGGTTTTTAAGAGGAGTTGTGCAAAAAGAACTCCGTCCCAGTTTCTCAGATCCCGTTGAAAGTAAGACATTACCATGAAACATGAGGCAGATCTTCATAAAGCCACAGCTGGAACAATGGGTTTAAAAAGAAGTTGGCATCTGCATGTCTACTAACACATCTGGTGTTGTCAAGAACTCAGCAGGTCTAGTGTGAGATCTGATCCTCCCTTAATCCACCCCTCCCTGGTCAAGTCAGACTTCTTAAACCTCCTGCTTAAGTTTTATCTGTTGCATATTCTGTCAATGTTTTAGGAGATATTGGCACTTTCCACCTACTTCTGAGCTGGGAAGAATAATGACATTTGTCCTAGTTTGCTCATGCCAGGGCAGCATATTTAAAACTCTAAACACCAGAAGAGTATCATGGTGTTACTGGACTTCAGTCTTGAATATATCTTATAATATTCTGCTGCATTTCACATTTTGTATTTTAGACAAGAAAACTATACTACAACAAATTTCTTGGTTAGAGAACCCAACCACTGGTAAAAATACATGGTTCCAGGTGTCCGAGTTTCAGATTTCTGCTGTTCTCATTTCAAGAGTAAGGCTAAGAGGTGGCTATTTAACCTCCAATTGAAAAAAACCCCAACCAACCAAAAAAAAAAAACAAACAAACAAAGAAAAAAAACAAAAAAAAAAAAAAAAAAAAACACAGGGAAAGTGAGAGCTGGAGCTCAAACAACAGAAGACCTATGAATTTCAATAGCTACATCCAAATTCATTCAGGCCACCATATACTTATAATATTACCTCCTCCAATAAAACAAATTTAGATATTTACATAAAGTGACCAAAAAAAACACCAGGAAGAGATTTAGTTTATTGGGTTTATTTTCACTGGATTTTTAAGTCTGTATTATCCTACACAACTACTTTTGCAGATATCAAAATTATTACATTGTAATATATGGAATGTGATTTCTGTTCATTAAAGTATTTGGAAAGTGTAATGATAGTTTCTTAGGAAAGTTTAATGGCAGAATGCTGTTTGGAAGTCCTGAGGTGTAGTAAATAATGCTGCAGGACTTGCAAGAGAGAAAAGGCTGTTATAAGGACTAAAAATCTTCTTAAAAGGAGAGAGTAAAAACTGATTCAAGTTCTTTTAGAAGTTTGTGAGGAACTTGTTCACAAGAGCAAGTTCAAGTTCAATGGGTATTTGTAGCTCAATTTCTATGTAGCATGATACTCTCTCTTCCACTCCTATTTTAATACTTCAATTTCCCGATCTTAAATGGTTGATGTTCATGTTGAAATAATCTTTGCATTATGCAGCAACTCAGATTAATATTGTTTAAATTAATTAAATGGCACCATACTGTACACTCATACTAACATATCAGAAGCTTGTATCACTGAAAAGTTGTTGTAAATCAGATCCAAAGGTCACCTCTCCCAGTGCCTCACCACCTTTGTAGTGAAGTATTTCTTGATAACATCTGGCCTGCATGTCTCCTGTTGATTTCAGTAAAATAGAGAGTAAAGCATTGGAATAGATTTTTTTAAGGATATGTCCTAACCTAAAGTAATTAAAGTAATTGATGCTCTGTATTTTTATGGGGCTCTAAGTGCTTGAAGGGTAGTCTATAATCCCAAGGATAAACTGAGCCATTTCTGACTGTGAGATACAGAGCTACACATAATGGTGTTCATTTTCATTTTCTTCACTGAAAACCATGGATGTGGATTCCAAAAGCTTAGAAACTTACCACTTTCACAGGTAAAAAAACCCAAAAATTAACTTAATGGAATTGTTTGAATGTATGGGTTGTACCTTTGTGGAAAATAGTTACATCTTTGCAACCTGAAAGTTGGTCTTCTAATTAAAAAGAGGAATAGCATGCAGCTCAAAATGGAACGGGGGCCATCAACCAAGGTCTTTGACACCACCTTACAGAGAAAATGTGTACTCTAAGGTGCCTATGCAGAAATATGAAACCTGAAAAAGGAGAGCATGCTTATCACGCTGGCTCTTCATTCTCCCCAATTCCGTGGCCAAAAGCCCAGTAGCTATGGCTAATACTATGTAATTCAGCATTGGTGATGCATTGCAAATATAAATGTTTATGTACTATATCATTTGCATATGAGTGCACGGTTAAAATAGGGAATACTTTGGGATACTTGTATTATGTCTTTGGATTTGAAAGGGAAAGAGATATAAGGTAAACATTATTCTGTATATGCTTAGAGATATAATACTTGAAATAGCCCACTCTATCACTGGTTATTTTATGGAACACAATTGGAAGACCATTTATGTGCAGTTAAAGGTCTGCTTGAGATTTTAAACTACCACAGCAAATACTTACAAAAAACTCAATAAGAGTTCTCTTTTTTTTTTTTCTTCTTTGCATTTCCTATGATGTCTCATGCCCAAGGTCATGCTGGTTTATGCCATTTTAAGAAAGCAAGCCAAAAAGAAAAAGAAAACTATTGCATGCTGTAAATGAAATTAAGAGCATATTTTTTCAATAAAAATAAAACCTGATGTAAAATTGAAAAAATATATATTTCAGCTTGACTAGGTCTACCTGCCTTAGTGCAAAACAATTGCATAATTTTGTATGTGGTTTTGCAGCATCTCTTTAGAACAGTGTCCTAATAACTTTGGCTACAACAGCAGATGTATTTTGTGCTTTCCTTTGCCACATGTATAATCTCTATATTCCATTAGGTCACAAAACAAAATTGCTTTCCTTGATCTGTGTATTATTCAACCTTTCACAAGCCTACCATCTCAGATATTTACAGCCTGGGCTAAAAACCTAAAGAAGTGGTAGGGGAAAAGAACTTCTGACCTGTCATTTATGGAACCCCTCACTTCAGTTTTATTAATACAATTGTCACTGGCTTCTTTGCCTCATTTCCTTTTTTCTTTTACTAAATCTGTTTTTTTTTTCTTTAGTCTACAGAGAAGGGTATTAATTAAATACAATTTTAATGTCCTTTTCCAATGGATGATCTACGATTACTGATCAGTGCTGTACAGAATAAGAAGTCACCCATGATGCAGACATATAAATTGATAGTTTCCTAAGAATACACACTGCCCATTCTATCACAGCTCACTTTTATCAGCCTTTTAATTGACTTCACCTACTAAAAAAATTAGTTTAATCATCTATGCTTCTTTCTTGCCATCATGCTCCCTGGACACCTTGTTGGGTATATTTCATAATTTCCTAGCATTAATTTGTAAAGTGTTGATTTATTTAAACCCTCTAGACTTGAGAAAAACCTTTGTTTTTCATCTTCATTTCAGAAGATGCAGAATTACAAAATGGCATTACAATAGCAAAATATTCTTCTAAATCATATAAATCTAAACAGTTTTAGTTACTATAAATGAAAGGTGATAACTGAAGTGAGAAAAGAAACCAAAATGCAAGTGATTATACTTTCACTTTAAAATGTGTCCCTGATCATCCTGTAATAAACTTTTACGTTTGTGATTGCTTTGCTCTGAGAGCATTACTTGCACATATCTACTTTAAAATTGTCCAAATTTAGCCCTTTCTTTTGTTAAGAGGATCAGAAAAAAAAACAAAAAACTTAAAGATAAATATTTTTCATGTAAAAATGTTAGAAAAATTAAGTTTTCAGTCATATTAGAAGTCTAGAAAATGAAATTATTTTAATTTCACCAGTGGTAATATTTACTTTGATGCTTATAGGAATATTTGACCTGTATAACTAAGTTCAGTGGCTCAAAATGCTAAGAACTTTGGCTGTAGTGTAAAAAAGTATTTAATCTTAAAGTGTCCACATAATCCTTTTGAAGTTTAAGGGGTGATGTACATTCTTAGCATTCAGCACATGCTTAAACTCTTTGTTGTTGTTAAACATGAGATTTCCTGAAGCAAGATTTAAAAAAATCTGAATGGGTTTGCTGCCAGTGTCATCATGACAGACACATAATAGATTTAATTAAGCCTTCTGTCATTCACTTCTTGATTCTTTCTTCTTAAAATGAATAAATACTTTAGAATAATAAACTTTAGGAATTAAAAATAGAACTCATTACATCTCATTTTAAGCAGCATTTCTCAAAGCTCTTCCATTGGAAAACATAGACCTTGGTTCTCTGTTGTGGCGGTGGTGAATCTTCAATGAAAGTTTGGCTTCAACCTCTCTCTACATAGGAGAATCAGAGTCTGAAAGCAAGTATGGAGAAATCAACAAAATAAGCAGATCACCTATATCTGTGAAGACAGTATCCACTCTTTCTGAAAGAGTGCAAAATTAATGATTTTTATCTGTTCAAATTTCTACACAAATCATTGAGTATTGCCAAACAGTAAACCCTCTGGGAGTTCAGCTGTGTTCAGGAGTGGCATCCGGTGAAAGCTTTTGAAAAAAATACACAGCTTATTTCCCGGAACTCCCCTTCCGCAGTATGCCTTTGGAAATGGTCTCCTGATCCTATCAACAGTGGCTTGTCTGTGATAGCGTAAGATAATCTCTGGTAGACTTGCTCTGTGTTTCTGTCCCTTCAGTTCTGCCTTTGAAGCTGTCTGAAAATTGCAGTCAATTTCCATTTTTCAATTGCTACATCAGCATTTAAATGCTAACTACCTTGCCTCTCCATTAAATCACTTTAAAGAGCAAAGGAAACTCAATCCTTTCCTATCTACAAAAGCAGATGTTTTCTTTCATGAAGACAAGAGGAGAATGGGGAAATTCTTTCATCTTCTTTATGTTGTCTCAACAGTGTCCTGTAAATTCCAAAAGGGATGCTTTGTGATAGTAAAGTAACATTCCCTAGCATAGAGAGAAAATCATATGTAAAGGTCTACACCCATAATTCTAAACTGTTTTACCTTCCAAGACACAAGAGGTTACTTCCAAACTCTCTTTTGAGAGTAGCCCCTAGTCAATTCTCTTAACACCCAAAATGTGCCAAGAATTTTCTTGGAGAAGGCTGTGGTCCCACCAAAGAATGCCATGGACTTTTCCAATACAATGACACTATCCATGATGAAAATACAATGCAGGAGACTTTTTCTTGATACCTTTTGCTGTACTAGTATACACAAAATCTTTTTCTGAAAGTCAAAGATATAAGATTTTCATTGTTCTCTCAAAAGAAGTTGGTTCCTCTTTGTCCTTACAAACTCACTCATTCCTTAACTTCATCCACTTGAATTTTCTGTGATGAAATCATACATTGCCTCAGCCTGAGGGACATTTTGACAACACTGAGAAAAAAACTCAGGAAGCTCTAACGCAACAAAACTTTTATTCTTAATTAAAACTAACATTTATTCTTTTGCAGGTTAGTACTAGAATGAAGGTGGTGTGAAAGTGGAGGCCAGATCCCTGATTAGCGATTATACATCAATACAGTGCAGATTTGATACTGATTAGGATAAGTTACTATCTTCAGAAAGGGATATCAGTTCTGGATGTATTTCATTGAACAACATTTATCTCATTCCATTTGAATGGCACATAGACATAACTTCAATGTCATTGATCCTCATATCCATCAAACAACAAGAAAGGTTATGATTATTTCCAAGTATTCAAATGGAAATGAGATTTATTAATTTTGTCAACTTCATTTATTGCTACATAGGTTTTGATGCCGAAGAAGTATTCTGAGGTTTAAGTTCTGCTTAGTCTTTTACTCTGAAAAATGTACTTTAAACAATGCATTTTATATTTCTTGTTCTTTGGAAGAATTAATAGAAGTCAGTCATGTAGAGAGACACAGTTTGAAATGTAATTAAACCAATCATTTAAAGATGCGTAGTACATCTACTGACCTCTCATTTTAGTATTGTGCATTTCTCTGTGAGACTGGAAGGCTGGTGTTCAACCTGCCCATAACCTAACTCACCTATTTTTTCACAATCTAATCTATCATGTTAATGAATCATTAGACCTGGCATTTAAATATAGATGATAGTAATTAACAGTAGCATTACTAAACAGGAGAAATTTTGAAAGGTTAAAGGAGAATTTTGCACCAAGACCAGACAACACCTTGTAAATTTCCCTCACAAGTTCTAGCTCAGACTGAAATTATTCTGAGAATACTTGATACTGAAATACTTTTGGAAATCACCGTGTCATGTCTCTACTTACACCCTTCCAGATGTGGCATATTGTGGTGAACACTACTGTAATTTCTTTCAAATGAAAAGTTTTACTTGAAATTTCTAGCACAGTATCTGTAGTGCTACCATGACATTCCTGATCTCAATTTTTTTCCTCCTTTATCCTGACACAGATGTATTATGCTTTCTGGAGAAACAGATCAGGCTCCTGGTCTCATTGAAAAGTAAAGTGGTTTAACTGGTTATTCTTCTGTTTATAAGTGCAGGGGCACAGGTACTTATGATAGTACAAAGGAAAGAGCAGCACAAGCCTGGGAGGGAAGAAGAGAGAAGTGGACAGGGCATTTAACCTGATTTAGGAACTGCACTCTTTATAAAAGCAGTGGAGTCATTTTTGATGATAATTTGGAACTCAGGGAGGCAAACTTCTAGGAAAGAGTTGAGTTCTATCTGAGTTAATAACACTAAAGAAGTGTTATTAGTGTTACAAGTGTTATTATAATAGAAGCCCACAATGAATAAAGGAGATTGATCATGAAAGAAAACATCTGGAAAGTTGTAAAACACAAAATTAAATTAATTCATATAAATGATTAAATTCACATAAAATGAGAATTAGAAGTTGAGTTTGCCTGGTAAAGGAAATGAAAAATAATACATATAAGTTTTTTTGTTAGAATACTAAAAATTAAAAAGAAAAGATAGTGGGATAGAATTAATCGATATACGGCCCCAACTTCAATGCTCACCTTTGGTTTTTTATAACGACAGAGCAGCTTATACATCTGTTTCCACATGAAGCATGAGATACCAGTAACAGAAAATCAGGCATTTACTTTGGGAATGGGAGAAGACAAGAATGTAAGAGGAAATCCAGATGTAAAAAAAACTAGTTCCAACATCCATATGTTCTACTCATGAAATTTAGTACTTCAGTGACTAAACTTCACAACTTCACAAGGCCAGTTTGTCTTTTATCTTTCTTGATATTTTCACTAGCACAGCTTTTAATTAAATCACCTAAAGCTACCAAGATGGGAAGTTTTTGCATTCAAAATCATGAACATGGTAATGTTACTGTTGATTTGTTTATCATCTCTTGTAATTATTTTGAGAATAAAATCAAAATAGTTTCCAAACATAAATACTCACCAAGGATAATGATAACATCAAAAGCTTTTTCAGATAAACAACCATGTGATGATAATATCAAGTTCTGTTACATGATAGTCTTAAATTCTGTGAGATTGGGTAGTTTTGTTATGTCTGTCATCAGCATCTAGCAGTTTACAATTTCTTCTGCACTGGTGTTAAATGTCAGATGTTAGAAGTTATTTTCATAGGACATGGTGTATATATATATAAAAAGAAGCAAACCGTTTCTATAAAATGTACTGTAACCTTTTTCCATAGGCAAACACACACACACACACAGACACACACAGAGCTAAACAATAAAAATCCCCCAAACAAAATTTAATTAGATTTCAGCACTATAGCTCATCAAGCATGGAAATATGTAAAAAATGTCCTCAGGATTCTATAAATATGTAAATCCTGAGCCCACCCACATACCTACCACACTAATTAAAACAAAATGTATTAAGTCAGGAATTTATATACTGTGTGTCTAACTACACATTAAATCTTAGAGTAAATTATTAGAGTTACAAGGTCAAATATTCAAGCTACAGGATGAGGGATTTATCATTGTCTATGCAGTCTGAATTTTGCCTTGGATGCTGGAGTCCTGACATATAGAATTGTTGCACAATTTTTTTTTTATTTTTTTTTATTTTTTTTTTCCTTTTTTTATTTTTTATTTTTCACTTTCTTTTTTTTTTTTTTCTTTTAGTCCTACTAGACTTTTTCAGGTCACAGAAGAATTACTGCAGACTTACTGAACAGTGTTCTATTTTCTATTTTTCAATGCACAGCCCCCTGCCTTCATTAATTCAGACTATTCAAAACCTACTCTGAGGACAAAATTAATTTCCTCAGAAGCTTTTTATGGTGCTCATCATTACGGCATCTAAGTGCTTCATGAACATGAATACATTTATTTTTACAGTGTTCCTGTGAACTGAGTAGTTATTACTATCTTCTTTTTATAAATGGAAAACTAACACATGACAGATTAATGTAAAATATCAGTAATATGGGGAACTCTACGTGAGCTCAATGGGATCTGCTTTTCCCAAGTGTTTAGTGGAGCCAGAACTGACCTCTCTCCTCTTCATCACACTGACCCATCTTTTTCTCAGCCTTTGTATCAGTCATATCTCAACCCTGCATCTGGTTTCTCATCTCTCCCCTACTATTGATAAGGCTACTGATCCCATTTCCAGTTTCTTTATTTACTGAAAGCATCTGTTTGATCAGAAAGGATAGTAGAATCTTTCCAGCTCTATTTTAGTCTCCATGCATTCATTTTGCTTAAGTGCCTGCAGCTCCTCTGTCTCACATTTCTCACTCCCAGGCTCCTAAGCTCTCTTTCCTTCCTTGTCCTTATTCAATATGTTCTATAACATGATTTTTCTCTCCATAACCTGCTGCATCCTTAAGAGATTGAATGGACACTTATTTTTTAACTAGAATGGAGAGTAACTAAAACAGAATCTTTGAAAGGAAAGATTTTACCACCTTAATCACAGTAGTTGCTATCTGTGGTGTTTATAACAATGGATGGATTTCCTGACAGTACAAATATCCATTGGCAGAATGGATTTTTTGAATTAGAATTTTTTATGTATCTTCAGGCTAAATAACTTAAATTGTCATTCCATTAGCTCTCATAAGCAAATTGCACCAAATATTTGAATGGCAAACTTACATTCAATAAGAACTTCTGCTGATAATTCAGTCTTTTCTCTTCTAAATTATTCAATTATTACTACAGACAATACTATAATGAAGCAGGTGCCCCTTGGATAAATTTCTGCCTGGAATGACACTTCTACTTAAATATTTTCCATTTATAAATGTTTTTTAACATCTTCACTCATTAACAGAGATTCACTCTGTGTCTTGGTTAGTGACTGCAAGACTTTGACATTTTAAGTCCGCTTTTATTCAGTCATATCTTCTGAATTACACTGTCTTTTTTCCTGTCCTTGCCTACAGTATTTCTTTATGGCTCACAAATGAAAGACTGTTCCTCCTTTGAAATTAAAGTGTAAGAAATAGAGAAAATCTTGGCATATGATAGTCACTAGCCATGATGGGCCACAAATGTGAGAAAGAGCTCTTTTAAATTATTTCTTTGTTTCAGAGCTGGTTATATAACATGTAGAACTCTGATATTGAGAAGTGGAACTTCCACTAATTTTTAATTAAAACTATTGTTTCCTCATTAAAATCAGATCTGCTAAAAAAAGTGAAGTTATCATGGATAATATGTATCAGTGAATGTAAAAATTGAACAGAAATATTGGTAAGAAAATCATAGCTAGCAGAATGAAAGAAAGTATTTTCAATTCAAGATTGCCTTGTGGCAATCTCAACAGAAAAGCCAATCCTTTAAGTACTTTATCCTGCCAAACACAGTTGCCAGCAGTTCACTCTAAGTCACTGGGTTAGCATTCAAGATAAAGATCTTTGCTGTATATTTTGGTCAAAGTTCTCTAAAATATACGGAGTTTTGTAATATGTGAATGAAGAATGTTTAAATACCGGGATACTAGTTCCACAGGAGATTTAAGCACTTCTTTCTTTCTTTGACCTTTTTTAAAATTTCTTTCATGGCAAAATTCCAAAGCAATATATTTTGGAGTCAATTAAATACATTTTTTTTAATAAAAATCAGACTGGTTTTTATACATTGGTTAAGAATATTCTATTATAGTGAAATAAAGTAGTTTTTGCAGCAGTTTGAGTACTTCAAATTTGACTTTGTACCATGTTATACTACAAATATAAGAAATTCATATCTATATGGAATGTGTATATAGACATCACAAAACTTGACCCAGTACTGTCAAAACTAAGAGCCTAAATAATTATTTTTTTTATGTATAAGAATGGTAAAAAAATACTGAGACAGAAATGCCATTATAATTAACTTAATATTTTTTCTGAAAATTGACACTAAGTCTCTAAAATTCTGTTCTAGTTATTCAATTTCTGGAGTGGAGTTATAAGAAAATAATCTAATAAGGAAGGAAAGGCTGCAGATGAAGTCATAGTGAAACACTGTTCATGTAAAGTACCTCCCTCTCTTCCACCTAGCTTTTCCATACAACTTGTCCTTAAATAGATTCACAGCCTATAAACCATCCATGTTCACTTCACCTACCTGATGACAAAGGTGTGCACACTCTGCCTTATCATGCAGACCTACAAGTAGAAACTTGCAACCCAGAGGCTTACCTTTATTTCCTGTAATTTTGTATACTCCCCTAAATATATGACCATAATACATATCCATACTTTTCCCTGAGGTAAAGATTTACAGAAAAGAGTGTAGAGTAAAAGATACTAGAAACAGAAGAGACGAAAAAAAAAACCTATCCAAATGCAAAACCTGTGGATTCTCTGACTTTTAAATGAACTTTTTATCAGACCAAAAACACTAAGAGAAATATGCTTCACAAAGATAATTTAAGAAAGAGAGTAAACTACCATGTAAAATGATTCCCACATTATTTGAGATCAACTTAAATAGAGTGCTTTTAGGGGACTTAGATCTAAAATATGTGTAACATTTGTCAAAACTTGAAGGAAAAGGAATCAAATTCAAATTTTTACTTTCACAGCATCACAGCTATCTTATTAAATTTAAATAAAATATTTCCTGACATAAATTTAAATAAATCCTCAGAGTTGGACTCTATGATCCTTTTGGTTATGTTCTGACTTGAAATACTTCTATGTTTAGTTGAATAGAAGTAAAAAACACTGAATGAGCATTTTGAAAATAGAGTGTTTTAAGGACTTGTTACGATCATATCACAGAAACATAGAATGGTTGGGTTTGAAAGGACCTTAGACATTGCCTAGTTCCAACCGCCCTTGCCGCTGTCAGGGACACCTTACACTGGACAGGGCTGCTCAAAGCCCCATCCGACCTGACCTTGAAGGCTTCCAGGGACAGGGCACAACTTCTCTGGGCAGTCTGTTACAGTGCTTTAACACCCTCACAGTAAATCATTTCTTCCTAATATCTACTCTAAACCTACTCCCTTTCACATTTTAAAGCCATTCCCCCTTGTGCTATCACTAGCCTTCCTGATAATGAGTCACTTCCCATCTTTCCTGTAGGCCTGGTGTCATTCATTTTCAAAAGAGTCATGTATTATCTTCTTAAGTAACATATCACAGAATCATGAAATCACAGAATCACAGCTGGAAGGGACCCTCAAGGATCATCAAATCCAGTTCCTGGCCCTGCACAGCATCATCCTCAAGAGCGTGCCATGTGCCTGAGAGCACTGTCCAAAGGCTTCCTGAACTCTGTCAGGCTGGTGCTGTGACCACTGTCCTGGGGAGTTGTTCCAGGGCCCAAACACTCTCTGGGTGAAGAACCTTTTTCTAATACCCAGCCTAAACCTCCCAACACAGCTTTGGGCCATTCCCTCAGGTCCTGTCACTGGTCACCACAGAGAAGAGATCAGTGTCTGCCCAGTCTCTTCCCCTCACAAGGAAGTTGCAGGCTGCAATCAGGTCTCCCCCTCAGTCTCCTCTTCTCCAGGAAGAACAGACCAAGTGACCTTGGCTTGCAGAATAAAATGGAGATATCCTCACCAGACAGAATTTTTTTGAGTACATCCGGATTTTTTTTAAGTATTACATTTAGACACATATCAGCGCATAAAATTGTGCATTTCTTCTTTCTAGGAGTAATACCATTTGAAAATAATGATTCCGGACATCAGTTGTTTTGTACATTCACTTGTTTGCTTGTTTTGCAGTTCTTTCACTTCCTACAAAAACATTTGAAGATTTGTAAAATATACAATGACTTTGGGGTTTTGTTTTGTTTTTTTTTTTTTAAATAGCCAAGCTTTTCAGATCAGTTACAAAGATTTCTTGTCTCCAAACTTTATCAGTTTAGAGCCTAGCACTCTGTGGCAGTGCATTTCAATGAAGGCACCATTCATCAGTCTGCTTCAGTTAGTCAGGGCTGCCAAGTTTTATTCCTTCTTTATATTTTAATCTTTTTGAGTATCCTGAAGTATGATGAGTTTTCTAGGATATTGCTAATGTTTTCTTGTTTATTCTTATCTCATTTAATGAAAAACAGTCAAGGAAAGTGAATCAGTCACTGGTGCATAAAACCCAAACCAAATGTTTTCTAAAAGCAAGAAAGACTGTTTGTGGCTTAGCGGCTG
Organism: Phainopepla nitens; assembly: GCA_013400175.1. Classification (NCBI taxonomy): domain Eukaryota; kingdom Metazoa; phylum Chordata; class Aves; order Passeriformes; family Bombycillidae; genus Phainopepla; species Phainopepla nitens. The sequence continues at coordinate 776,330 of VXBQ01014013.1, forward strand.
AAAAATTTGGAAATGATGTCTGTCATAGAGTTCAATGCTTTCAGTATTGATGGTCTTAAAATGCTTTCATCCACTTTAACTGATCCTTTTTCCAGATAGTAATTATGACTGATGTCTTTTAAGCAAAGACTGCAGATATGTCTGTTGCTATGAAAATGCATGTGAACTAGGTCACTGCTGCAATATGCTGGAACCTGAGTCTTCATTTCGTAAATGTTTTAGATTCCAGAGGATTTACTTCTGGGTTTGCTCAAATCTAGCTTAATACAGAAATGAAATATTTATACTGGAATTAGTTTGATCAGGCGGTCATTTTGTTTGACAAATTGGGTCGCCTTCAGGGGAATTAACAGTTTGTGAGCTGCAAACTCATTAGGGGTTTTGACACACAGCTTGTTGTGAGCACCACGATGTTGGCACACATGGGCCAATACTGTAAGAATGACACAAAGTAGCAGGAAAGCACATTCTTCTGAACCAGTGAGGGTGAAATATCAGACTTTGGTCCTGAATGGAAAAAAAAAATTCTGTTGCATTCAAGAAGGGGAGAACAAACATCATGAAAATAATTTTCCATCAGTAATGTGGCATTTTGAAAAAGCTTTTCCAAATGTCTTCTCACTATGATTAACTGTATATCCCTATTATGTGATTTTTTTTTAAATTTAAGTAATTTATTCATACAATATCCTGGGAATGCCCTGATAAAAATAAATATGTGGACAGAGATTTAAATGCAAATAATTTGTATATTAATGACAGTTCACTCTCTTCATGTTAGTAATTATTTTCTTGGCACAATAGAGACAGCTGAAATTGATGACGTTGATTTTCAAGATAGAAGCCAACAGGTGACATCTTGAAACCTGGTTCCCAAACTAAATCATTAGTGAGCATCTCACATCTCTGTATTTTCTGTGTTATCACATCAACGGAACATACAATCTGGAATTTGTATCCACGGCTTGTTTTGCCATTAGGAGGGTCTTACTTGCTGATTTCATGTAAGTTATCTAAGGTGTAAACACCAAGGCTGTGAAAGATTTATGTGATATGGCACCTAAAATTAAGTTGGGAGTAATTACACAAAGGGTGGATTTCATATATATCTTACTGACATTGCCTACAGGTAAAGTACCTACAGGAGCAACTTTACATTCACAGTTTGTACCTGTCTGATAGAAAAAGTTGCAAAAAGTATAAAAACCTTTTGTACAATAAACTTAGGCATTTTGAAAAAGGACTATAATAAAAAGTTTACAAGTTTCAGTGTTTGAATTATAATGCCTGCAAAGATGATGTTTCCGCTTCAGCTCTTAAAAATACTGCTTGAAATGGGAATGCATTTAGGCACTAAAAGTTTGATTTATAAAACTTCTATTTACTTTTATGCAGGTTCTTTGCATAATTTACTTGGTAAAAGTAGGACAGTTTTAGTTTACATATATCATATTATTATTTTCTTTTTCACGGAAACTTGTGGATGCTATGTCATCATTCTTATTTCAAGAACGTGCATTAAGATAAAGAGGAGTTGAAGGTGTGAAAGAACTGTGGTAATCTCAGACTCCATAAGCAGATTGCACTGCAATATATTGTATTTAAAGAAAAATAGTGGAACCATTTTACAATAATACGCAGAAACTAGAGTTGCCTGGAGAAAGGTAAGACAGCAAAAAAGAAAAATAGTTCCACTTTGAAGCAATGTGCTTGGTCTGATTTGGCACTTCCAGCATATTCACCCTGAACTTCTTTGCCAGGTGATTTTTCTATTTTCTGAACACACATTGTTAAACAAAATAGAGCTAAGTACTACTCAGGACAGCTTAGCTGTCATCTAGTTTTTCAGTGATTGTTACCCATGAGAGCTGTGAGTAAATGACTGGAGTATAAGCAGAAAAATGATTACCACTTCTGTAAGTGTTCCCAAATTCTATCACATTCTAGATCTGGGTCAGAGGGGAGAATATTATTTTCCATTACTGTATTTTCTGTAAGAAGAGGCCAAACACAACAAACTGAGAACAAATTGTTTGAGATAACATATAAACATGGAAAATGAGACAGTTGATCTGATGACAGTTGGCATATAGAAAAATGGTGTATCCAAAAACCACTTTTTTTGCCTCGGTTTTACACTGGAAATTTCTCTTCTCATGTCTTTTGAGTCCCAGAGACTTGAGGCAGGGACTGTCAAAATTAAGTCCCACCCATCACAGGAGAATAGAATAAAAATGAATAGAATAGAATAGAATAGAATAGAATAGAATAGAATAGAATAGAATAGAATAGAATAGAATAGAATACTCCATATATCAAGGGGGCTTATATGAAAGATATAATGGACTTTTTACCACAGTCCATAGTGGTAGAACAAGAGGAAAAAGGAAGAGGGTAGATTTAGATTACCTATTAGGAAGAAATTCTTTACTGTGAGGATTGTGAGGCACTGGCAGCTGTTGTCCAGAGTAAGTGGTGCTTGTCTAGGTTCCCCTGGTTTACAATCTTACATGTTGCAAAGTCCAGGTTGATCTCCCTGGAAACGGTACCTGTGTTTTCTTGATAGTCCATCAGTCAGTGTAACTGCTGAGGTTTGCTTCCTCTCATTTTCTCCAGATTTATTTGTTCAGACATGTGTCTCCTTAGATGTTTTTTTTCCTGGTTTCCCTCTTTTCCTTTAGTTTCCTTCCCAGCTGACAAGGTCTGCTGACAGATAACCTTGCTGGAATAAATGTTCTTACAATCTCACTTGCCTTCATCAATTAGTGTGGTCAGTCAAGTTTTGTTCTTATGACTGCTCTGTATGTTTTGTTTATGACCTCTCTTCTCATTCTGTCTTTTTGTATTGAGAAAGGACCTTAACCAGATATTCTTAAAGAAGGAGTCCCTCTTCTTCCACATGCTATTACAAATATGACTGGAGAGGAAAAATTGCATCATTTCTTCACCAAGTTGTGATTCTTTCACACCTCTTCTATCCCCCTTTCTGCTCATATGCAGAAGCACTCAAAAATATTAAAGGAAGTTTGAGGCAAAAATGTTTCAAATAACCCAAATAACAACAAAAGCACTATGCTTTTACGCTTTCTCAGCTGTTTATTCTTTCAAGCAATGTCAGTTCAATCTGTGCTTTCCCCCGAGTATTAACTAAATGTAGAAGCATTAGGAGCATTAAAGTAACACTAGGCAGTCTCTTTATGTACTTTGCAGTAATTTGCCTTTCATCCTGAGCTGCTATGTGTTGTTGTCATAACTATCATGAGAAAGAAATCTCTGCTAGTCTTAAGGACTGAAAAACCACATTCCATTTGCCTGAATTTGCACAACATAGTGTTTCCTGGGTTTATACCAGAGGATTTTTTTTCTGGTCTTGAGCTCCATGTCTCACAAATTCTTTCTTAAAAGACAGGAAGTAGAGAGTAACCCACGTCTCTGTAGGAAACATAGCACACATATTTTCATTTATTTTTAATTTTCTTCCCTGCAGCATTTCAATATCTGAACTCAGATTTTTGAATCTACCTGTAGCAGACACTATACAACGGCACAACATCACTTTTTCAGATCTGTTATAATTTATTGGCTCACCTAAAATTGGCAGTTTGCAGCTTTTCTACGTTGCATTTTAAGCACATAGGTCTGGATTTTAAAGTGTGAGTTAAGATTAGTGTGAACAGCCTCCCTGTTGAAATTGTTGCTAATAAACTAGTGAAATGTCACAGAAGCAATGTGTAAGCAAATATGTATTTGTACTTAAAATGTAATTATATCCTTTATATTTATCTAGGTGACAAATATGAATATAGATATACATGTGTACATACATACATTATATATATATACACAATATGCATGTACATATATGTATAAATTTTAAATTTCTTAGGCAATCATTATTCCCAAGCTTCTATACTTAATGTCACTCTATATAGGACTGGTTTATTTGGCATCTTTTTTATGCTATTCACTGTCTCTATGTTCAGTGGGCCATGTTTTTACAAGGTTTTATAAGGTGGCAGCTGAGCCACATAATAGGGGCAGATTCCAAGGCTGAGAAGTGCATTGAGATCTTCTGTTAGAGTAACATGTAGTGTGAAGGAGATGTAAACCACAGAACTTGCAAAATATTATAATGGTCATTGCCTGCTGTTAGTCTCCAAATTTCCCCCAGTAAAATTAAATCTTAAATGATTTTTACTTCTCCAGAGATGATTGAGATAGAATCTTGAGGTTACTCTGAATGTTCAAGGGACCGGTTCCTCCTGCATAAATTTGACCATGAATCTCTACCATCAGAAGATGAATCCTTGATTCTTTCAGAATCTAGACTAAAGAGATGTAAAATTTTGTATTTAGTAGACTGTCTCCTGACAGGTTCAGCTAGATGGGTTAAAAAGCTCAGATTCTTATGAAGATTTTCATGAAAACAATACAAAAATATCCCAAGAATTAAGGATTGTAAGGTCTCTTTCCTACTCCTGTGAGAGGAATATCAAGAAAAATCCACCTATTCTTCCTACTCAGCAATCTGCTTACAATGTGCCTGTCATCACAACTGCTTTAAGTTTGATGGAAAACTACAGAAATCGCTAAGGAACTAGTCTGACATATGGCTTTTGCCACCCTGCATGAATTTCGAAGGACACAGATCTTCCCATGAAGCTCAATCACTCACAGGATTAAAAAGTTCACGAGAAAAAAATAGTTGTAAGTTTTCAGCAGAAGTTTATTTTATTTTATTTTATTTTCTGTATCCATCTTTAGTATTTCCCATCTGAGACTTAGAAGGGTGAGAGTCTTTGAGCTCTTTTGTCTGAAAGAATTAAAGGGGTCTTGTATTATTGGCACCTATAAGCTTGAGCATGAGGTACAGTATTTTCCAGGGTGCTGTTCTTTGTTGCTCCTTCATGAGTCACATTACTCTATGGATCAGTCCTTGGTGACAGTCTGTGTCTCCATGGCACTTCTATTCTAAGGGAATGATTATTTTTAGTTTTCCCAGCTTCCATTTTATTGGAATTTTAATCAAAAATCAAGGTTATTCTTCCATACTGACAGTATGAAGATTCCTGCTCTTCCTTTCCATCTTGGAGAGCATACCCTGAGGTGCACGAGTTAAAAAGGATCTTGATGGATGGTGGAAGATTTGGAGGAGTAGAAAAACAATCTTTATTCTAAAAAATGAAATGTTTTCTTTAGCTCTACGCTGGAGAGATATTGGCACACTGAAACATAAACAATAAGACTGCAATTTAGCAGGAGAAGGAGCAAAAAATCCAGCATTTGAAACTTAAAACTACTGATTTTTATTTGGTATAATCTGCAACCTACAGAGAGGAAAAATAAACATTGGAAGAACTTTTCTAGAGGACGGGTGCAAATTTTTCTTCTTTTTATTTAATTTTTTTTTCTTTTTTTAAGGGGTATCTATTTCAAACTCTAATTTTGAGAATTTCTATGGTTCATGTTGCACTGGAGTTATAGGAGATGATTGGGATGATAATTCCTTATTCGTGACTTCTTAACATACCTGAAGATGCTTAAAAATGCTTTCTATATTTTTGACTCTTGCATTATCTGTTTGGAACATTATGGCAGTTATTCATTTGCTAATGCTGGCTAAAGACAGTAAGGGTAAAACTTTCACAAATGATCCTCCATTAGAAGCACTTATGACAGCTTGATTTATTGATACACCTTAGGGTATTTAGTCTGATTAGTTGCTTGACTTTGATATACCATCTTTTTACTCACAGGATCTCTGAAATTTGCTTTCTCACATTTTCTCTTCTCCAGTCAACTACATACAAGGTACCTGATTTATTCTCTGTGACAATCCTAGTAGTAGCCTTGCCATGTCTAACCATATAAAAGAGATCCTGACATTTAGATACAAACTGGCCACTAATGTTACCAAAAATATTAGCAATTCATTTTTATTTTCCCTATATTTCAGCCCAAAATTCTCCAGCACCAAGAGGCAGTTTGCTAACTTTACTCCTCTGGCAGAGAGTTTCCTTGGAGAGATTCTAAACTTAATCAGAAAGGACCTTGATCAAAGCTGGTCCTGCTTTTAGTAGATGGTTGTACATGATCTTCAGGGGTCCCATCCAACCTGAATTATTATATGACAGTTTTATGGAGGAGAAAGGAAAATTTTCTTAGCCAAAGTCAGACTCCAGTTTCAGGTCTAAATTAAAGTTAACTTGCTATAGGCTGGGTATCTGTGATTCAGATTTGGCCATCCACACCTACTGTCCTCTAAATAGAAGAAACAATGCAAAATATCTTGTTGTTGCATAACATATGAGCATGAAACAATATAAATAGAATTGGCTTGACCTTCTGATAGGTGTATAAGACATATAGTGGTAATGAAGGTGGTGACACATGCAGAGGGAAGCTGGAGCCATGTCTCTGCACAAAGCTCTCCTGCATTTCCAGTTTCAAGGGTAGACAAAACCCAGCATTATTGTGTCCTGCAGTTATATACTGTGAAGAGCAACAGCTCCTAAGCTGTTTTCTTCTGCAGTGCTAATGCTGATTGCATAACTTTACATACCCACAAGTTTTAACGACTGGTCTTGATACTGTTTCAGTGGAAAGAATTGAACGCCCAGAAATCATTTAGACAAAAACGTAATAAAATAAGTGGGTGACTCACACCTTGGTGTTTGGGGAGATAATATCAGTAAAATTCTTATTGATGTAAATGAGAAAAAAATTTAAGCTTACCAAGATAGTGTCTTCCTGCCTCTAACAGGGACCACACAGAGATTAGATTACGTAATTTGTCTGATAGAATGGAAACTTTTGCCAGAGTGTGTTGAATGTCACAACTGTCCCCTGAGATCCTTGTATTTGTCAACACCACAGGGCGCCCATTTGCTCAAGCTGGAGAGGCTCATGCTTTTAGCACTTAGAGATTCTTACTGATTCTGTCACAGTACCTAAATTTAAGGTTTTTTTTAACATTGAGGCAAGGAATTACATATTTTTCAGTATTTCAATAATAATTTAAAATTATTTTAAAGGTTCTTTAAATAATTAATATGTTAATATGGTAATATGAAAATGTTTAAGAGATAAAAATTAAGGACCTGGACACTTTGCAGATAACAGTGTCTGCTGATGAGATCCATTTATTTCATGAATGGACAAATTGATACTTTGTCCAGTTTCAGGCCCACCAGTAAAGACATTAGGAAGTTCAGGAGAATTCAGGGAAATTCACCATGGTGGTGTGGACTGGAGCACTTGCCTTGTAAAAAGAATCTGGGGGAACTGGGTTTGTTCATCCTGAAGCAGAGATGGCTTCATGGGACCTAGCAGTATTTCCCCAGAGCCTACCAGGAGGTTCGCAATACTTTTCAAAGTGGTTATTACCAGGAAAAAAAGAGAAAAGAGGCACAAACTGGAGTGTAAATCCAAATCATGAGAAGAAACATTTTCTCTGTGAAGACAGCTAGGCACTAGCGCAGGCTCCCCAGAGAGGTTGTGCAGTATCTGTCCTTTGAGATTTTCAAGCCCTGACTAGATGAAGTTCCAAGCAACTTGGTCTAACATTTTAGATGACCTTACTTAAACAGAGAGTGTGACCAAGGACCTCCTGAGCATAGTCCACTCAGAATTATTCTCTGATCCTTTGATTTTTCTGAGTTCCATATTCTGTGTGTCCCTCATTCTGTTAAATAAACTTGACTGTGATATTGCAAGAAGTATCACGTCTGTATTGTTACACTGAAGTGAAATGTACTTCAGGGTAGGGCTGTGAAGTGCAATATTTTCAGTTTATTCAGAAGGCGAACAAAGACATGTATTTTCATTTTCTGTGAGACAGGCAGAAAGCACTTTGGCACCAATTTGGATTACACAGAGAAGCTGAAATAGAAAAACAGCACTTCTGTGTATTGTATTGAATTAAATATAGAAAATTAATTTAAGAGTGGATTGAGTTCTTCACTGTAGGAGTAACATAAAATGGAATGTTAATCGCCTAGCTTCACATTTTTTAATTTATTGTTAGGACGGAAGTTACTGTTTGTTTAGGAATTTCAGCAACTCATGTTTGTTTAGGGGAGAAAGTTAAAATAGAGAGTAAGCACAGTAAGAGATTTTTCCCCCAGTCCTGTGAGCTTGCTGATATGACAGAATATCTAAATGACAAGCTGTCTCTTCAGGTTCTCAAAATTTGGCTGAATGTGTAGTGAAGGGGTAGAAGACATAAAGTATCCTCAAGAAATATCAAGTTTAGTTTTAAAATATTGAGTTTACATGTGCCCTGAAAAGAAATTAAAGACAGATTTTTGAACTTATAAGATGGAAGAAAGAAACATCTACACAGAGGGACTTGCGTCATCTGGTTCTGTGCCACTGTGGCGTTTGAAGGTCAGATTGCAAGGAAAGCTCTGGCTCCATTGGTCACAATTCCTCATAGGGGGACAAAAGATGAAAGCAGCTGTGTACCTCCACCTGTGATCTGTTGCAAACATACTACTTACTAGTGGAGGTGTTGAAGGACATCCAGTCTCAAGCAAAAAGTATTCACACTCCCCCTGATTTTCCCCTTCTACCTTGACGCAGACAAACATTGATGTGTGTCACAAGGGAGAGCATGTTCTTCCCTGCTTAGCACATAACCTTAGCACCTATTTCTATATATCATCTGAATCATAAAATATAGATCTGTGTCCTACCATCCTTCCCTTATGAAATAACAGATTCATGTCCCAGGATTTATAGGATTAAATAACATACAGGAGAGCATGGAAAAGAGTATTCGTCTACTGCACTTGTTTCTTTCAGAAGGTAATTACATTAAAAAATTGCAAAGGAATTGCAAATGTCTCCCTTTTAATACTGTTGTTGTGCTGCTACCAGTAAGGGTAGGCATACCTTTTGGAAACATTATATATTGTAATGTAAGTGTAGGCAAATTTCTTTGCTGTAAGATAGAGTACAGAGAAAATAGTAATTATTTTAGTCCACTGTAGTGAAACAGCTTTTCAAATTTTCATTTGTATGCTAAACGTGAGATTATGAGTTTCACCTACAGCAAATGTCCTGCTCTTCCTTCTTGAGAGAAACGTTCTACATTGTTTTTTCTGAGCTACACCTGGAAGTTTTCTCTCAGATTGGAAGACATACTAAGCTTGACTTTCCATGTCCAGCTAAGCAATTTGAGTCCATATATAGGCTAGAATTCATCTGTAGAACACTTACATTTGGAAGAGTCTTGTGAAAGCTTCTGGGAATCAGACGCCATGTAAAAATATTCAGGTTGCACAAGCAAAATGACAAAGAACCTAGTTTCAGCATCAGTCTGAATGTCAACTCCGGAAAGGTTGTTTGGCTCAATGCTCTCTGAATGACAAGCTATCATTCTACAGTAAATATATGTGCCTACCACTTATGCGCTGGAAGGGTACCAGAAATCTTCTCAGAATGCTTGCAAAAATTGTATGCATTTTTTTGTCATTGATGTAATTGACTAGTGTAGACCATCAGTGTGAAACAACCTTGGAATATATTCTCAAATGCATGAGTATGTATATCCTTGAACAAATCACATTTTTTCATCTCTTATTTACAAGACAACATAAAAAACAAGGACACAATAAGGTCTGTGAACCTTCCCTGAGACTTTTTAACCTGAGATACATTAAGGTGGATGCTTAGGATGAGGCTATCTAAGCAATAGACACTTAATTGTCTTTAACCAAAATCTATTCAAATATTTAAATTTTTTTAAAATTACATCTCATAAAAGATTACATAAGTTAATGATTCTGGAAATTACATTTTATATTGTGTAAAAAAAAGGCGAGACACCAGCTATTTTATCAAACAACCATTGAGCAGTCTGCTGGAGGTAAACAGAATTTTTATTGCCTTATTTGCCAAAGTATTGGACATGCCTTCTCTACAGGCATTGTGCCATGAGCATCTATGCCAGCTCTACTGAAAGGCAGTGTCTATAAGATCTAACAAGACTGACCAGTCATTGTTTTTGTCTACAAAATGCTTCAGGAAATCACAAATCTTCTGGAGAAATTCACTGCAGTAATAAAAGAAGACAAAATGACACTTCAGAAAAACCGCCAAGAAAAAAAAGTGAAATTTCATTCATTTTTCCAGTAATCCCAGTGACCTGGAGTAAAATCATTTCATTAACAAAAAAACAATAGACCCCAAGAAAAGTGGTGGGTGGGGAATAAAGAAAAGTAATATCAAACTAATGAAAAAAATTGGCATAAATGGGTGTAGTTTGTTGAAGGACTTAACCCTATTTATATTGTATTAAAATTAATATGTTTCAAGGTAAAATTTCTGTTCTCCCGTGAAAGGTCACTATATTACTTTAATTTCCATTGTGATATTATTTTACCTTTTGTCTGTTTCTTTTGTCTTTGGCCTCTTGAATCTGCTATTTGGGCAGGTGTGTGTGTATGTATTTTTTTTACAATAGTTCCAAACTTCAGAACATTAGTTTGTGCTGTCTCGCACAAGTTGTTATGACCCACATTGCATCTCTAGTGTTCAATTCAAATCCTCGTAAAAGCACTAGGCTTCTATTGACCAGCAACCTATTTTTGCAATACCTCTTCATGACCCAGTAAGGATTCCAGGACTGTTGGACAGAAATCAGTGTTTACAGCTGTGCTTGACAAATGTGTTAGGTATTTGCTAAACAGTTGGGTATTCCTTATCATAATGATTGTATCATAGTTCCATCCATGTATTATTTCAAAGGGATAGAAGTGCAGACTGGGGAATTGAAACCATTTTTTCTAACAGAGCAGCATTGAGAGTATATTCATGGGAGTAGAGATTTAAAACTGTCTAACAAGATATTGGGAACTTAAACAACAATGCAGTGCAACCGCGTGCAGTAAATAATAAGATAGTTGAGTGATGAAACACAAATTATATTCTTTCACATACAATAGATTTAACATTATTTATTAATGATAGTCAAGTATACCAAGCTGCTATTTGTGTAGTTTGATTGTAGACACTAAAATATATAAGTACATTTCAATTTTCTAGGATATGCAAAAAAAACCTACTGATTGGATTGTAGTTTAATAGAGTATGACTGTGGAAAAATATTTTGAGAATTTAGGGCTAGCTTGTTTGTTCCATCAGTTTCACTTACATTAGAAATCAGTGTTAGGATAAAAAAAATATCAATCCTTCCACTTCTAATTAGAAAACATTTTTATCCCTTGTACATACATCCCATCATATTTATCTAATAAGTTCCTATTCAATTCTAACTTAGGAGAACTAAGCGCTCAAGTAACTTGGAAATGTTTTAAGAATTCTGGCACTCAAAAGAAAGAATTTAACAGGTAGAAATACTCAAGCTGCATTTGTGAAGATGAGGAGCATATTTATTTGATAAGCAAACATCTTTCCTGCTGTTTACTTAAAATCAATACCTACCCAAAGGCATCTATTTTCTGACATTACAAGTGTTTCTAGAGAGGGAGATAGTTTCCTACACTCTTTATAAAAAGTCAATGCCACAAAGTAGACATATAAAAATATATCTTCCTTATTTTGAAAGCCTTTTTTTTCCACTGGAGCTAAAAACCATAAGTAGAAAATGCTGGCTGATTTTGTGCACGCTGCATGAAATGTCTGAGTCATCTTAAGATGGATATTTATTGCAGCATTAAGGTGGTGCTAATTCTGCTATCCTCTTTTCACCAGTAAGTGTCTTCCCAAGGTGCAGTAGATTAGCTTTTCTGAGTCAGGTTCAGGAAACTGAGCTGGAAGTTTTCCTCTACATGTACATTAATCACCACACAGGTAGGCAGAAGATGGAGTTCCTCACATTGTAAAGTTCTTTAAATGTCAATATAAAATCTTTTAATACATGTAATATTTAGATTTTCTAAACTGCAAAACAATATGAAACACATTATCTGTATATACAAGTTGTTTTAGATTTAGAGCTATCATATTTGTCCTTCAGGAATAATATCTTAGTATACAATTAGTGCCACAATAAGAAAGACTATGAGCTTAAAGGCTGAATTTACCTTTATTTGGAGTTTTTTTTTTCAAAACAATATATGCAACAATATGCTCATATCTTAATCTCCTATGTAGCTTTAAAAAACTTGATTAGGTCACTACTTTACTGATAAAAGTAAGAAATTCATTACTTACAAAAATTAAACACAGTTAAAAAATATTTTTACCTTTTATTACTTTTCTTATATATATATATATAAGAGGAATCCTTTACTATCTTCTACTTAGTTTTATCAGGGCACTGTAAGCAAAATAATTATATTGAGAAAACAATCTGAAGATCAAGGAAATAGTAAATTGGTTCTAAATGCACCTAATTCATTCTCCTTTAATGTCAGACTGTCAACACCATAGGCAGCTGCAACTGATCTAATTGTTTTGATTTCCTACTTAATATGTTGCACTACCAGGAAGCAATTCATTCATGTCAAGTTGACATCTAAAATAGGTCAAATGAATCAGGCCTTTGAAGTGCCTATTTCTTTGCATTGCCTTGAAAGGAAGACTAGGATAACTGGCTCAGATATAGCTATAAGGCAACTGTGCTTTTGTGGTAAAATATTAGAAGGAAATACTCGTTCCAAGAAAAAAAAAATTAAATAATAGGGATAACCATTTAAGATTTTTTTCCCATTACATTTAAAATAAGTTATGTAAAAATCAAACTTTAAGAAGCCTTTTTTAGCATTAACACCAAATTGTTACCTATAAGTATAATCACACATGAACCTCCTCAATTACTAGTCACCGTTACTTAGTCACCATAGAGTTCATTTTAGGTTTGCTTACACTTTATTCAAATTTGCTAGACCACAGCTATTTATGATATGACTGTCTGAATCAGTAAGTCTAAATACTCTCACATGATGTTTTTACTTGTAGTGAACTTAATTAGAGTTACTTTTAATCTAAAATCTATGCTTGTATCGTTATTTGGAAACTTGTAATATCTAGTAGTAATTGACTTGCATAAAATTAATGTAAACTACCACTGAGGTTATTCTTGTGAATAAGTTATAATTACACTGATAAAAATCCCATTCATGTCCTCAGAGTGAGAAACATGTAGTGTGGGTTGCAATGAATTAAACAAAATAGTTTATGCTAAATTACACTGATGGTATGGAGACAATTCTCCCCAGATATTTAGGTACCATTTTCTTAAATGTCTCTCCTTCAAAATAGATTTCATCAATCATTAATACAGGGATATACTGCAACAATCTGGTACCATTTTCTTGAGCTGTCCTGCACATCACTGAAAAGCCTTCACATTTTAATTATTCTTTAATTTTTTTAAGAGTATATCTTAGTTTATTACTTTTCACGTAAACAGTTCATTAAATTTATGTTAGAAATTATATTCCACTCTATGAAAACAATTATGCACGTATTTAAATAAGTATACCAACTGAGTCCAAGGGAACCATTTCTAGGATGGAATTCCAAGAATCACATGAAGCTGATCCTTATTTGTAGGATCAGTTAAACTCACTAGGACTTTGATTCAGAAATTCAGATATTTTCTTTAAAGAAAAAGAAATTATGGAAAATTCTTTTTGTTTTTTTTCATCTTTAACTCCATCAGAATTTTTTTTTTTTTTTGTTTAGGCATTTATCACTGTAAGATGTTTTCTATAATGCAAATTAATCTCATAAGGTTTCTCTAAAGCCTTTCAGACTTATCAACTTCTTTTTAAAAGTATGGCATCAGAAAAACATATCCTACTTGTGTGACAAAGTTTTCAAAGAATTTGATTTTCAGCCAGCAAAATCCCAGCAATTTTCACTAAAAACAACTACTGTTCTCACTGGAGCTGGGGAAAACAAAGTACTTTTATAACAGATAATGTTAACTTACCTAGAAGCTGACAAGTATGAGTAGATTTTACTCCTGAAAAATTTCAGACACATATGCAATATTTCACCTATTACTTGTTTTGTTGGCTGTATAAGGTCCTTTGTAAATTAATACCACATCCAGAAACAATTCTTTCAGCACATCTGTGGTTACAGATCTATTTGTTCTAAGCTATTCAATGATCATCTCCCAACACTGCTGCAAAAACTGTTCATCTGTAACTACTACTAGTCCCTGGATTTTGTTTCTCTGATTTTCCTTTTGATATTCATTACTATCCGATTCATTCTTTACATAAATTCATAATATTAAAATCTGGAGATTCACCATCATAGTCTTCATTTCACAGTCTCTAATTATTTGGTCTATTTCATTATAAAATCCAGACAGTATTTTTTCAACACATTGCCTCTTTGTTTTCCTGAATTGAATTTTTGCTTCCTTTATACCGTCTATTCAAGACAGAACCTTGGATTCTTTTTTTGATGGTAAAAACATATTATGTATTTACTCTGTTCTACCAAAAGCATATTATATATATAAAATGGCTGGACCCTTTCAACAATTTCCCCCGTATCCTCTTCTATGTCTGTCTCTCTCTGAATACCTGTTATAACTCCTTTGGGGTGCCTTCCTGCTAGGCCTGTACTATAGGTCTGATTACTGTGACAGAAGTTTTCCTATTCCATGGAGAATTAATGTGTTCAGGGCTCAAATCTTCTGCAGCCTGAAATTCATCCTTTTTTTGTTGTTGTTGTTGTTTAACCTCTCAGTGGTTGATTCTACTACCCACACTATTCAATACCCACACTATTCAATGTTTTGCACATGGAGACCAGTGCCTACATGCGGCAAAGCTTTGTCTAAATATAGAATTGTGATTATCGTCGATGATAGCTTTAAATCTTATAAATGCTGTGTAGTCCATTTTTATTAGAGGGGAGGAAGTATGGTTCCTTGGTGGAATGCCCAGATCCTTGTTTGCAAGGTCAGTTGGCTTCTCTGGAAATATCTGTCCAGGATTTTGCTTTGTTTTTTTAAAGGATTTTGTGTTACTATGATTAGGAATAGACACCATGGTCTATTTGATACTCTCTTGAACATTTTATATTGTCAGCAGTCCATATGACAAGAGAAGTTGTCCTGCTGTTCTTCCCCACTGCATTAGAAATACTACCAAATAAGTTCAAAAGCAGCAGCCTTCACAGATTTTCTTGCATTTAGTTTCAGTAAAAAAGTCATTAAAAAAAAGTTACAGCTGGGACATATTTGGCAGCAATTTGCTTTGCCCCAGGAAGGTCAGTTAAAGAGAGAAGCAATTATTAGGTTGTTTAAAGAAATCAATCAGTATTGTGGAGCATCTAACCAACATAGTTCAGGAAACATATTTTAGTTTTATTTCTATTGATTGGTAGGTGATAATACATAATTGTGACAAATGGCAATGGAGTTAAAAGATCGGATGAACTGCTGAGAGACTGCTGCCTGATATACATTCCTAAAGCAAAGACTGTGATTACTTCCTTGTGCAACCTTGTCTCTACGTGGCAGTCTGCATAATGGAGAGGAGAGGAGAGGAGAGGAGAGGAGAGGAGAGGAGAAATGCTTCATGTTATGCAAGTTCACTGACAGTAACATGTGCAGAATTAGAAGATAAGTGACATAGGGAAATAACATTAGAATGCCAAGACTTGATGAAATTATGAAACCTTCTAAGAAGATTTTAGCTTTTCCGATGAGAAAAATAAGTAAATATTGCACCTTTGCAGCACATTAGATCATTAAAGAAATGTTCAGACCACATTCACAAGGCAATTAATTGGTGTGATACAGATTACAGATTGAAAAGATTGAAGTACATAGATGCTAATTTATAGTTATTCAGCTCACTAGTGACAATTTATTTATCTTTGATGACTCTTACTTGTAAAATTACATGCTCACATCTTAAACTGTGATCCGCGGTGACTGATATCAACTTGATATTAAGCAAAATAACATGCTCCAATACAAACTATTTTATCAAAAAATTACCTTTCATCATATGTAACAACAAGCTCTATGTTTGTAAGGCCTTTATTTCCAGTTGAGCGATTCAACTAAGACCAAGGTCTGCCAGTTTTATTCCTTGGATGGGTCCAAACACTTAGGTTGTCACAATTGACTTTTAGGTAGTGCTGGGCACTACAGCTCTCAGAGAAGATCAAATAAATTATTTCTGGGAGATTTTGACTTTCTTCTTTTCTTTATGATAAAGCAGAAGTGAAGTAGGGAGGCATTTATACACATTAGTCTAGTAAAAAGTCAGTGCAGCAAAATGACCTGTCTAGAGTGGAGTCAGAATTTGATAAGTCTTGTCTCATGGAAACGGTGTCTACAAGCCTCCAGCTGTTACTGAAACCTGAACAATCATGCCATTCCCCAAACCTTAGATCTGACCAGTGGTTCTCAGATATTTGTCATGCATATAATGACATTCTGAAACAAAATATGAAGTCAGGAAAAAAAAATAAAAGAAGAGCAACTGAAACATTATCAAATATCTTACATATTATCTTCATAACAGGAACCCTGGGAGGTCAGGCTTTTCTTTTATTTCCTACAGATTCTTTGTCTGTATCATACCAGTAAGCTAGTCTCAAATTCAGACACGGGAGAGATTGTAAAGCTTTTAATTTAGATGAGCTCAGTGCCATCACTTCTGAACTTGGGAAAGCTTACTTCCTTTGCTACCATTTCCTCATGAGAAGAATTTAATTTCTTAACTCTTTTATACCCTTGCTTATGATAAATTCCAGCTTTGGCAAGGCCAGCTTTGGAACTTCAGAGATGTAGGAAAAAGAATCTTTGGGACTAAAGGTTTTCAATATATTTCTGAATATGTGGAAGTGAAGACATTATATTATTTTAGGATTAGGATCCATGAATGAAAAATATTAAATCTATATAATTTTAAAATATTGTTTCTATTATGAATTTGCTCAATGAAATACAAAACAAGCTATCTTTAATGACTTGTTCACCCAGAAGGTAAGAAAAGTTTTTTTCTGTGTACTACTGTTACAGCCTCCTATGAACCACACCATCTACACAGGAATTTTCCAATAAGCTATATGGTGATTAGTCACTGTCCATTTCATATCACATCATATGATAAGAAACTGTGCTATGATAGTCATTCTGTGTTTAATCCTCCAAAATCCTAACTGGCTGTGATCTTTAATTACTATTTAAAAGAAGTAAAAGTCACATCCAGTTGGAGAAACTCGCAACAAAATGAAAGGCTGTTTGCAATATATCCCTGAATATTTGTAATTAATTTAATTGAAAAAAGTGACTAAAAGAGGAATCAACAAAAAATGAAGGAGGACTCATAAGAAAAAAGAAAAAAAATAAGAAAGTAGAATCATGTGTGCAGGATTTATACAGGTTAATATACTACTCAGTGTCAGGGACTTCTATGGAAAAGTTTGGAAATACAAATGTATTTCTCAGGAAGCAGATAGCATTATGCAAAACAATGTGCTTAAAAAAATACAATGCATATATTACTCAAGTGAAAAAATCTATTTGCCCAGAGGCTCTGGAAGCAGTAGTATTTATTGGCCCACTTTACTTTGGTAGTTAAATGTTGGCATCTGTACTTGAAAATCATTCATTTGTTGCTTAAGATTGGTTGCTTATTTGTTTGGTTTTAGTTGTTGCTTCTAGATGACAGAATGAAAGGATGAAAAATGCTTAACTATAATGTTTCCACTTAATTCTGTGTTTGCCTGGAAATTGCATTATGCAGATGTGAAAGACAGCTGAGAAGCAGGCTGAAATAACTCTTGTCAGAAGAGATGGAACCTGACAGACACAGAATGATTATAACTAATTAATCATAACCATCAACAACTGTAACCATGAACATCGTAATTATTGTGAACTTAACATGCCAAGTTGAATCATATAGGAGCTCTGTAGTTTTCAACATAATCTTGTTATTTTATTCTGTATGTAAATATTTCTTCTAATTCCATTGGGTTGAGTACTTCAGGATTTATGAATGCAGAAATCCTACTGAAGTTTAGGGAGATTTTGGTACCTATGAATTTCCATTTTTCTCAAGGTTCTGTGGAGAATTAATCTTTATTGATGATACTGATGGTATTAATAGATGTTATTGAAACTAGGTGTAACAAAAGGAAAAAACCTTCAAAGCTCTGAATTTCCTCAACCTTCCTGGAATATCTCTCCATGCAAGATTAAATTATAGAAAATATGGCATGGTAAATAGTGAAATAGTCTATTTTCTGTCTTTTATAAAAAGTTTAATTTTTTGAAATAATAATAATACTGAAATATAAATCATCCAATTTGGGAAGGAAATGAAAAAGAAAAGAATAATTGTACTAGATTTAATATAGGATTCTATAAATCAGTTTAGGAAATAGTTATATATATTAACAACTGAAATACCGTACAATATAATAATAACAGAAATAATATTTATAATGCTTACAATGAAAATATTAATTGATATTAAAAAGGAGAAAACAGAAAGAGAGAAAGTAACAAAACCCAAGAGATGCGCTATGCAGTTGTTCACCACCCACTGACTGACGCCCAGCCCGTTCCCTAGCAGCGATCGGTGCCTCCCGACCAACTCCCCCCAGTTCATACACTGAGCAGGATGCTCTGTGGTGTGGAATATCCCTCTGGCCAGTTCGGGTCAGCTGGCCTGGCCGTGCTCTCTCCAAGCTTCTTGTACCCCCCTCACTGGCAGAGCATGAAGCACTCAAAAGTCCTTGATTTCAAATAATGACTGCTCAGCAACAACCAGCACATCAAAGTTTTGTCAACATTACTCACATAAATCCAAACTCAACACTACACCAGCTACTAGGAAAATTAACTGTATTGCAGACAAAACCAGGACACTAGGATAGTTAATCATTCCTCTAATATATTGTATTATGATAGAATGCATTGGCCACATTTATGGATTCACGATTCACTGTGATAGGAAATGTTGAAAGTATAAAAAATGTTTCTACTTACAAGGTAAAACAGCTAGATATAGCTATGACACACAACTACGGTGAAAAACAATAAGCAGTTTTTCAGATATTTATCATTTTTTATCATTTATAAAAATTATATAAATACAAATATGTCATTAAGGACAGAAAAATGTTGCTTTATTTGATTATTTATCTGCCTTTCATAGTGAAAATTTAGTGCAGGGCTAATGAATCAATAGTGGATACATTAAATTTCATGCTGACACCATGGTAGATAAAGAAGTCTTTTATTTTTGCAAGAACACATCCATGGAACACCATTATTCAAAGATCCTTTTTTCTTTCTGTGAAAATAATATCTTGAAGTATCTGAGAAAGATTCTGAAGATGTTAATCTGAATGTAAGTACAGTATCTTGTGCCTCCTTTCTCTGTTTTTTATATTTTCAGAGAGGAGTCTTTAAACATTCTCCTGAGTTGCTTGTCACCTTTTGTTGGCATTCCCTGAAAAAATCTGTATATTGACCCCCGTTCCTTAAAATTCTTTCATGGCTCTGCAGATGTACGCAGAGAGAGGGTTGCTGTCATGCAGGCTTGAACTACATCATTGTTTCTCTATGCCCTCTCTGTACCTGTTTTTGCATAGTAACTTCTCTGAGAAAAAAAAATGACCTTTTTCACATCATGTCAGTCTGATGATCCATGAAGGATTAAAACCTTTCTGGTAATACATAATAACAGCGGCAATGATAATAAGCATGATACATTCTAGAGCGTTTGAATCTTGCCCTTATTTTGTCACCTAAAAGTCATATGGTAATGTGATTTTTGAAAGTTCAAGATGTATGCTTTTCCCATTATCAGTGGTGAGGTGATGTTTCTGTCATGGTAGAAATCTTTTTTCCTGAACTTCCTTTCACACTTTTTCTAGTGAATAATTTCAGTATTAAAAGTTACTCCTAGGTCAAATGAGTGACTCTACTGTTACAGCTCTATCCACTCAATCTGCTATTCCTAGAAAATAAGTGTATGTCAATACAAAATAATCTAGTAATTTCCTTGGACTTTTGGATATTCTGAGTGTTATGTTTAATTCATTCAATGTAAAAGTTCCCTCTACAATCAGACATGATGTCTTTTCAATACCTACCTTTCATTCTTCTATAGCTTGTGTTTGTGGGTTATTAAACAGAATATTTATATTTTCCATTGTTTAGAGTGTAGAGTCAAACCATGTTTTTGATTTAGGTTATAATGGGATTTTGAAAAACATGTTTTAATGGAATTCTTTTCCTTGTAAATCTTACCTTTTTTAAAGAGCTACAATTCCAGCTCAAGGTCTATTTCTTAGTCCTGTCTTTCAAATCCAAGGAGAGGAAGGCTACCCTCTCTTAGTGACAATGCAATAAATAAGTTTGTCCTTGGCCTGACAGAACAATCTTACCTTGTGTAGCACTATTTTTGCCTTATCGGAAAGAATATTGCCTGCTTTATACTTGTCTGTAGGTATCTCCAGGATATGTCTTTAAACATTTTAATGCATATCATATTATGTCCATTTTTTACTCCATAATAAATTTGCATATAAAATAGTTTAAACTTACAGAACTGAGCTGGCAGAGGACATTGTTCTGCACCAATCTAATTTCTACTTTAAAGCTAAATTGACTGGTTTAAGTCACTGATAATGAAGCACAGAGCCTTTTACAGCTTCCATGCTAGGTTACCGAGCAATAATTGCCTGCAATAAAAACAAGATCTGTTTTTCATCTTTAATTTGATCCTAATTTCATAGCGGTTACCCGTCGACTGTTGACTGGGTCAAAAAGCCCTGTTGCCCCCATTAGCTGCAGCAAAGTGATGAACACAGTGAATGAATGATCCCTTCTGCACATACCTATAATGCAAACTGCAGTGAAGGTGACATGGAAGGCCATTAAGTGATAAAAACTGCTCCAACTTTTGTAGAAGTCCTTCTGTCAATGGCAGAACATTTCCCCTTTGATTTAAATGTTTATTCATTCGTTAGATTGCACAGGTCTTTGGATGCTTTGACTGCCCTGAGCTTTTTCTCATTTATTTCCCTTTACTCCTTTCACTTTCTGCAGAATTGTTTCTTTTCTGCTGAGTCTTATTTAAACTGATAGCCTTATGGTTGTGTCATTCTTCCACAATACATATCAATACATAAGTACATGTGCTGAGAGAAGCTCATGCTTTAGCTCATTTCCAAAGAATGGGAATAGCCACTGTGGAGAGAGTTGCTCTACCTGGCAGCTCCTTTGGATCAGATATATGAATGGCTTTCCCAAGGGTATAGCTTCTCTCAAAGATCACATACTACACTCAGCTAATGTAAATACACTTGAAGTGTAAATTTAACATCCAGAAATCATTAGCACCCAGCCCATTGGATTTAATGTCTGGCATCATCAGTAGCTCTGGAATTTCTCTATTATTTCCTTTTTACATCGGAGATTACTCCTGTCTTGCAGGTTGTACACTAGTAACACTATGTAAATTTTTTTTAATTAATAATTTCTTATCAGTTAAGGAAATTTGGTTACTCCTGCCACGTGCGCTCCACCTAAAAGTTCTTTGTGTGTTTTGCATATGCATGTTAATAGTGACTTACAGCAGACATGGTGGCTGGCATTTAACTACATTTTTTCAAAGTGGTCAGTGCTGTTTCTTACGTTAAAGAGTATGCAAATTATGTAGCTGAACCCCAGGAACCGCTTTGAAAATAACATAGTATGCACTATGCTATCTTTGCCACTGGCACTGAGATAAGAGTAAATTAATCTTTCAGGGCAAAAAGATGAACACCTACGGAGCACAGGACATTTTCTTATCAATCAACTCTATACATCAAAATAAGATGAAGGACAGGCTCATTCTGTGTGGGGCATTCTGACATGGCACATATGTTACAGGTTTATACTGCAGCAAGAATACTGAACCAAAGGCTAGTGTCGCTGTGGGAGAGGTTACAGTTCCCACCTCTAAACCTGGGTTCTGTCCACCTTTCTTTTATTATCTATCCCTTTAGAGTTTTAAAGTGAAATGAAAGGGGTTTGTATAAATTTTAGTAGCTGCCTTTTTTTTCAGTGTGAATAGATATGAAATGGCCGAGATTTACAAAAAAGTAATTAAATTTTCCATTAATTTGATTTTTCCTTATTGTGCTTATTACTTTAATGTGAGGGAACTGCAAGCATAATCTTTCACCTTTCTTTCCTCTGAAGCTTTTCTACATTTATTTGTTTTACAGCTTAATCCCTTCTTTTGTACCTGCTAATCCTTTTTCTGCTGTATGCTGGCAAGAAATCCAGTTCAGAACGAACAGATAGCCAAAAAGAGCTGAAATTCAAAGCTCTTTGATACTTTCCTCCTTCAGTTTGAAAATAATTGTTCTGAACAAATAGAAACTGAAGTCATGTATAGTATTTTTATTTTAAAGTAAGAAAGAATATCTTTGGTTTTCATTTGTTCAAAAAAAAGTATATTTTTCCATCACAGTGCACATACAAAGCAGAAAATGGGAAAAAAGGCATCCAAATCTTGATATAACTTATAGCAAAATAGCATTTAATCACCTGAGGACTTAACTAAGAAAATTTTCAAATACAAGATGTTCTGCCATCCAAACTTTTCATGTAGGGATGTACCAGCCACTATTTTCTGGGAAAAAAAAATAATTACTTTTCTGCAGAATATGCTGTCAGGTAACATGCATTAGGAGACACTTTTAAGAAAAATTACACCAGAATGTATTATAACCCATGGCATGCTTATTACAAAATGCAAGACAATACTAAAATTTTTAATTATCTATTGAAAAGAAAAAGTTTCAAAGCTCTGTAATGTAACCCTAATTTAAAAAAAATTCTACTGAACCCTACATACCTTTTCTCTATTCAAACCTGATACCTACTGTTGAAATCAAAGCACTAACTTATTTTCACCAAATACAGCACAAATTTTAATGTATTTAAATTTTAGACTTCCGCCTGTACTCAAAACAAAATATAGAAATGTGGAAAAAAAATCAACTCAAATTACTTTTGAAAATCATTGAACTTCTGTTTCATGCTCTACTAGATCTGGAGCAAGATGTAGAATTTCAGTATCTGACAGAGAAGTGCCAAATGAGTACCGTTAAAATAGGAATAATTCTGCTCCACCTGTTCAAACTGTTTGGTGGTGCCTGGCTTATCCCAGCACTCTGGGCTGTATGTAGAAGTTAGGAGGTATGGCTACAGGTCACTGACTGTCAGCAAGAGAAGCTCCCACTGGCCCAATCTATTCATATTTCTGATCCTCATTTAATGCTTGCTGAAGCTTCTGTTGCCTTTTCAAAGATATCTAGTTGCTGCTCTCTTCACCTTGATCCATATCAGATAGAAATGTCTCAATAAAACCCTGAGAGAAGAGAGGTTTTAAACACCATCACTGACTCTGAGGAATTGGTGAAGACATCCGTCTGATGCGGAACTGAATTCTCACATCTCTTTACTACAGATTTAAATGCTAGAGTGTAACTGTCCACCTCAAATATGAATCCACATTCAGTGTCCTGTGTGGTAAATGGAATAATAGGATCTTCTGGTTGAGAGGCTTTAAATAATCATAATGAACTGTTCTAGCAGTGCCCTACAGCTTTATTCCAAAATTTTTTTCCAATAGTGAAATGTTTCTTATTGCCCTGATGGAGGGAAACTTCTGGAAGGAAAATACGTTTACCCAGAACTGATTTGGGCTTATAGCACCAGGGAAATCAGGAGGGAAGTATTTGAAAGGCTAAGTGTGCTATAGAGTGAATTTGTGTTTAGAACCAATGTGTTGATTTTCCTTTCTGTCCTCACCATGCTGTGTGCACTGTCTTAGCAGTGTCTGCAACAGCATCAGTCTGGATGTTAGACAAGGTGCTCCCTCCAGATGTATTTCTTATGTGTCATTGTGTATGAATCACTTCTACCAAGCTTAGAAAATCAAGCAGGATATAATAAAAAGAAATAAAAGCACTATTAAATGTATTTGAAATGGCATATATATATATAGTCTGCCACCTTTTTTTGTTACTGTATGCAAGTGCATTAAAAAATAATTAAGTGCTGATGCAACATGAAATATTTTGTAATGGACATAGATTTATTTTTCAGGCCCTCCTATTATAGGTCAAGGTATGAAATAAGGAACAGTCAGCTTTAAAAGAGGAAATAGACTGTAAGACATAATAGCCACAAAATTTAAAATCTTTGGTTTGTAACTAAAATGCTTTGTTCTTTTGATAGATCTGGGGAATTTTAGTGGTCGGACAAGAAGTGCTGTATCTGTACGTGAAGGTCAAGGAGTTGTTCTGATGTGCTCCCCTCCACTTCATTCTCCAGGTACAGTAGGCTACCGCCTGTATTCATGCTCCTCCTTTACAGTTTCCTCATTATTGGATGCCCAGGATTTTAGATACAATATATATATTGTGGATAGTGGAACTTCGAAGATGAGATATCCACCATTCCTCTGAGAGCTTTTGGAGTGCCAAAACTCTAATTTAGGCTCACATATTGCAAATGCCAATGAATAGCAGCAAAGTTTCTGTTACAAGGTTGTCTAATTCCTGGTATAGAACTTGAGTGTAACAATAGTTTCCGTGCCATCAACAGTGAATATGCTGCCTTGAGATCACAGAGGAATGCTTTTAGTGTTTAGAAGCCTTGATAAATTGCTCCAAATTCCAATGTCATGATACTTTTGTTGAATACAAATTTTATTTTCTTTTCAGTAATAGAGACATGATTTGGTTGCTTCCTTTCACTGTACAACTTAGTTTCATAAAACTGCATCATTGCTGAAAGTCAGAATAACCATAAATGCTATGAAATGCCTGTGGATTCCCACATGAAAACACAGGTATTTCAGACAGGTTACTTTTTTGCTTTTCAAATTGACACTCATGCAAAATCTGTAGACAGCTGGGTACATCCTTATATTTGCATGTCATGTAACACCTGGAGACATGATGCTAGACAGAATATCTTGTTTTTCAGTACATGCAGTATAGCCTATCCTTTTCTTCTCTGGGAAATGAGGTCTACATTGAGGGGATTTTTCTACTCCAAATTTTGGGCATGAAGAAAAGTAACACTGTAGATGGAAGATCTGCAGAAAATAAAATCTCTGAGTTTCTGTTAGAGAAACGTGTTCAGTATCTATTTATACTGCAAGCATTGTTATTACTGTATTACAGTTATCAATGCCATCTCTCTGCTTTTCTCTCTTCTGAGCAGATTCTCTTGTGGTTGCCTCTACAATCTCTTTCTGAGTTTGACACTGCAGTCTAGATGATGCAATTGAGAACATGATGTTAAGGCTTGATAGTGATAAGTAAGTGAGAGGGAAAAGATGTAGGCAGAGAAAGTGAGCTATGGTTTCAGCAGCACAGCTGAATTTCATTTCCCCAAACAAACTGAGAGTGAAAGGATAGATGGACATCAACCAAGAGTGAAATTGTCATGCGCCTTTTAACAGCTGCCATTCCACAAAATACTCCTTTATATATCATAAAAATATTTAGAATTCGTCTCCTGAAATTATGCTTCTGAGTTTTATTCAGTCAGATTTTAACACAGTGTTCTACTGTAACATAGATGTTGCCTTTGATGGTGAAAATTAGTATCTTTCATTTTCATCACCAGGACAGCAAAATCCCTGCTATAAAAACTACAGTGCTCAAAAACAGCATTCAGTTATTTTGTTTTATACTGTTTGAGCACCAGTAGGCTATGCAAGCAGGAAAGTTATTTCCAGAAAAATATTTTTTATCCTCTGTTGACATAATATTTTTTACCATAGCTAAGCCAGAAAAGGTTCTACAGAGTGGTGGAGTAATCAACAAAAGCTGAAAAATTGCACTGATATGCAGATGTAAACATCTGCAAAAAAAAGCTCCTATCAATGGAAAGGGGACTCGGCCTCCCTTTCTTTTGTTCATTACATAATGCAGTAACGCAGTTCTTCATCCAAAGGGTTGCCAAGCACAGGAACAGGCTGCTCAGGGAAGTGGTGGAGTCACAATTCCTGGAAGTATTTAAAAAGTGTGTAGATGTGGCTCTTAAGGACTTGGTTTATTGATGGAAGCAGTGCTGGTTTAATGCTTGGACTTAATGATCTTAGAGCTCTTTTCCAACCCAAATGACTCTGTGATTCTATCACAGGCAATTTGCTTCCAACTCCTTACTTGCAAAGTACTGGGGCCACTAAGTCCTTGTGGTACTGCAGTGGGACTGCAATGGTATTAATACAATGGCTGGAGTCCCCCAGGAAAAGGCAGAGCTACCTCCACGGGCCTGTTGATGTTTCAAAAATAAATCATCCCACAAAGCCCTAGCAATAAAATACAAGACATTAATGAAAGTTGACTGCCAGATCAGAGTCCATTTGTAAAAATATTTCTGGACAAAACCTTAAATTTCAGAGGGAAATGTATGAATTTAATTCTGAAATTAAGAAATAAATATGAAATTTCCAGGTAAAAAGGTGTTTTGCCAAGCAGAGATACTTCAAGGATTTGTGTGCAGGAACATCTAAAATTTTTTTAATCATTCAGTTTCTCAGTACTCCATTTTAGTCTCTGTGTCTGATTTGCAAAGATGGTATCTTCTAAATAGCCCTAAGAAAATTTGAACATTAAAATAACCCAGGACACATATTTTCAAGTGGATCATAAGATGCTATAGTGGATATATCTAAGCTAAAGACCATTCAGAGCATGTTTGCAATATGTGAACATCTCAAATTAACAAGTCCATGAGTTATGAGAGTGTTTTTGATGACAGTGAATTTCTTGTGGATGAACACTGCAAGCTTTGTGATATTGATTTATTCCCATTGATCAGCACCTTTAGAAATAATTTTCACTTACTTATCACAGGAGATAAATCCATGATACAATATCAAGCCTAATAATTCTCCACAACCTCATAAGCAATTCCACAGAATCCCATTCCTCAATCTCTCTAGTCAATAACTGCACATGAACTTGCCCAAGAACTTTAGCTTAAGCCCTTTTAGACAATGGCATCATCAGCATAGGAAAAGAAAATGACGTAGCGAAAGAACACTGTATTAAGAGAGATATATTTTTATTAACACATTTTCAAATGGAAGATAAAGTAAATACTTTTGATTAAATAGCACCTACATTCCATTCTTACAGAGTACAATTTTAGAAAAAATCTGAAAGCCTTTACAAATCACCACTGACTGAAAAAAGTATTACACTAATTTCTTTTGACAAGATTTTAATCAGAAAGGCAGTTTCATATACATATAGACTTGATTTCTGTTTATTTATGCTGTGACATATAATCAGGAGGTAATGCACTAAACATATAAACACACACAAACTTGTGATGTATTTATATTGTTCACATAGGCTTTCATTAGATTGTTGTCCAAATATTTTACAGGGAGAACAAGGGGGAATGTGGAGTGGTAAGCACACTTGAAACAGATTCTGAATATTACAGTGTAGATTTAGATGGAGAGAAATATCTCTTTAGTTTAATAAATGAGTTTTTTAAGTTATTGTCATCTTTGCTGAGAAATAATGAGGCAACAGACTGAGGGAGTTTTTTTGGAGAGACATTACCCACTCCTTCAAAATGGTGAAGGAAAATATATTCAATGAAAAGAATTTTCTGCCAATTCCTTATGTCAAACAGCCACCAAGAGATTGTCACCTCCTGCTTTTCCTGGACCATTGCTCATGAAAATCCTGCCTCTAACTTCCTTTGGAGTCCTGTATCATTTTGATGTGACTAATCCAGAAGCTTTCCCACTAGCACAGTTTTTGTTGCTAATCCTTAACTTGTCCCCTGTGAAATATTTTAAATGTGTATAACTTGATCATTCATAAACATAACACTTTATCATTTTTTCTCTTCCATAAACACAATATCTGATTCTTCCCAATTATTTCTTTTCTCCAAGAAGGGTTTCCTAGGCAGTTAACTCTTAGTTGTCCTTGCTAAGGAAAAGTTACATTAATTACTGAATGCCTAAATAACAAGCTTTGTTTGATGTTTCCAATTTAAAATGCCTCTACTCTTTTCTTTTCATAAACAAGGTTATGGTTTTTCATTGTGGTATTCTAAAGGATGTAAATATAGGGCTTTATTCAGTCATTTAATCATCTTAATTACAAGGTTTACCATAGCAAGATTAAAAATAAATGGAAGTTTTCATCCAGATTTACATGTTTCCCTCAGAATTAATACTTTCAGCTGAGCTTTTTAAGGCTTTTATTCAAAGCCTTCAGTATGAGCTTAATGGAGAACGACGACTCCCATTGTTAGAATGAGTAGAGCTCTGATGCACACAGGGGAAGGCAGATGTGTGCTCCATCCTGCCTCAGAGGGATGCTGCCGTCTGGAGGGAGTTCTGCTACATAATCTATCTGCAGCATGTAACATATGTACAGATGTTACACTGTAACTTTATTTATCTCTTTCTAAAGGGCAAAGCTGATCTTACAAAGTTTGGAAACTGTGCTGTAAGCTGCATCTTTTATACCTCCCCTTTACTGATATAAATCTGTACTTTTCATGAGAAATGTTTCATCAAAGATGATCAATGCCAGTGCCATGGAAATCACAGTCCTTCCCATCCATGTCTGGATGTCTGCATAATGTGTTGCTAAACAGGCAAGCTGCCAAAAAATTCCTGCTACCGTGGGCCGGAAATTTTTGTCCTGTTCTTCTATTACCTACACAGTCGTCTTGGTCCTTGTATTTATTGGAGAAACTCGCACAAAATATTTTCTTTAAGTCATTCTAAACTCGTATTTGTGTGTACTTCAGACATACTCAGAAATCTACTTTGGAAGTAAACGCAAACCTATCACTTTTTATAATTTAGGGTCTGCTAAAGGAATCTGAAAGCTACATTTGCATTAAATCAGCAGCTTTGGACTGCAGTGTCACTACTAGTTGGAAACCAAGCCCAACTGAAGTGCATTATAGCCTTAGAACTCCCTGGTTTGAATATTGCACAAATCATACATAGAAATAGTAAGACAGGCCCTAAATCACCTCATCCAGGTAGAGAATGGTTAGTAGACTTCTCCAGGCAAGGGCTGGACTACTGTCAGTGTGCTCATTAGCTTGTTTACAGGCAATTGGCTCAGGTATCTACACGCAGGACATAGCAAATTCTGTTCTCAAAGGTCCATGCACCCTCTGGATCTCAATTTACTAAGCTGATTTTGGTAATACAGTTCTCAGATGTCTGTCTATATGTAGCTGAAGGTCACAAGGTTATTTTAAGGTTGTGGGTTAAGTCTCAGGATCCAGATACTCAACAGTGGCATTTCAGTCCACAACATCAGAGAACTTCTGTCCTATACGTGGATCTAGCCTTTACCAGCTTCTTCAAAATCACAGAAAGCCTTCAATATCTCAGATTTCTAATGCTCCAGCCCTCTCTAGGCATGAGTGGATGCACTTCATCATGTTACCCTGTCAGTACAGGTGAGATTTCTTCCTAACCGCAGCTTATACTGTATTAAACAATAACATGTATTAAACAGTAAAATAACATCCAGATTCTTATCGATGTTGGTTTGTTTTTTTTTTTTCAAATCTGGATTTTCAAATCAATTTTAGCATAGAAGGATAAAAAATTTGCTCCAGGAGAGGCCAATATGTTGGTGAAAATGATATCTCTCCTTTTGCCTTGAGATCAAGGCAGAATTGTTTTGCTGGTACCTATCAAGCCACTGGTCGCTTGCAGTTTACCAAAAAAGCTGGACAGGCCATACCTCTAACCATGACTCTCCCATTAGCTAAACAGAACTTCTTATTGCTCAGTACCTTCTCTTAGTTTATACAGATCAATATATATGAAGGTGATGATGGCAAGTAGAACATTTCACATTCATTCTAAACAGTTCTCATCTCTTCCTAACTGCTAGGCTTGCTGAGGAGGTAAAACTGTCTAATACTCCAGGACACTCCCTCTTCTGCTAACAGAAGTGAGATTGAGAGGAACACTGATGTTTGGGGGTTGAAGGGTTTTTGCTGGTGTTGTTATTGTTTTTCTCCTTAAAACTTATATTCCTGTTATAATGTAAGCCAAATCCTAGTATCCTAGACTTCACTAGCTGTTGACCTGTACTGAGGTGATCTATGTGGACACTAGAGAATACTCAGCTCTGTTTTTTTTTCTCATAATTGCATGCCATAATTTGTTCTTCACTCATTTTAATTCCTAGTAAGAGCATGCTGCTGGATAT
The DNA here is from genome assembly GCA_013400175.1 of Phainopepla nitens. Lineage (NCBI taxonomy): Eukaryota > Metazoa > Chordata > Aves > Passeriformes > Bombycillidae > Phainopepla > Phainopepla nitens. The sequence goes on from VXBQ01014013.1 coordinate 806,537, forward strand.
CAGAAATAGGCCACTTAAGTAACAGTAGTAGAAAGTTGCTTACTGCACAGGATGGAAAGATTCATTTAATAAACACTTATTATGTTACATATAAAATACAAGATGACAGCTCTCTTATCTCTACTTTGCATGTCTATAGCTTATAAATTATCTACACAGAATGTTTTAAAACCTCTGTTTGAAAGCCACATACATCAAACAAATGAGTTAGATATCATGAGTTGAAGGGTTCCTTCATTTCCCTATTAGACTTTATCATAGCCTTGTGATGACTTGTCTTTTATGGGTAACTTGAATAAACCTTAATTTTGCTTTTAAATAATGGAAAAATATAAAGGATTAGAAAACAGGTTCAGAGTCCCTTAAACTTTATATTCCTGTCCTAATTCTTTGTTAATTTCATAGGGTCATCTTATCTCTTCACACAACACATTTTGCTTGGAAGAATCATGAAGATGTTTCACTCTTGCATCGTTTGCTTTTTCAGTTTTACTAGACTGCTTTTGAAACTTTCATGTCTAGCAATGCTAATTCACATGGGTGTTCTCTTCAAAGAGAATGTCCATGGCCCCTGACATTGCTCAACATAGAATCTGCGTTCTTTATTTGTGCAACTGATTGATGACTACGCCTGTAGTTTTCATTATGGAATGAAAAAATTCAATTAACTTTTTTTCTTCTATGGTCTTTTCATTACTCAATACATTGCCAGTAATTTTGCTGCTGACTTCCCTGAAGCACATTTTAAGGTTTCCTTCCTCAATCTTGTTGAAGGCATTCATCTGAGAATATGAAATTTAAGAGTTTGGGAATTATAGAATTTTCTATAGGGTAGCATTTTAACAAGCTGTAGTTGCCAGAGTGGAGTTACTCCGAGTCTGTTGGCAATGTGTTGTTATTAGATTTTAATTGCATTTTAATGATTGCATGTGCCCCAAATACTAGACAATATCTCTATAGTAGGTGTATGGATAAATAAGTCTGGATTTTCTCTCATTTTTTAGTTTTGTTTGGTTGGGTTTCTTCTGTTGTTGTTGGAGTTTTGGTGGGTTTTTCTGGATTTTGGATTTTTTTGTTTGGTTGGTGTGTCGTTTTTTTCTCTGTTTTGTTTTTTTTTATTTGAAAAGTAATAAATGAACAAAAATACATTACTAATCCAACTGTAGTAGATTCTTCCAAGGAACGTGAAAGTATTAAAAAAAAATCCCCCCTCCAAAAAAAAAAAAAACCAGACAAACAAAAAAAAACCCAGAGAAAAAAAAACACAAAGCAAAACAAATAAAAAAACCCACAAAACAAACCACAAAATTTTCCAAATATTACCACTGCTGAAAAATTTTCTTCACCCTCTCAAAAATGCTAGTAATTCTTTCAAATAGTACATGAACTTACACTAGAAACTGCAAGTTATATGCCCCTAGACTCACTGGATCACTCACTAGAGCTGTTTGTTTCCTCAGGGACTGTGAAAATGTAGCGAGAAGAAGATGGTTGACCTTGCCCAATTAAGGCAGCGCACAACAATGGATGATGGGGGCAGCCCTGACAGGGCTCTGCTTAAGGGATGAGTGCTGTAGTTTCACAGTCACAGTATTGTCTACAAATATTACCCCAGCTGACAGCTCAGGAGAAACAAAGTGAAAGGAGATACCAAGAAAAGAGGGAGGAAGCATGAGAGATTAATTAATTTTAAAAATATATGGAGCGAGTTGGCCCTCAGGCTCATGCACTATTGCCTCTCAGGCACCAGCTGTACATGACTATTTGTCTACAGCTTGACAAATATGATGATGATGAAAAGTTTCTGTAGTGGGCAAGCCCTCTTCCCTCAAGACAAGTTACTAGCCTGTTACTGATATGTCCCAACAAATTAGACATAACTATCAGGAACCTCAGTCTAGGGGTTGAACCAGGGAGCACTGTCCTGCCAGGTTTAACAAAAATGGATGCTCGTGGTATCACATCCACTTTTCCACAGCTAGTGTTGGAAAAACACCAGCTAAAATGTTGCAAAAATGCTTTCTGTGGCAATTGCTACACAGTGTGTAAAACAGCAGCAGCCCAAGGTTCATAGATTTAAGACTGATGTAATGTACAGGAGTTACCATCTCAGAGGTGCAGGGCTCTCCAAGAACCAACCCACTCATGGTAACCTTCCTATCAGAATCTATTTGCTGTTTAGATCCAATGTTTTACTAAGCTGATGCCTGGAAAAATAGCATTTCACAAACATGCCAGTTAGTTAAATGTCAGAAAGCCCATTTTGTTTAAGTTAGAAAATTCCTAATTAATCCTAATTACCTCTCCATATCACAAAGTAGAGTGAGAATGCACACATTAATCTATGTAACTAAGAGAAGAAGCCAGAAATACAGTGCTGATCAGACAGTTGAAAGAAGAGGAAACAGAAGAAGGAGAAAGAAATGAGAAATTATCTATTTCTTAGGCTTTGGCTTCTAGTTTTTTATCTCCATGACCATTGAGATGAAATCTTAAAGGACGTACAAAAAAAAGGATTAAACAGGGGAGTTTTCAGAAGATGTAGTTCTTCCCACACTAGGCATGATTAGCTGAATTCAATGCTGGTTCTGGTAGAGATGACTACTGTAAATGTTAAGAGATCAGCTTTGATTCAGAAGCAGAAGACTTTAGACAGAACTGATCTGAGTTCTGTCAGATTCCATTAATAAGTTTCCCTATATAATAAAGTCAGTTATTCCTTATTTCCTAAGTATGAAAGTGAACTTACAACCATTTGAGGTTATACAAAGCTTAATGAGACACAGATTTTCATAAAGCCTGATTTAATCAGTTCAGGAAAATTAAGTGGTATGAAAACAATTGTGGTTGGGATATCTAGTTTGCATTTTTCTTTTTCAAAGGAGAAACTAGAAATTGATTAGAAATATATGCATATATATATATGTGTGTGTATATATATATATGGATGTATAATGGGTTTTTTCCTATCCAATACAATTATAACTGTCATGTAGGTAGCTATAATTTAGCATTAAATATGTTAAAGGCAATTGCTTGGATTTTTCAAGGAAAAAATGACTGAATAGGTAGAAGCATAATATCATAAGAGTTCAGATGGCAATCTGATTATAGCCAGATCTGAATCACTGTGCAGCAGCACATGTACATTCTACATCTTCTGACAACAAAATCTGTTTTCCAGAGCAATAATAGTGAAAAAGTGACTTTTTATGAGCAAAATACCATTTTTTAACAATGTAAGAATTAACAATACACTTAACTCTGGTAATTTGATTGCCCATTTCTGTGCTTTATTTCAATACTATTAAAATATTTGTGATGACTTATTTAGCCAGTTGATACAATTCCTGTTGTTTTCATGCTGCAGCCTCAGAGTGGAGAATCTACAAGCAGAAAATTTCACTTCATTTATTGGTTTATTGAAGCATTAATTTACATGCTATTTTCCTCTTTCAATAACTGAGAAAATGTCCTATAGGAGACTACAAGAATAAAAATTCAGGAGTAGGATGGGAGAATGGAAAGAAGGATTTAGGTAATACTGATAAAGGATTTGTCAGCTTGGCTTTTCCTGCAGAACCACAAAGTCCTTTAGGAGTTTAGCAAGCTAGTTTCAATCCTGAAGAGTCTATTTTCAGCTCTACCAAATGCAAGAAGAAAGAAGCACTACCTATTTTACAGAGGATAACAGTGGATGATCTATAAAGAAAGACTAAAATTGCACTGATTTACAATCTAGATCTTTTATTGCCTAGAATCAGAAGGAAAACTTTCCAAACAATGTTAAAATTGAGAACATAAATGGCAATCTTTTAGTGAAAGCTTTCAGGTGCACAAAATATGCTTATGTGCACACAGGATTGAATTTTCACTTTCTTTTGTTAGTTTAACTAATTAGTATATATATAGCACATACATCCAATGGGAGAAGGGTTGTTTTAATAACCCTAACTTGGACCTGCTCCATTAGGATTCTTAGCCCTATATCTTGTTATATCTCCAAAGTGCTGGTGCAAAACAGGATGTTCTTGTTAGAAATCATTTTCTTTGAAAATAAAAACAAACAGAAATTCAAGAGTGTGACATAATGTGTGAGAAAGGGTAGCTACCATTCTAAAGTGTAAGAAAGTGCTACAAACTATAGAGCTATATATGAAAAAGCTACAAAGCTACAAATAGATGAAAAAGCTAAAAATCTTTAGGCACCATATCACAGTTCTTTCCTATTCCTAAATGAAAATGGATTTCGAAAAACAGAATAAGACTTCTGAAAACTATGCACATAGTCAGCAGAAGACAATGAAGGACTGCCTGCTGTTTCCATTATTTTATTAATGATATTTCCTTTAGGAAAAAAAAAAAAAAAAAAAAGGTGAGTTGGAAAAATATCTTCTTCCTCCATGTGATATGTGTGTGTAATGGGACACATCATATGAATATGTAATGTTTCACTTTGACTGCTATTGCTAAGAGTTTGAGAAGGGGATACATAATCCTCAGATATTGGTCTGGGAAAAAAATAAGACAACAGAAGGTTACATATTATGTCTCAGTAACAATTTTGTGACAAGTAGATGTGTGGAAGCAGTTCTCTGGGTTTCCAGCTGTGCAGAACAGTGTGCACAGAGATGCAACAGTGTAATGTCTGTATGTAGAAACAGGTAGGAGTTACACTCTCAACACTGTTGCACTTTAAATGATTTATTGTTGCTGACGTTAGTTGTGGTGATTTATTTGTACAACATGGTTGAACAACAATATCAGCATTCTGGGGCAATTTGCTAATGTGACATGTTTCTTCCTCTTCGTCTGCACTTTATTTTTTTAATTAAAGTGGAAAAAAATCATCTGTCACCATCGTTTAGTATGTAAAAATTTTATTTTGTAGACTATAAAATTGGTTTTATGCTATTCTCTGAGGCATATGTTCACCAGTTCCGTTATGTTCAGAAAAATGTAATGGCCAATCCATTCTTTGATACGTTTATGCCTAGAAAATATACCAAGAAGGAGCTGAGCGCTAAACCTTTAACATCTTGGGGATTATGAGGTTTATACTGCTGTTTTGTTGTTTGGGTTTTTGGGTATTTGAAAATCATATTCAGAGGGAGGATGAGAGAATAGCTACCTGTCTCCAATGTTCATCCACAAAGGTCCTAAGGATTCATTCGCTATAATGTTTCATGTGTGTGTTTTGTAAATGTAAAAAGAGCTGGTGAGGAGACGAACAAATATTAGAAATTAAAATAAAATAAAGTATTAGTGGAGATATCCATTTGACTATGACTTGATTCAGGACTTCTGGAAAGTCACTTCCTTCCACCTTCTTCAATTTTCTCTAATAAAAGTTACGTTAATGGCACTGCTGTTCATTTGAGACTTTAGGAAAATAAGTATTATAGTACCAAAGAAGCAGGCCCAAGAAAGATTCATCAATCATATTGTGTCATGCCCACGGTGGAATTCACCAAACACTGACCTGCAGAAAGACCCAGCAAAAGCCTTTATATTAAAACACTTAATATCAAGAGAATATAAAGCAGAGAGGCAGTGGGCTGTGTCATAAGTTCAATGTGTACAGTCATACTAGGGTAACTCTACGTACTCCGAATATCCAGGTTTTGACAGTACAATTCCTACGACAACAACTACATGCAGAGACTGATGAATTCTGCTAAAAAATAGTGTTTTGAAGTATAAACTAGAATTCTGGTTACCTTTTGTTTTCATTTCTATGCCCAGAAGTCTGAATTGAAATCTTGTTAAAGAAATCTTTCTGCTACTATTAATCCTTCCTGGCATTAGAAACCAAGGTGACTAGGTGTAAAGGGACAAATTTAAATTGCTTTCTTTCTTGTAAGTACAAGAAACTGAACTGAAACATATATATCAACTCATTGAGAGACTGATACTCTTTTAATTGAAGAACTAGGGAGTATTTGTAGCCAAATTACAGAATTTGCTTGTCAGAGTTTCTTCTGCTGAATAATGAAAGTTACACATTTTGCATCTCTCAGCTAAAAAAGAGTTAAGACAGAGCAATATTATATAAATTTGGATGATCATCATCCAAACATTACTTCTGGTTGTTTTGGTTTTGAAAAATGTCCTAATTATGCCTTTAAAATGCATTCTCTATTGGCATCATTGTAGTAGTCATAAAATGAAATTTCCATGTAAAGCAGTCATCCCCTTGGGTGGAGGAGTCTGGGTTCACTACAAGTGACAAAATTCTGGAGTAGGATTTTGCATCATATTCACTACTGCATCAAACTTAGAGAAGAAGCAGAGCATGCTGAGGTAACTATCACCAGTGCCATTAAATTGTAGAGAAAATCAAGTGTCATAGCATGATCAGAGAACAAGATAAATATGAAGTGTCAATTAAAAAAAAAGGAAAAAGAAAAACATTTAAATTCTGTTGAATGTTTTGCCAGAGAAAATAATTTTCACATATATTCTACACAGTGAAGTTTTCCCAGCACTAAACAATTTACTCATTATTTTCAAGTGCCACATTTTCATATGAATGTAATAATTTGTTAAGCATTACGACAGAACTTTTGTTCATTCAAATTATTAAGAAACAATCAACTTGTGCTGTAGATTCTATACATTTCCATCATTAAGAAGGTTCTAATAATTATAAGCTATCCAAATCAGAGCTTATCAGTTATTTATTCTACATATCTGCCCTTGCCAAATCTTATATTTCCTGTAGATCAGTGATGACAGCTGCATAGGTTTCTTTGAATTCTTAAAATGGTCAACAGTAGAGGACAAAGAATTCCACATCTGGTCCTCTTGATCATATTTTGCAGTCGTCTTTTATTCCCTTCAATGCACAGTAAGTTAATTTTGATATTATTCTAAATATTTTAGTCAACATGTACTTTTTATGAAACATGAATTTGAATTCTAGACACATTACAGAAATTTGTTCTCTTGGTCAGTACAAAGAATTGTAAAAATACATTCGTTTGACTAGACACACGTTCTTCCAATATTGTTAATTATATCTCCTTTTAAAACTGGGCATTGATCAAGTCTGATATCAGCCATTGAACTACTTCATCTAAGTTTGAAACAGATGTATTTTAATGGTGTGCATTTTCTTGATTACCCTTTCTAATGATAGAAATTTGACTCTAATTCTTGTCTTTGGAAATTACTAATCATAGAATCATTTAGATTGGAAAATACCCTTAAGATCATCGACTCCAGCAGTCCTAAGAGCCATGGCTGTATGTCTTCTAAACACCTGCAGAGTTTGTGATTTCACCACTTCCCTGGAATGCTTGTTCCTATGTTCCACAACCTTCTTGGTGAAGATTTTCTAATATACAATTCAAACTTCCCCTGGCACAACCTGCAACCATTTCTTCTTATCTTTTCCGTTATTGCTTGAGGGAAGAGACTGATCCTCACCTGGCTACAATCTCCTTTCAGGTAGTTTTAGAGACTGAGAAGAACTCCCGGTGCCTCTCTTTGTCCAGGCTAAAGATCCCCAGGTTCCTCATAAGATTTCTGTTCAAGAACCTTCCCCAGCTCTGCTGCCCTTCTCTGGACACGCTCCAGCCCCTCAGTGTCTTTCTGGCAGTGAGGGGCCCAGAACTGAGCACAGGATTGGAGGTGTGGCCTCACCAGTGCCCAGCACAGGGGGACAGTCACCGCCCTGCTCCTGCTGGCTGTGGATGTTTCAGTAATTTCAATAGCGATACTCTAGTATTAATTATTTACATGGTTTAAATTTATTTTTCCTTATCACCTATTTTTTTTTCTGCTTCTGATAGCAAATAACAGTACACAGTGGCATTTGGATTTGGTGTGTTATAAATCATAGAACATCAATTTATACAGAGCATTCAGAAATTTTCTACATAAGTATTGATTTCCATTCCTACCTAAAAGATAGATGAATAACAATAAGAGTTGCTGTTTAAAATCTCTTAATTGCTTTAAAAAATAATTTTAAACTTTCTGTGTAGTTTTTCTGCTTTATTGTCAGAATTTTCTGTTTTCTGTGTTTGTCTTCCTTAGAAGATACTTTCAAATATTATCACAAATTTATTTGTTTCTCCCTTCAGCTTCTTTTACCATAAATTTCTGTCATTTAAATATCTTCTTTATTTACATGAAAGAACAATATATATTGATAAAATGGCCCCAAAGTATGTCTTTATATTTCTTTACATGAAAATGTTACTGAGAATATATATTGAATTAATTTTTTTTGAAAGTGTGAATAACCTAGAGGAAAGAAAGGCATATTTAGCATTTGAGAATGACCCTTGCAAGAGGTTACAATTACTGCAGGGCACAGAATGAAAATCAAAAATGATCACTGCATTGGAGAAATGGCTTGCAAGGAATAACGGTAAATTCAGCAAAATTCAGATTACTGTACTTATCAAAGATCAAATACACAAATAGGATGGAAAGGAATGAGTGATTAAGCAGCATTTTTTCTTGAAAAATGCAATTATAAAAAATAGCAGAATACTTAGGAGAATGGATAATTTGGTAGTAGAATTGTAGGACATCCTGAGAGGACTGCTACCTTTGGAGTACTGTGACTGTTGTCCCTGTGCTCAATAGTGTTGATGTCCAGCTTTGGGTCATACATTATAAGATGTAGAAAAGCAGTAGAGATGAAAATAAGAAAATTAAGCAAAGGATTAAAAATCAGGACTTCTGAAGAAAAGTTGAAGAGATTTGTCTGATCCAGCCTTGCAAACAGAAGTTTGATATGCACTGAGGTAATAGTGTTGCACTGTAGCTGTAAAAATTTAATATTGCTTTCCAGTAATGTGTTTTCAGTGCTTACAACATGGTATTGGTAATTGGTATAGGTAATAAACAGTATTAAAAAAAATATTGGCAAATATTAAGGAAAACTGTCTAATTATCCAAGCAAATAAATAGGTTATTGTGAAGATACAAATTTAGGAATATAACCCACTGGACATTCTTTAAGAGTATGCTGAGAACATTTGGTCCTGCATGAGGGCAAAAGAAAGGCCTGAACAACATGTGGTTTTGCTAACAGTATTTGACACATTCTGGAAGAGGTTTCTTTTTTATTACCAAAATCATACCAATGACAATCAAATACACATGATAATCCAATATCTTTTCAAAGCTGTGTTTTTTGTTTCATGCTATGTGGTTTCTTTAAAGAGTGCATGTATGAGAAATACATTTCACCAGTCTTTATATGTTTCAATCACTGGCTACATTTCATACATATTAAAGTACAAATGAGACTACATTGACTATCTACATTGGTAACAACAATGTAATATTTACTTCCTCCAGGACAAGATTAATCCTGACAGTACATTTACATTTTCTAGAATATTTTTAGTTATTAGCTGTGTGGGCGGTTGTAAGAAAGAAAATATTTGAAGATTTATCACTGTAATTGAATCTCAAGAAAGACAAATATGTGATTGGTAGAATTGTGTTTCAGATAAGTGAGCAGTAGATACAGAGCCCCCAGAGAAGGAAATAAGCAATTTCATTGCTAACTGATAAACTGACAATATCTGTTTGCTCTATGTGGGTATGTTACGATGCAACAAATAAATTATGTTCATTAAATATTTTCTTGGAGGATTAATGAGCACTGATAATAGACCACAGCAGCACAAAGAAATGTCCCACAATTATTTATCTGGTTGTGGTGGGAGGCTGGAGGAACAACCCATTGTCTTCCTTCATTTTAGCTAAAAAGAATCCTCTTTCCCTCTTAATGTGTTCTCCATCATTAGAGGGTACTGCATATGGCACTCTTATTCTTTGGATAGTACACAGAGTATCCAAACAGCAAATGTGAGGAAAAAGTTCAAAGCTGGGCTTAATATAAAATTAGGCTTTATATTTTCAGAAGGGGAGGTGTAGGCCTATCCTTTTCCTTACAGTTTATTTCAGAATAGTTCTAGATGCTAAAGCAAAGCCATCTTTCAAATTTCATGGTTTATAGCTATATATGGTAAACTCAGCCTGTAATCTCAAGTGTACTTTTTGCTGGTTTACTTATGGATTAAAATATAGCAATAAAAACTTCTTCAGACTTGCTAAAACTCCCAGATTATCTCGGATTTTGGCTGTCATCAGGCGTCAGTACCATTTATTCATCAGGTACTGCCATCTTGTGGAATCACAGTAATCAAAGCAAATCCTAAATGGAGGAAGAGAAATGTATTTTTCCAACAGGATCTCCCACTGCATCACAAAAAGAAGACTAAATCTAAAGTTATTTCTTGTAAAAACATCATAACTCCACAAAAGTGCAATTATGGGATGGAGTTTTGGATACTTTGCCCTGGAGTAGGCAAAATTTAGCCGTGTTATAGACACTTCGGTTTTCAGTGACCTTAATAGAATTCATATGAAAACCTTCTCGTTATGTCTTCACTTGCACCCAAAATACCACTTAGCTAACAGGCTGTCCAGAAACCTCATGTTAAAAGGATGAATGGAGCAATTTCTTAAGAGAAAAGCCCTGAAGCAAATCTGGGAAACATTCAGGCAGTAACAAACAGGAGTGAATATTTGGTGTTATCGAATGCTTCAGCACCGGTCTCTTCACAATTCTTCAGGCATTATTTCATACTGACCCATAATGACAGAAAGACTTTTGCATTGCCATAGTACTGACATTTTCTGCATTAGAATATCTCCAAAAGCACTAAGAAAAATGCTGATATGTCAGTATACCAGCTTCATCCATTATGGGAGGTACATCACATTGTGACAGTTTAGGAATTAGTGTTGTTTAACAGAGAAAATAGAACTGCAAAAATCATTTAAGAAATTACAGTAAGCAAGATTTCACACTATAAATTCATTCAGTCAGGGAATAGATGAATTCTTCTTACTACTTCATCACCAAATGACCTAGATTTTCACCTGTATAGCCTAGCAAAAAGTGCTTAATAAAATACAGAAACAAATTGGACATTAGGAAGGCTACATTAGGAAGATTTTCCAAATCATTTTCAGAAAAAAAGATTGGTATTTCCTTAGAGACATCTCTCTGTAAAAAAGGTTGGTATTCATAAAAGGAACTATTAGTTTTGCAGTTACCAAAATGACTTATATCATTTTTACACCAAGACTTTATTTATAGGAGAATTTAGCAGTAGAAGAATTTTTCAGCCCATGACACAAATGTCGATTTACGACCATTCTATAATACATAATTTCTCCATCTTTTTATTCTCTGTTTCCATTTGTGTTGATGCAAATTGTCTGTGGAAAATTTTCTTTTGTGTTGGCAGACAACTATAATTTCCAGGAGAGGCTCTGCATCCTCTTTGTCTTTTTGCCATTGATGTCGCATTAAAAATAAAATAGGTGGGCGTAAAAATAAAAAATATTCTCAGCACGCATTCTTAAAAAAACCTCCAAACTTCTTTATACTTCGGTGTTTAATTTTCTCTTTTGTCTTAAACTTATATTTTCCTATGGAAAGCAAATTGTGTAGAGCATGGAAAAACTATTTACTAAGTTTTTTCTCAAAAGCCGATATTTCATAAGATCCATATCTAAATTACTTTCTGATTTTAAATTTCTGGTTTGGTTTATTCAGATTTTGGTAGCACTGACTTTTAGCTTAAAAATTTCTTGAAGGTCATTCTTATTCATCTGTCAGGCTTGAGATGCATCTCTGGAGTTCAATATCCTATTAGAAAATAATGCAATGACAGTTGTATTTGTGCTTAGCCAAATGATGCTGATTCTAAAATCTTTTAACATAAACCATTATAGGAATATTCAGGCTTGAAGTCCAGTAAAAACTGCAGTGAACTGTGTACAAATAGACCTCGTGTCATCCGTTTGGTCTTAGGCTTCTTGTTCTAAAATCCTGAAAGTTCACTCAGCAGTTTACCATTTTGTAAGAGTAGGATTTCAGATAATATTTAAATGCCTTTCTTCTTGCAGTTTGCATGTGCTCCTGTGCTGAACTCCTGTGGGACTTGTGACACATAACTACACCCACTGTTGTTTCAGAATATTTTACTGTGCATATACTATAGATGACACACTCATCTACCGAGAGACAGCTATGTTTTAAATGTTGATTCTCCATTATTGTCTTTTTACTAGATTTTTTTTAATATGTTTTTGCAATCATTTGGGTATTGGCTTATGCTTAATACTGCCAGTAGAAAAAACAGCAAAACAAAGCAAACCCCCAGGTTTTGTAATTGTCCAGCCTTTGCTAGCAATGGTGTTTTTACAAACTCTAACTTGTAATTTTGCTGGCATACAAAGTAGAAACAGTCAGAGTCCAAAAATGTGAACAGCGATGCATGTTTCATCCTCTTCTAGAGCTGCAAATTTAGAAGTCTGAGATATTTGCACAATGGATCAGTGTCAAGGTACACCCATTTTCCCTTAATTGCAGTCATTCTGGGAACACCCTTTTGTAAAATCACTTCTGCAAGATCATCTATCTACTTCTGTCAGCTAAAAACTGAGGGGTCCCCAGATCCCAAGCCAGCTGTAGTTGTTTCTGACTGATCCACAACATTGTCCTGAGATATTTCCGCTGAAGCCTATGCGTAGTGTACGGATTTGACCCTCAGAATTTTATTTAAGAATCTGCTGAACTCATTAACCAGGTCTAAGAGAAGAAAAAAATTCATGGAGGGTCTAAGGGGCTTTTCACCTTCAAAGGAGACCAAGAATTCCAGATTAATTCCTGATCTGAGCATTCAGATGCATTCATTCTTCAGGTACTTTAAAGTGTATTCCTGGGGTTTTGCTTTTTAGAAATGAAAAAAAAAAAAGGAGCAATTCTTTCAATGTCAATGGACTGACAAGAATGAAGAAGTAAACTGCTAACACTTTTTTCTGGACTTCAGAGTTTGGGCTCCTGTCTGGAATATAGATGCAGTAGGTGTGTACCAAAAAAACCCAAAAAAATAATAAAAAAAAAAAACCACCAAAAAAAAACCAAACAAACAAACAAAAAAAAAAACATTAACCACAGATTTATAGCATAAATGCTTTGAGTTTCCGATTTGGCAGGAGTCCTGTTACTTTTTTTTTTCTCAGTACCCTATACCAGTACACATTCATCCATCACGCCATTTTTAACAGCAGAAATAATTAAGAAAGTGACAAAATGGCAATATCCCCCCGGATTCAGCACTGGCAAATACTAAGTATTTTAATTCCTTAGAGGCATAAAAATTTATTGTCTGAAATATGTTCCTAAGTATTAATTCTAATTAATAAATGAATAATTAATTGTAAGTGGTTTTAGGTTGCAAATGGAGAAAACTCTCTTCTGTGTGAACTGCCAATGAACCCACACTGATGACTCTTTTGCATTTGGTTTGAACTACTTTTAAACCAGAGCAGTGAGACTGATTGCTTTCCATTTGAATTGGTAACAGGTATTCAGTTAAAACCTATGTATTTTACTTGAACTTGTGTATTCATCATCACTTTGTAGAATTTTATACTGCCATGAATCATTTTTTGCCCGATTAAAGCATTATGGCAAAATGCAGTAATAAAATAGTCAGAGACATATTTGGGGCATAATTAGTATTTTGCCTGAAACGTAACAGAAGAGGAAGGAAAATCTGAACACTCAGAGAACTCTCTGAGAGCCCTTTAATCCTTAGAGTCCTGTGCAGCCACCAGAATTACTAATAAATCAAAAAAAGATTTTCGCAAAAAGTCAATGTGTGCAGTTTTATTCCCCATTTTAAGATTCTGAGGCAGTCTTCCCCTCCTGTTAGCTAAGTATGTTCAGTCCTTTAACATAGCATTTTTATATTGATAGCATCAGGTTTTTAGGAGAGAATTTTCATCTGATTTGAAAACTAGAGTAAACTTCCTAAAAATTGATTCAGAGGGTACTGCATCTTTATAACACTATATATGCCCTGTTTGCTTATATTGGTTGAAAAAGCAGTCCTTGTGCTTCTCTGTTCCTTCCTCACCATGGTGTCACGGGACAGTACAACGTAAGGATAGAAGGGACAAATCAGTTGGAATTTCTAATGCTCTCTATACTCTTATAGTCATAGTGCATGTCTGGCTAGGAGGTAATGTTTCACACTTCGTACACCAAGAACAGCTGTACCAGTTCCTCTCCCATCATTAGAAAAAAAGCAGTTTAAATTCTGAAGTGTTTCCTCTCACCTCTTTGACCCTTTCATCTTCTAACTAACTTTATATCAAGAAAACATTTTGACTGACGTGAGGATGAAAGTGTGAGAGAACCAGACTGACATACTTGAAATTACTGTCTTCATGTTGCTGCTGAAGCTGAGTAGTCACACAAGAAATTTCAGTCTAAAAGCTTGGAATTTCATATACTAGTGGAGCAGTTTGTATCTTGGAGCAGTAGTGGGGACTTTAGATTCCTGGACTAGCTTTGGCTTTTCTCATTTTGAAGTCAGGTTTTTGAAGGCTATACAGGGGGGAGGTTACAGAACAAATAACCTTTCAACAAATGTGCCAGTTTGAGTAGTGAACAATATTTTTTTAAAGTGTGAAGAAAGAATGAAACAATAGAAGTTCAAAAGGAGAACAATGTGTAAAGAAGTATACTTAGAGTTAAGACTAAAGTCAGAGTTGGTGAAACTCCACATGAATAACTCCCTGCAAGGAACATCCTGCTAAATTAGAATCTCATTAACTTTACTGATACTTCTAATGCTGAGACATAAATGAATCTAGGTTTTTATTAAATCATGATATAATCTCATACAGAATAATAGGAAATGACTTTTTTTCTCAACTAATTATTATGAGTATAAAGGGAAAAGTAATGTTCAGGTAAATAGAATAGATGATTCATGGGATAAAAATAAGAGCCAAGGGACTGTATCTAACTGCTATTTTTAAAAGTCACTGATTAGTTGGTAGCTTTGGTTTAAGGAATTATTCATTGATCATAGGGACTTAAGCTGCATAAAGGAAGGGTTAAGACATTCTTCAATGAAGCAGATGCAAAATACAGAACTATAAGGCATCAATGCTACCTACGAGGTAGGTTGAACAGTTACTGCATCTAATGATTTTAAAAACAGACATTGGGAATGAAATCTGTTTATACATATACATTTGCAGAAGTCATCCATAGCTCTGTAGGAATCATCTTGATTTGTTTCCCTGCAAATCTGAACAAGTAGAGAAAGTAATTCTTTGGATATTATTATTGATTTGACCCCAAAAGACTAGAAATATCTTATTGCTATTTTCTGAGTCTGCTGAATAATTCAATTATTTTACCTGAACTAAATCTACCTTCGCAAGGAACTTGTGGATTCAACAGTTATGTTATTTTCAAAATCCCAAGTGGGGAAAAATATTCTTTTCAATTCTAAACCAAACAAATAAAAAAAGTTTTTAAAATCTCTAACTTTTTTCCCCATAGATTATTGAAATAAAGCTAATGAACATTAATTTAGTGTATCTATTAACATGACATAGTATTGTTTCTGTAATTACTTTATCTTATTTTCTTTCTGTGTTCCTTTAGAGATCATCTATAGCTGGGTATTTAATGAATTCCCATCTTTTGTGGCAGAAGACAGCAGGCGCTTCATCTCTCAGGAGACAGGCAATCTCTACATATCCAAGGTGCAAACATCCGATGTTGGCAGCTACATATGCCTGGTAAAAAACACAGTGACAAACGCCAGAGTTTTGAGTCCTCCTACGCCTCTGACACTGAGAAACGATGGTAAGAAAGGCATTATTTCTGGGTACAGCATGAAAGAAAAATCTCCATTTAAACCTACTCTAATTAATTTAAGAATCATGATTTTATTGTTTTTCAGTATATGCATGCATTTTCTGTGACAATTGGCAAAAAATAGTTGTTCATGGAGGCAGTTTCTTTTAAAACATCCAGACATTGTGAGAATATTTAGATCTGCGAAGGCCGAGGTGCAAACTGACACCTCTTGGTGTATTTCGTTTAGAACAGTTACTCCACCTTGCTGTTCTGATGTTCTGTCAGTGATAGGGAGAAGCACATCTCCTTTACAGGCAATGTCTATTTCCTTAGGGCTCAGTTTAGTTGCCTCAACCGAAGTGGCTACTGACACACTGACACTCTCTGGCACCTGAGACATCCACAGGGACTGGCAAATGCCACCTGGGATGTATAGACCAGCTGCAGAATGCCAGGAGATCATTCATGTATTCAGCCACTATGGTTAAAGATAATACAAAAAGTTTCCCTAAATACACTGGCAGCAAAAGGAGGGCTGAGAAGAATCTCCATGCTTTTTTGGGTGCAGAATGTGTCATAGTGTCAGAGGATGAAAAAATGTCTGAGATACTTAGCGCTTTCTTTGCCTCGATTTTTAATACTAAAACCAGTCTTACTCAGGATACCCAGCTCTCGGAGCTGAAAGTTAGGATGGGAACTTGAGTGATACCCCCATAATCCAGGAGGGAAATGATTCATGCTCTTCTATGCCAGTTAGAGACCCTCAAGTCTATGGGCCTGGATGGGATGCATCAAGCAAGCATCCAAGCCACTCTCAGTTATTTACAACAATCCTGGTTATCCAGAAAAGTCCCAGTTGACTGGAAAATAGCAAATATGAGGCCCATCTACAAGAAGGATCAGAAGGATGATCCAAATGCTGGGTTCCACATTAGAGTCACAACAGTCCCAGGCAGTGCCATAGGCTGGGAGCAGAGTGACTGGAAAGCTGCCCAGCAGAAAAAGACCTGGGGGTGCTGGGCAACGGCAGCTGAACATGAGCCAGCACGTGCCCGGGCAGCCAAGAAGGCCAGTGGCATCCTGGCCTGGATCAGCAATGGTGTGGCCAGCAGGAGCAGGGCAGGGATTGATTGTCCTGCTGTACTCAGCACTGGTGAGGCCACAGCTCAAGTATGCATCCTGTTCTGGGCCACTCACTCGAAAAAGGGATATTGAAGTGTCCAGAGAAGGGCAAGCTGCTAGAGGTCTACAAAACACATCCAATGAGCAGCTGAGGGAGCTGGGATTGTTTAGCTGGAGAAAAGGAGGTTCGGGGGAGAGCTTGTCCCTCTCTACAACTGCCTGAAAGGAGCTTGCGGAGAAGTGGGTGTCAGTCTCCTCTGCCATGTCTCAAAGGAAGAGAGAAAATTCTGTTCAAGATGTTCCACATTCACTTATGCTTTCTAGTTCCTCACAGAAATTCAGCACATGTGAATCCATACCTACATAAATCAAAGAGAGAGAAACTTTTGAGAGTTTTCTTTTGTCTTGCTTATAGCTTTTTCTCGAACTAATACTAGTCCTATGCTACAGAAACATTACAAAATCTAGATTTAAACCCAGATTACTTAGTTTAATAGAGTGAATTAAAAATATGTTCAACAATTAGAATGAAACTAAGTTAATGTTTGCTAGTCGTAGCGAATTTTAATTTCCTTCTGCATAGCATGTAGCCTCTGCTGCGAAAAGCTGCTCTTTTAATTTATCACTTCCTATTTTCTTTTGCTGGTTTAGTACCTATGTTAATTGTTGAGTTTGAGGTGTTTAATTTTACTGACTTAACATAGTAAACTTGAAATTTTTGATAAATTTTTTTTTCAAAATTAAAACCCCCCAAACATTGACTGCTTTTTTAATCTATGTGGACTCTGAAAAAAAAAATGAATTTTATTGTCATATTTATTATTCATATCTTACTCTATTTATTCTTTATGATATTTCTCCACAATTTTATTTGGCTCCATCTTGTGCAGAAATTCAACAGATTAATTATCCGTCTTGTACTGACAATACATAGGCACACAATGCATTGTAATAAATTGAGATAGTAAATAAGGATAAAGGCAGCAGTCTAAGTCTCTGAACTAAGAAAAAAATCTAAGAAGGAAAACTCTGCAGATTTTTTTAAATGTCAAGTGAGTAGTAAATACCAGCCTCCAGCAAATTTTTGTTTCATGGCTGGCTGTCACACCAGTGTGATAATCCAGACTTCTGAACTGTGCTGGAGTTTTGGGGAAATGTTTGCACATAGATGAATAGCTCCTCAACAATTTCCCAGTTTCCTGACTCATTTTTTCGCACATATGAATTTCTACTAGGCTTCCACACTTTAATTTTAATCTGTTGGTATTTATGAAAAGCTCCTTACTTGTCATGGAACTCTTTAGTATTTCTTAGTAAATTGCTTGTTTTCCTGTATGACTGAGCAAGTTTCTCAGTGATGAAACCTAAACTTTCTACCCAACCTTGCAGTCTCCATAAACCTGCCTTGAAAAATATTGTTAAGGAAAATACGAGTTGTTAAATTATATTATTTGGGACATTTTTCTGGTTCTACCTCCTCCACATAATGCATTACCATGAGCCTTTTAACTGTCTGGGATTATAATAAAAATTTCCATAAATCAAACTGTACTTTTTCATTTTCATACAAATGGCGTTAGATAATATTGACAAATATTAAATTGAAAAATATTGACAAATATTAAAGGGTGAAGAAAACCTTTTTAAAGTATGCATTCATTATGTGGCAAAATTCAGAATAACTGCTGAAAAGTGGTGCTAACTAGTTAAAGAAAATTAAAGTATTTTATGAAGAAAGAAACAGCTGGGAATAGACTCCAAGGGGGAAGTGAGAATCTAAAAATGGCATTAAAACAAACATCAAATTACCTGAAAGCATACTCAACTCTATGTTTGCTGAGTTGTTTTTAAATATGGCTTTTTAAGCTTTTTTTGTCATAAAATTACTTGAATTATTTTGAACTTTTCAAACACTCACTTAGGTTTAAAAATAATGCATCTTTCTGGTTTCCAATGTTTGGCATCTCAACTGACATTACTCTCAGCAATCAGCACATTTGTTAGAAACCACAGGAAGAGCTTGTGGTTTTAAATAGCTTTTACAAATAGCTCTATATAAATAAAACAATTTATATGGCCTGTGTTCTCCAAACGTATATATCATTAACTCCAAAATGCTCAAATTGATTGTTTTATCATCATTGTCAGATTTTGATGCATATACAGTAGCTATTCCCAGGGGACTAGACAGCTTGTGACAAAGAGCACTTCAATGACAACACTGGTCTCTATTTATCAATGAGGAAGAAATGGAATAATATTAAGGCATTCTGTCAGACTCTGAAAGACTGTAGGAACTTACTGAGATTTTATTAATCTTATTTTTCCTGTGATGTGTCTCAAAAGGGAGGTTAGCTGCTTGATATGGAGCAAATTAAATAAAAACATCAAGAAATCCTTCAAAGGAGTCTGAATAAAATGAATGCCTCATTTGTTCAGATGTCCTTGACAATCAGTCATTTCATATAATTCAATTTCACTTCAAGCTGCGTTTTAAAAACACCCTAAAATTCTGAGGAGATAAAAAGTTTTAGCAGGAAATAAAAAAATATGCATAATTTCATTAAGTGCCTTTTAGTGCTTTACAAACTTAGAGGAATTATTTGATAACTGTTTACAAATAATAAACAGCTTTGTTAAATTGTACCTTTGCAGGCTTGGATGGTGATTGGGAGCAGTAAATTATCTTGACTCATAAAACCAACAGAAAGTTTTTTCAAATTTAGGAAATAGAAACCTAGGGAGTTTAAACACTTGATATTTGAGAGCATAAGACAGTTATTTCAAGTTCACACATTTTTATTCCAGTTTTTCTTACTTTTTTCATCTTTCTTATGTTTTTTATTTCTTTGTAAAATATATTAACTTTAACATTATTACTGTACAGCGGCAAATTACACAATTCTTCATTTTAGCTCTGTGCAGATACTGCATATTAGCTTTGCTATGGTGAAATTTCCAGAGTAAAAAAAAAAAAAAAGAACAACGAACTCAGAAAACTTCAGACATCAGAGGATACTTTCTACTATGTTCCCTTAGAGCAAATTAGTTTAACCTCCAGAGGCGGTTATGTCTTACCAGACATATTCTCATGTAACTGACTTTCAGATTTTTTTCATGTCTTTGTAGTCTATGAACCAGAGAACTGAATTTTGTCTGTCCTCACTCTATTGATTAATTCAGTGTGGTTAATAGTCTCACATAATGATAGAACATATAGTTATCTAAGTATTAAGGATGTTCATTTCTAATTTTCCATGGTGAGATATGATCTGCACATGCTTTTTGAGGTTAAGCTCTTGGATGTTGCTTGAACATCTCTAGGTTATCTAAAGATGTCTTTAGTAGCATGAAGGAAAATTTGGAAGATATCATAGCAAATTCCCAAATAGTAGAAATCAATCAATAAAAATGCCCAGTAGCATAATAAGGTCATAAATAAATATAGAACAAAATTTGAAGTTTCACAGACTTAGCTGTACCCATCCCTGAAGAATGCTGACTGTTGTTAATTAACTGATACCTAGAATTTTTAAAAAATTGCTTAAAGATGAACTCTAATGGTTTTTACCTGCCATTCTTTGCATTTCTCTGGGTTTGTTGTTTGTTGTTGTTTTGTTTTGTTTTCTTGTTTTTGGGGGTTTTTTTCCAAATTTAATTAGTAGTTTTTTCCTCTAATGGGGTTATTCATATGGAGCTGAATTCTAGAAGATAACAAAGTACACCTGAATTTTAATAGGGGTTCAAAATAAATATTCAGCTGTGACTTAATTGTGCTCAGTTTTCTGGAGTTTCCCACCTTGCAGACTTCCTGCTTATGTGGATTATATTGCAAGGTTTTGCAGTAACATTTTGTATTGGAATTGTGCAAGTCCATAAAAACTGTATAGAAACTGTAGGAACTCTTCTTACTCGGCACTCCAGAGCAGGAATCAAACCTGAAGTAATTCTACTTTGATTTTTTTTTTCAAGTAGAAATAAACTGTCTGGGCAAAATCAAGTTTGTCCTTCAGTGCTATACAGAGATTGATAACATTGACAGAGACTTGAATGTATGCAAGGTTTGCTCCAGGGGAAGGTTGATAAAATGGTAATGTCCCTGGACAGCCATTATCCGGTAGTAAATATGTTTCTCCTGTGAACTGTAGAGAGGTATTTTAATGATGGGTCACTCTGAAAACTGAAAATAACAGTCTTCCCACAATCTCTGCTTTACTCTACTGAAAGTATATCCTGCATGGGTTACAGGTATTTTGAACTTTTTTGTCTCTTTTGTTCTGCTCTTGTGCCAAGGTCCTCCTGCAATGTTGTCAAAATAATAGGATGAAAATCAAGATTAAGAAATGGCAATGTAGCCTTTTTTTAATTTAGAAAAATAAATAAATAAATAAAAGAAGGATATATATAAAATAGAATGGGTAAGGGTTGTTGGTTTTGTTTGAGGTTTTTTTATTCACAAAATAGTAACTTTAAATTTAGAAAGTCTGTTCCAGTTAGCAGCAATGGTTCTTACCTATAGGCAAGAAAATCCATAGGTAGAAAGAGAATTTTATAGAGAGCTCCTGTACAATAAACCTTTTACAGAGTGTTTTATAAGGACTGTAGAATAGTTGAAGAACAGACTCAAACAGCACACCACAGTTCAAATAAACTATTTTTAAAATATTTAATCTGAAAAAGTAGAGAGAGAAAATAACTTGTGATGGTGTTTTGACAATGTGAAAGGGCTGAACCCAGGGGGCTATGGGGCAATTACAGGAGGAAAACAGGGAAAGGCTGGGGAAAAATTAAGTCCCAGGAATCATTGTAGAGCAAGAACTCTTCCACAGCAAAAATTTGCGTTGAGTTTAGTCTGCTTTTGAGCTCTGTTAAGGTAACCTCTTCAGAGGATTTTTAATTGCTAAGGCTTCTCATTAGTTTATAGAAACACTATATGCTGGAAATCCAGTCGTTGCTTTTTTAAATTAGCTAAAAGAGCTCAAGATTCTAGCCATGTAGTGTCTTGCACATCTTCTGCGTTGATGTTTTCTTGTTTCATTCCTTATCCTCATGATTTATGAAACTTGCACAAAGAAGGAGTTAACTGATCCATATACAGAATATATGAAGTGCAAAATAACTGAACCTGAAAAAAAATCCTCTAAATTCAAGTCAGGATTAGGAACGGTGTTGCATTGAACCGTAACTATTAAGATTTCAGACAGAAGTATGTTGGTAATATTTTAATTCTTGGTGACTGAATTCAGATTTGTGCAAATTGATAATGAAAGTAACCTTTACAGCTGTAAGTGGTTTCAAGTTATGAAGAATGGTCCTGAATGTTATGTATCTTAGTGTCTCAGAATCTTAGATACAAATTCACCAGAGACTGCTGCTTTGCAGTCATAAGGTATAGCATAATATTCAGATAAAAATTACTTGTCAATTTGGAAGTCTTGTCAGAGTAGCAAAATAATTTGACTGTGAACAGCAGGAGTTTTGCTTGAAGTTAAAACTGCAGCAAGCAGGTAACAGGATGATTTGTTGCTATTGGGTCTAAAACAACGGGCATTTCAATACATGTTGCTGATGACAGAGAAATTTTAGTGTTAGTTTGGTCCTTCATATTGAGGAAATAATAGGTTCTTTGTTTTGTTTTGCATGGTTATATGAGCAGTCTCGATTGAAAAAATACTTTTTATTTAAGAATCTTTTTCCAGTTAATTAGATGAAATGAATATTAGAGCAACACTGTTTTGTGCAGTAGTGTTCTAATAGATCAGAAACAAGGGACATACTCTCTCTGAACATCACAATAGTTTTGACACTTCTGGCACCCAGATGGAAAGGGAATATTTTGTTTTCATGCTGGAAAACAAATTTGCAGGTTGCAAGGAAAAAATATTAAGCTTAAGGTCATATTTGAAGTACAAACAATTATGTCATTTCCTATAGGAAAAATCCGATTCTTAGAGAATCGTAAACATTTCATCAGGAAGATAATTACAAACCCCATAAAATTAGATCTTCCTCCTAATCACATAGATTAAATAACATTTCCCAGGTTTCTGTATATCTTTTGTGAGCCTGTCCTGGGTGAATATCAGGTAATTGGAAAGCAGAAACAATAAACATTGGCCAGTGATGCTTAAAAGAAATCTGCCACATATTTCTTTTGTCAAGTTAAATGCAATCTCATTCCCTGTAAAAACAGAATGGAAAAAAAAAAAACATGATTATGTTTTTCATTGACCTAGGCCTCCCAAATAAGATCGTATATTGAGTAGTGTAATAAGTCCTTTCTTTTCTTTATATGCATGGCTGCTCAGAAAAATTATCTACATACCTTGTCAGTTAAAATGTTCAGGTTGTCATGTTTAGATGCAACTGTATATGCATAACTCTTCATATTGGAATGTTGTATACAAGCCATTCACATGTCCTCACTCATCTCTGAATGTCCAAACGGTGAAGTTTGGTTTCATCCAATACCAGATGTGCTGGATTTAGAAGGAGAGCTTAGATACCATTTTATAAATATGTGGGAAATCGATGAAGTCTAGGTTATTACTCAGTAAAAGCTCTTCCACATAGAAAAAGACTGCAGACTTGGTCATAGTTACTGCTCAACATCTTCAAACACAGGCAAACAGAAATCTCTGCAGCCCAATCTGTACACCAGAAATTTTGGCCTCTCGTTTGAAAAACTAAATAATATACCAATATTTCCCTCATTGCTTATTCTGAGACTATCTCATTGCTTTTGTATCTTTAGGATTTGGACTCAATTCCCTTTATTTCAGTTATAAAATACCTGTTTTCAATTGAAAATCAAGTGCATTTTGTTCAATTGAAAATTAAGTGCTTTTAGTTGTTTTCGATATTTGAGAAAGCAAGCTCATTTGTATGTATGACATACATACATTATGTTTAAGAGTTATAAATAATAATATATTTCAGGACAGTAATACTATTTCTAGAAAGGGCTCTCCAGACTGAATTCCTCTATAATTAGAACACTTTATTCTTTAGTTGTAAACTAGAGTTTATTCCCTTCTTGTGCTGTATTCATTAGGATATTTTTTCCAGATGCTGAACTGCCAATTTTTCTTTCATAATAGAATATATGCCAGTAAAGACCTCTTTCCACCCAGTGATATGCAATAGTATTTGCTCTCTAACATACAAAAACAATGTCGACACTTTAGTATTAGTTCAGTTTAGTGCTTAGTTCAGTGCATTAAAGAATGCAACTTCAAATAAGCATTTTCAGGGTTTCTCAAATGATAAATTTATAGCTTAAAACCTGGCTGATAGTCATCTAAGTGGAAGAAATGCTGTGGACTGTTATCTTAAAACAACCATTCTCACAGTAAATTTTTAGAGACTTACAGCAGGCACTGGTCCTTCCTTTTAAAAAAAGATTAATAGCAGGCTAGTCAATAAATTCTTCCCAGTGCATTTAAAATCTCTGCTGCAGAACAGATACAATGGCAGGTATCGTCATTATACTTGAATTATTTCCATTTGTGCTGTCAATTTACTGTCATTGTAGATGTGTGTATTCAAGGCTCTCCCAGACAAATATCTGGAGACATTTAATGGTACAGGTCTTCAGGAAAAGTGCTAAACATTCCTTTGCCACAAAGGGACCCACACCTGAGACAACCTTAGTTTTCGTCACAGATTATAAATAGGAGAAGAAATTATACATGAACATTCTGTAAGCAACCTCTTAGGTAAAATTTTCTTGGGTTTAGATACATATTCACACAACAGATTATCATTACAATATGATAGGATACTCAACTTTTGATCTGTAAAATTATTCAAAAATTCTTGTGCAGAAGGATGAGTTTATTACTCCTCAAGAGTTTTCCCAGAGACTGACAGGAAAATCCAAACTAGTAAGAATCCCAATTACATTTGTCTTTAGATCTTTATCCAGGATGTAAGAAAACCTAAAGTTAAGAAGTTAACATTCCTACACTGTTTGATTAAGATCAGGGACTTCTTTGTGCAAACCTCGCAAATGAACACTTAGTCACTGAGCTGGGAGGATTTTGTCCCTTGTTAACAAAATAATGGCAAGTATGAATCCATGCCTAGTCTGTCTCTTGGGTACAGGAAATATTTGGCTTACATTTTATCCTGAGCATTCTAATGATGTTTAGCCAGGAATCTCAGAATCTTTTCTATCTGCTGTCTTAAATGTTTATCAGACACTTATTTGAGTACTCCTTGTAACCTGCTCCATTCAAAATTAAGCTCCAAAGGAAGTTAAAGACCTATTACTGAAAGAGTATGTAACAAACACAAATCATTTTAGCTGAAAGGATTTAAGGAACCTTCATATTTTGGGAGATGCAAGAGGGTAGTTATTATCTGGCAGATCAATGAAGAAAGCATTCACCTCTACAGAGCTGGATAAGAGGATGTGTCATGATTTCTCAGCAGTCAGATTTTTGCCCTCATGAAGGAAAAAAATGTTATTGTATGTATACTGTCATACTGTCTTGGTTTTTCCACACTCTTCATCTGAGGTTGTATAAGCCACGGATTCATAGGCTAAATGAAGAGGTAGAGCAGTCCTTTGCAAAGCAATAATATCTGATATCCTGCCTGTAGCTCTTTCCCTTGTTCTTAGCTGAAAGGACTGAAAATCAGAAACAGATCTTGCTTCTTTATTCCATTCTCCATTTCCATTAAATGGCCCACAGTGGATAATGTAAAGAATTTTAACTGCAGTAATATCTGTGAAGGTTTGAAATTTTATTACATCTATTCCTGTGATAAGTAAGTGCCTCAAAATCAATATTTAGCACATGGTTATATCATCCTTTTTTTTCATAGAAAAATTAAATGCAGACACTATAGCTTAGGGTTCATAAGACACTAGGTAGCAGAGTGTAGAACTCAAGTAACAGATTTGCAGTAAAGGTGGAAGAAAGACATGTTAAATGAAACCTCTTATTAAAAGTAAACCTGATTTTGTGAATACTTTTATTTGTACTTGAGTTGGAGAACAATTACTTTGTGATAACTGCATCGTTGTAAAAAAATATCTGACGGAGAGATCTCTTCTATAAATATTGAGGTTCCTTTCTGGCTAGGTGACTAACAAGCCATTGATTCTAACAAGGTCAAACTGTGCTTTGTCCTGGAATATGCTCAGTCATTTAAATCAGTGTCTTTTTTGGTAATCAGAGATAGAACAAAAGGATTATTAGCTTTTAAATCTCCTCCAGCCAAGAAGACCCTGCCTGAAAGGGCAGAGATCCAAACACTGGAAAATTTAAGGTGAAATTATTTATTTCAGAATGAAGGCCAGGGATAAGATTTATTTAAACAAACAGTAAAGCTTGGCTTTCAAACCCATTTCTAATCCCAGACCAAATTTCAAGATGTGGTAAACTAAATTTATTTTGAAGAGGTATGTTACATATCAATCACAAATTCAGTACTTTTATACCCAGATCTGAATACTCAGGTGAAAGACAAAGCTCGTGAAGTAGGGAGTGTAGTAAACCAGCCCTGTAATTAGCCTAAAAATTAGTGAAACATGGGGTTCAGGCCTTGAAAGGTGAAGGATTTCAGAAAGGAGATATTTTCATGGGAAGGCAGGGGACAGCAGCATTGAGAACGGCATCCTGTTGCTTTGTAGTGCACAAACCACGTGAGCTCTGTGATTTGTTACCAACTTGAAAATCATATATTATGTTTTTTATTCTCTATTGACCAATTTTATTTATTGTTGTATTTCATGTTTGATAACTGGATATAAAAAATGACTGAGAGGATTTTTTTTATGGCCCTAGCCAAACCTCTGTAAGAGACTCTTGTATATAAGCCTGAGAAAGATTGATTCCAGCGTACATAGCTCAAAACCTCAATATTTCTTAAAAGTTCAGGTTCCTTTAGCATCTAACACAAATGAACAATCTTTATGAAAATGCAAGTGATGGTTGTTTTTCCATCACTGACTCACAGTGACCAAGACAGAAGCTGGAAAGCTAAAGAGCCTAGAGGCACCACAGCCATAGCAGAACAATTATAGTGCAATGTGGAAAGGTAAGGCCTTAGCAATTCCCTTAATATCTATGCAACTGTAATGGCCTTCATGGTCTCTAAGATCATAAACAATAAGGATGAAAAGTTTCCCTCTGCAATAATAGACTTTTGTTTCCTAATTTTCATAGGGACACAAAGAAATTGCTCAGTAATTTTCATACATTTCCTGCCAGTTGCTGCAGGCATGTCAATGGCTAGGGTAGCAATAACCCAGAAGAACAGGATGTGGTACAAAGCATCAGTCAATCAGCATTTCATTAAGAATATGAAATGATGGCATGGCATGCAAAGAGCATTCCGTGCGTGTACAGATTGCACTTACCAAAGAGACTTAATGTAATTTAAAAACTGAGATCTGAAAAATAATATTGTCCCTCAGATGGGTACAGATGTACTGTATTATTTTAAAGGCAGAATCATTTAATCCTATTTTAAGTTCCATTTTTATTCAGGGCTAAAAAAGCAAATGTTAAATACTATATAACAACACAATTGTTTTCCAGAACAAAGCCTCACCCAAAAGCAAAAACACCCTGTTTTTAATTTCATTGAAGCACAAAACTTGTGAGTGTGAAGAGTCTGCAGATGTCAGAGATTTAAAAGGAACACCTTAGGAATATAAGGCTCCATCATAAAACTTAAATGAACTATTTTCAGCAGTGTTCCCTACAAGGGAACATAGGAGAGTCCTCTATCAGGACTGAACTTCTTGTAACTGAAGTTTAAATAGAAGAAAGCTTAGAAGAAATATTGACACTACAAATAATAACAAAGCCCCAAGGCCCAGCTTCTGCATGGAAGGAAGCAGGATGTACTATTTTCTTTCACTAAGCTCTAGGACTAGAAGGAAGGTAGGTAGAAAAGGTGGTGGGTTTTTGTTGGTTTTTTTTTTTTGTTTTTCTTTTTTCAAAAAAAATGGACTCCTAAGAACATTTGAGTAATGACAGACCAATAGATCTGACTTCTGTATCAAGTGTGTTGATGGAAAATACATTAAAAAGCATCAGCATTATGATTGTATTTAGCACCTTATCATACACAGTAGTCTTACCACACAGTCATATACCAACAACACAGCTTTTAACCAGGGAAGTGGTGCTTCAGTCTCTGTTCAACTTTCCTGAAGAGCCCGAGAGAACACAAACAGAAATGGCCAAGCTGCTTTCATTTCACATAGTTCTTTACAGGGTCACCCATCAGAGGCTGTCAAAGAAACTGAATTCTTAGAGGGGCTGAAGTACAGCCCCATTTTCAATTAAAAATAGATTGGAAAAAAAATCCACCTATTGTATGAGTATCTAAACATTTTAGAGAACTGGGAGATTGTCAGTGAAGGCTTTTCTGGGACTTCACTATTCAACACATAAACCATCTGCAAACAAAATGAGCAGAAAAGTAGGGAAGATTGTTGATGTAGAATTATTCGGAATTTTTAAAGTTAAAACTAACCCTGAAGAACAGCAAAAGGATATTGTGATAGTAGAAATAGAATAGATATGTAATAAATAATGTCACCACCAACAAATTTATGTAATACCTAAATCAAATAATATGATACCTTTATTAGATATTATCAATAAAGAGATTAGAGTGCCACAGTGTACAAACATTAGCTCAAGTACAAAACAGCAAATAGAATTTTGAATTTTGTGGAACAAACAAAAAATTCCAAAGGAAAAAATAGTGTGATAGAAACATCTACATCTTCATTATTGCTGTACAGTTCTCATCTTCACATCTCAAAGTGATAGAATGGAATTTGAAGAGGTGTTACATGGGCACTAAGAATGTTTACTAAAGATTCTTTTTAAGGAATGGTCTGGGATTTTTCCGTCTCTTAAAGACATACTTAAAAGCATAGATATCCTGTAAAACCATCTAATTAATTAACTGAGATAAATTAGAAAGTAGTATTCATAATCACATAAAAAATTCAGAAAACTGTAAACAAATTTACAAGGAGTGTAAGTAAATTATAAATTTATTGACATGTTATAAGGCAGTGGGAATACATTTTTATGACATATTATACTATCAATCACTTCATTCTAGACTAAGGAAAATTTTAATTGACTACCCTTTTTTGATGGCCTGGTTTTATCTTAATACCCAGGACACACATGTTTCGTTTTTTTCCTGTTAAAAAAAAGGTTTCATAAAGCAGTGTCAAAACACTGATTTAGTCATGTCTTGGAGGAAATGGGTCAGTATTGCTAACATACGTAATACTTGCAGGATTATATTTTTAAAAAATAAATCTGCTATCTATAAAGCCATGTTATTTATTGAATTACATTATTTGAAATAAAAACATTTTATGCTTTCTGCTTCTGTCATTTGATTCACTTGTGAGACACATTTAGATTTTCTAATTAGACTTAAGCCGCTGACAAAACATTCAAATCCATATATGTTCAGACTTCCTCCCAGAACCAAGCTTCAGGAGCCTGAGTGTCAGTGAGAAAATGAGAGCACAGCCCCACTGGAAACTCCTGAGCCCCATAAGGAACATTTGAAGGCTAGGAATACATGTTTTACAATTCCGGTCTTATGTATTGTTTTTTGCTCTAGTAGGTTGTGGGTTGTTTTTTCATCTATCTCTACCAGCTGCTATTCTCTCAGCTGTAAATCTCATACTCCTCTACTTCAATGGTTCTTCTTAGGCTCATTTATTTTCTTTCTTGCATAAGAGATCTCTTTTCTCTCCTTTCTTTTCATCTCTTGTTCCTATTTGCTTGTTTTAGAGTTTTTTGGAGAATCTCAATTGATTTTTATAGATTCAGACTTGTTGCTACTTTTTCAACAAATTGGATTTTATTCAGTTTTCCTCATCTAAAAATCTGAACAAATCTTACTTTGTTAAACACAGCCTTTGTTCCTGAGTATTTCCTACCTACCCCCATAGCCCAAATTATGTCTAATCAAACACAGCTATTGGAGTCATATTCTTCTCCTTCCCTGCTGATTATGATGTTTTCTCCAAGTGGCATCAAATACAAATGTCTCACCTCACCTTATAAAACATACCTCCATTTCCCTACTGATTTCTCATTTCCTAAGGTCTTTTGATTCTCCAAAGCTGTCAATCACTCTACAGCAAATCTGAGATAATTTTATGGATTTCCGTATTTGTATTTTCCCGTTGCTGAACATTTCCCAATTTCCTAGAATGCTATCTTACAGTACTTAAGGTGTTGTCGTGTAAAGAAATCTTCTCCCAAATTAAACATCTCACTGAAAAGGGCATAACTGAATTTTGCATGTCTACATATCTATGTTTGTATCTGTGTACACAAATGCTCCTACATAATTTGACGGCTTTCACTGAGCTTAGAAGGCCCTCAGTCAAACACAACATGATATGTCGATTTATTCATCATAATTGTCAGTGTGCTGGTAAACAAAGATTTGGTGTATTAAAATTCTCACTCTTCTATTGATTGCCCACTTTAGTCTTTGAAAATTTCAGTATTAATCCAAGTTTGAAAAAATAAATCCTTTTCTTAAGCTCAATGTTGTGCTGCTGGTAAACTGAAGAGCATTTTAGTATATGTACACTGGACCTGAGCACAGCATATCAGATCAAGCAAGGCTAT
Source organism: Phainopepla nitens (assembly GCA_013400175.1). Taxonomy (NCBI): domain Eukaryota; kingdom Metazoa; phylum Chordata; class Aves; order Passeriformes; family Bombycillidae; genus Phainopepla; species Phainopepla nitens. The sequence goes on from VXBQ01014013.1 coordinate 837,020, forward strand.
CTCCATCAATTACAAGCTTTACTGCTGGGCAGATTCGAAAAGCAAGCCACAGGTCTTTCTGTGATAGGGTAAAACTGATCATATTTCATATTTTAAACATTCATTATTTTCCAGGTGTGATGGGGGAATATGAACCAAAAATTGAAGTCCATTTTCCGTACACGGTTACAGCTGCAAGGGGAACTACTGTTAAGATGGAGTGTTTTGCACTTGGAAAGTAAGTACAGATTCTTTCATAATTACACATCATTGTTTATTAAGATGAGACATGCCTGATTTGTGGTTTCATCATTTTGCTGGATTTTATTTTTACAGACAGTCCTTACTGCATTCTCAAAATAACCAATTGACTAAATAGTTAATTATGAACTCCCTGACCATCCATTTCTACAGTCAGGAATTCAGTCAAGTAAACAGTGTCTCTGTTAAAATGAAAAGCATCAATCTCATAAACAAAAAGTGGAAAGGTTCTTTCTTTGAAAATTTTACCAGACTCACTCCGATTTATTCACTGAGAAATTATAAACTAGTAAATTAGAGTTTGTTCTGTCAAAATGTCATATTGGAGAATAAGCAAACATTAGAAGAGTTTTCTCCCCTCCCCTATATTCATAATTTATACATGAAGATAAGAGCACAATGTCTTGATAATGTCCAAACACACTTTGTGGCAGTGCCTACTCTATAGTTTCTACCTGACCTAATAGCAACAGTACAGAATGGATGTTGCTGTTCATGTCAAGGGGCTTTTGGATGTTTGTTGATCAAACAGTTTAGGGAGAGAAAGATGTGAGAAACTGAAACTAAAATTACTTCTATACTGTATTCAACTTACAGAATATAGGATGAAATTGATAACATTTCAGTGTTGTGGCAGTAGTTACTATTACTTACTCAAGTTACTATTATGATTGTTCCCTAGAGTAAGGTTGGCAATGTTAGTATACAGCCAGACAGAACTAAGAGTCAATTCTAGTGATTGAAAGACATTCTTTCTTCTTCACATATATGCTGCTAAAACCAGATGTTCCTTCAATGATGTGTCTCTAGAGACATATAAAAAATTATAGTGGGTAGGGTTCTTTCCAAAATACCTCATCAAAGTCTGTGTGGTATGTTGAAAAAATCTCACTGTATTGAATTCTTTTCAGTTCCTTTACATAATGATGCTCCTTTTGGACATCTTGCCCCTAGTTTCCAAAATCATGCTGCGAAATATCATAATTCTTGCTTGTTTTTATAGTTCATGGCTTATCAAAAAACCTACAAGTTTCTTACAGCATAGCCTTGATTAAAAAATAAGGGAAGGCTTTGTCTGTGTAACTCCTTTCTTTGGAGGAACTTCACAAGGGAGTTAGTCTGAGAAATACTATATCTTACATACCAATTATTACATACCAATTCTTCTTATTTACTTAAGGAGAAACAAAAGAAGTTAGGAGTTTTAAGATGATAGTCTGTTTTCCTGAGGATCATTCCTACAGCTTGTTCAACAGGTCTGATTTTGCCAGAATGACTTTTCAAAGCCTGTCTCTACTACCTGAGAGGGCTTTTCAAATGTATTTATAGTCCTTTTGATCTTCACGCGTCACAGGTCACTAGATTTTTTCTGTTCAGATTTTTCTCTTAGCAGTTCCTAATTAATGATTGGATGACACATGCCTGAAACTTACTCCCTAGCTGTTTCTTTTGTGTTTGACCAATACCAAGGTGCTCTCAGTAGTGCAGTGCAGGTCAACAGAAATTATATACAAATAATTGAAGAGAAATTCTGACAAATTTTTTCAGTTGTATCTATTTAGGTTCAGTGAATTTGATGAAAAAACAGAACATAGCCAAACGAGTCCAAACAAAAACTGGGAGACCACAGCCCACATGCAAGGAGCCGTTAGAGACAGCAACAGTTGCAAATTCATTCCCAACATAAATGTAAGCAGTAGTTTAGAAAACAAATGTGAGACAAGCACTTTTTTAGGGTAAAACACAGGTCTCATGTTTTATATAGTAAAAATGAGGGAAGAGGTACATGATAGAGGACAGAAAAGCAATAAATGGAGAGATTCCCTGAGATGCTGAAATAAATGAGGAAAAGGGATGTTCTGTAGAGGCTGATGGCCCTGGGCTCTGTCCTGTCAGAAACACTGCCTAGTCAATAGTTGGCAACGAGGCTCTTTTAGACTCTTGGCTATGGCTGAAGCAGTAACCAACATAATACTTCTTATTTTCCTCATTTTGCTGGAATTAAATTGTAGTTGCTGACAGATTACAAGTAAACTCTCCAGTGAAAAGGAGGTATGATACACATTGTCCTTTGCAACCCTCACTGAAAGGCAAGAAATAGACTATTAATACTTCCCACCTTCAGCACTGTGACATTTAGTAAACTCTCTCAAGAAGATTCAATCACTATTCAAAAAGGAAGGTGAAGTTGACAGGAAAGACTTTGATTAGGTTATTTCCTGGTTTTTTATTTGATGTTAATCTTTAATAAACAAAAAATCAAAACCACCTGAATGATCAAGGAATTTAAGATTATCTAATAAGATAATTGATCCCATTTGCTGCTATTATAATGTGTAGCTATTTTTACTGTGCACATTCCTTATCTTCTTTTCCCAGCCATTAATGCACAATCAAATCAGCTAAGCTGAAATTGCTTTCAACTTGATATGGTAATAATTACATGAATGACATTTCAGGCACCATTTGAAACCTGGAGGCTGAGGTGAGAAGTAGAAATGCACATCAAATTTCCTATTCATTTTAATAATTTTCTTTTTTTGTTCCCATTTCTTATTCCTGTATGCCCTGTAGGGGTTGTTGCTTGTTACATTGCCATGGGTCCCATTTGCTAAACTGCATCAACAACTAATTTGTTCCTTTTTATTTAGAATTTTGAAACTTGGTATTTTGCATTCTTATTGTAAACAATACTGGGATTATTGCAGTCTCAAAACCAATATGCTGCTGGTTTTCTCATGCTTTATTTTAGCTATCTGAAACACTCTGCTCTCTCTCTAATTGTGAGAATGACAGATGTTCCAGTGAGATTTCCTGAAGTAGGTATTTGGACAATATTCCAGGAAGAGCCTAGTCTTTAGTTACTGATTAATGATTTATTAATGGTGTTTATTTAGCACTGTCAGTCACTATGGCTGAAAGAATTAAATAACTTGAAGCTCTGCAGCTTTTGTCTTCCAACTGAAATCAAATAACTTAATTGCTTGACCGAGAAAAGTTCTCTGAGAAGGATTTTATTCTGACCGAAGCAATATGTAGCTGGTTTAGTTACAAGTGAAAATATTATGTCAGTGATGCCACTTAGAAATAGACTTTGTAGTTGCTAAAGAATTCAAAGTAATGCAGAAGTGAAATATCTCAAGACTATCTTGTTTGTACTAGATAATGCTTCTTATCATGAGCATCAATCATTGGCTAGGAAGTCACTGCATAAATCAATGATTTACTGCAGCACTTTAACAAGATAGGAAAAACAGAGGAGCCAAATAAATTTACTGCATTTATATCAGCGTGTGCATTTTGCAATTAATGACTTTGTGTGCTGGATATATAAGCTGGCCCGAGGCTGCTTTTATAGACATATTCACTGCCATATCTACACAACAACTTATGTTTCAGTTACATCTATCTTTCATATATGTACCAATATACAGCATACAGATATGTTTTCTGCCACCCATTTAATTATGTAATTTCTATTAGAAATACTTGAACTTTTTTGTTCCCTAAAAAACCCGGGGATTATATTTTTTAAAAACATTGCAGAAAAACCACTGGCAATAACAATTTATTAACATCTATTTATTTTTAACTTTTCACAATAACAGAAATAATTATTTCGAATTTATAGAATTGCTGCTTCCTGATTAGCATTTACGTAAAATGTTGTTAAAATAATTGAAAAATTGAAAAGAAAAAGAAAAAAACATCGGAATGGATGAATTCAAAACATCTAAACTGATAAAAATAATTCTAAACAGCAGTATGATAATGTTTGTTTTTGAGTAACACAGTTTTCACTCCTTCTGTCTTATTTAAAAATCAAGATAATTTTTTTGTGAAACTAATGAACTAATGGGTAATGAAGTTTCTGTTTGTGGTCCAGATAATCCTGATTTTCTACGTCCATTTCAACATCAGACCTTAGATTTCTCATGCAAATCAGGAAGACAGATCATGACCTTGTTCTTCAGAAAAATTCTGGTGAAGAAGATATCATTTTCCTAGCTGACACTTTTGCACAAATTGCAGCATTCCTGGTTTTCCTGCTCCAGAAGTGCAAGTTTTCAGACACTACATTCTGTGACAGCATGTTGCCATTTTAATTTTCTCTCAAATGTTACTGACTTTGCTTCCAAGAACATCTAGATGAAACTAGTCCATTCTTTAATTCCTTTTTTCATGTACTTTATTCAAAGAAATAATTCTGGTGCCTTCATTTAGCTCCTCATTAGAAAGAGATTAAATGAATGCTGTTGATCTGCAAAAGGACTTTAAATTCCATCCCCACTATATGACACATTCATTAATGAAGCACTTCGGTGGCAACCATCCAAGCATCCTTTAGCACTTCTGACTTTGGAGCATACTTATGTCATAAGTAATTTAACACTCTTATTTTAAATAAGGGACTTAAAGGCAGGCATAGATAGAAATATACTGGGTTTGTTGTTTTTTTTTTTTGAAAGCCTCAAAATGAACAAATTTTTATAGTCTGAGAAATTTTACAGGACTGGTTTGTCCAAGCGGGCATGAGACACTGTAAGTTCCTGCCCTCTTCAATAAGCCCAGACTCTTGGCCTCAGAGGAAAGCAAGAAAAGTACAAGTGTCAGAAACATCTTTCTTTTCTTTCCTTTATTATTCTTTCTGGCATCGAACTCTAAGTTGTCTTCTTACTTCCATTTAAAATAATTCTACTCTCACTCTTTCACACAGATTTTTAAATTTTAGACTGTGTATAATGCACGTACCCTACCTGACCCTCACACTTCAGCCTTTTCCTTAGTGCATTTTTGTTTGTGCATTACACTGGACTTCTATTTTACTTTCCATATAAAAGTCACATTTCATTGGTTTTCTGGCTCTAGTCAGGAAAAAAAAATAGAGTTTGTAGTATGATAGTGCCAGCAGCCAATTTTGAGTGAGTAATCATATTTTATTTCTCATTAAAACCAATTACAAGATGTGGGCTACTGCAGTACTTGTAGATTACCAGAGTTTTCAATCTTTTCTTTTAAAATAAGGGTTGCATAGACTGCCGAAAGGATTGTTTTGCTAAAAAGAAAAATAAGTTTTATTCATCCCTTTATTTATACTATGTTTATTTTTAAACTGCATTGATCAACACATAGATATTTGAATCAAAAGAATCAATAGATAACAGTGCTGACAGACAATTTTTCTTATGACCTCTTTGCTTGTTTTTCTGTATTTTTGAGAGACTATTTTATGCTTATGCTATTTCCATATAATAGTAACATACATTTAATATACCAACATTCTTTTGAAATGCTAGGTTATTTCATTTTGATGATGTCAAAATGATGTTTTTGTTTTGATAGACGTGTTGTTCGTTTTGCCATATTTAATGTTGCCTTAATAATTCTATCGTTAGCTTTGTTTGGAAGACATTTATAGCTCAGTTGTAAACATTCATCCCATCTGTAGTGTGGCTTGCAAGAACTCAGGTGATAGTTTCCTTAAATTCTAAATACTTTCTAAATGAAATGAAATAAAAAGAAGGTGAAGCTACATATATTTAATTCACACAAGTTAATGAAATTTAGGGACTTTTAATCTAAGAAATGTTCAAAAATGTTCTCTCGAAACAATGAACTCTGAATCAATTCAAATTAATAAATATCTCAAAGTTTTAAATCCATTAAATATAATATTTTTTACCTTCTCTGCCTGGCTTTCTTTTACCAGACTTCCCTATTTGATCTTCAAGCATTTATTACAAATGCTGTTATTTGTTTTATGTCCCTATCAATATTTTCATTGCAGACCACATACCTGTTGTGGATGCACCATCCTGGAACTGTTTAAGGTGAGGATGGATGGGGCTCTGAGCAACCTGGTCTAGAGGAAGGTGTCCCTGCCCATGTCAGTGGGGCTGGAACTCAATCATCTTTGTCTCCTTCTAACTCAAAGCATTCTATTAATCTATGTAGAGAGAGTTTATTAAATATTTTTCAATATGCAGAAATAAAGGCATGGTGTTTGGATAAGTGAGGATAATACCTAAGTAAAGCTCAGAGCGGCCAAATAAAAAATCTTTATGGTCTGGTGAAGAGCATTTGACTGCAACTGTGGAGAATTGCATGAAGTTTCTGAAGAAGTTATTTTTGCTAATGTGGCTCATTAAGCCAGTGACACAGGATAATGGCTATGAAGCAGGTTTCTAGATATTGCAAATTTTTCTGCAGGTATAAAAAGATAGGCTTTGCAAGTCCACATTTAAAGGGTTGTTTCGGTGAGTTCTGGCCAATAATGTAATGATGAAGACAGTAATTTCAGAAAAAAGGGTTAAGGGCACCCAGGAATGAATCTTTGTTCAGAGGTTTCACAGTATCTTTTCATCATCTGCCATATAATTACATGTGATTTTTGGAGGAACAAGAAGTTCACAAACAATAATTTAATAACGAGTCACAGATCCAGGCTGCACACTTCTCTGTCTAGCACGTGCAATTATCCATCAGGTCTTTACACAGAGGAGAATAGAAGATTCCAGTGTTGCACCATTGTTTCCTAACTTCAAAGGACAGACTTCAACCCTCTCTGCTCTTCAAATCTGTAAAATACTCTCAGACCACTAGTTAAAACTATCAGCCATATATTTCTCCTTGACTTCAGTCATCTTAGTTGGCTTATCTTGGCAAATCCAGTATTACCTACTGGTCTTAAATATTTCTGAACAGGTCTTCCAAGGTTCTTCCTCTGGACCTGGCAGGAGGCATCTCCTATTACAAACTATCAAGAGAACAGACAAGATGTTCCTGTAATTTCTGGACTCATTGTAATTAGTCCTCAAGGTCTTCTGGATCGGTACACATATGCTTGCCATATCTGTATAGCAGAGTCAGGATGTCCTAGATCAATGTGCTAGCTACAGAAAATCTGCCTGGACAAAGTTTGGAACAGAGACAAATGACACAAAAATTCAATTCTAAAATAGCTTTAACACAAGGCAAATAAACACAGTTCTACAGCAGTACTGTCGCCCTGAAGATCTATATGAACACCTGCCAAACACGTATCATCTTTTCAAATAAATTTTCTGCTTCAAACCATTGTCTCTTACTGAAAATCATGGATTCTTCAGGTATTATCCCCTCTAGTAAAATAGCAGATATCATATATATCTTTTGCTTTTCAAGTTGTTTCAGATTCTCTTCTCAACAGCCTTGATCAAGTCACAGGCTGGTGACAATTTACCTGTTATGTATTTAATATTTTTTTGAAGAATGTCCACTTCAGAATGCCCCTGGCCACATGCTGAGGTAGGATGTGATACAGAGACTAGAAAAAATGGTTACTGGATGGCTGAGGAAACAACAGCTTATTTCCACCATTTTTAACAGACATGATGGTTCAATACCTCCTCAATCCCACCATATAAATAGCATCTACAATACCATGATGACAGAAATATGATATAGAGTTTTGCAATGAGGACAGCCTTGAATACATAAGAGGAGATATTCAGCTCTTTTGTAATCATTTTTTATCTGTGCTGCTGCAATTTCATCGATAGTAAACATCATTACCTAACTTTTAAATGCAAACCTGAAAAGCTGTGGAATAGCTTTTCCACTTTCCTCACTACTTGTCAAACCAATACATTTGCCTATTGTGGATATTCTGTTCTCGTTTGATTACACTTTAATCAGGTGACTCACTTGTTCACGATTAACTCAAATTTAAGAATATGGAAGAAATTTTAATCCCCAAAACTCGGTTAAGTCATCTAACTTAGGGTGTTGGACAGTTATATTATCTAAATTTAGCCATTGAATAGTTAAGTGTCAAGACTGAGACATCAGTTTAGTCTCTGATCAACCAGTAAAGAGAGGCTCTGGAGTATAATTCACTGCAAATTATGAACCATTATAGAAAATGAATTATCTTTATACATGACACTACTTTAGATGCTAGAGATGCTCAAATCTTCCATAATTTAAAATGTGAAGAAAATGCTGTGGAACACGATATGCAGCCAAGCAGATACTGTCCTTGCTCTGTGCCATAAAGAAGTAGCTCATAGTGGTAATAAAGCACATCTAGATTAATGCATGATAATATATGCAATAAACATTTTTAGCACAATCATGGGCATCTGTTGAAGTTACCTGCAGACCTGGACTTGTTCTTGCATGCTGGCTTCAAGCTCATCACCATTTGCTTCTATTCTCTTTTAATTTTTAAATTACTCCCGGCACATAGCAGCCAATTACTACAGCAGCCATACTCCCGGCTGCTGTATTTCATGAGTACTAAGTATCTTTTAAAAACCAAATGAAAGCAAAAGTGGTTATTGTATCTCATTAAATTCTGAATACGTTTATATGGGACATTTTAAAGGTAGATATCAATGGTTGATAGGCATTCCTGGAAAGAATTTGACAGAGAGAATTTTATTGTAGTCCTCAACATTTTAACCCTCATAACTGTCCTATAATAATTAAAGATATTTAACACAGTCACAAGACAGGAAGGCAGAAGAAAACAAAGGTTTTTTTCCTAGTCCCCGTAGACATGCAGCAGTTTTCAAGATATATTATGATGTGAATCTGTGAGTTTGAAGGTGCATCTCAGAGCAGTGATACATGATTTCTCTATGGTAAAGAGAAATCATGTGGCGTCAAATTGAAATTACAGTAGTAGATCAAATATTTCAAAATATCACATCAATCTGTACCAACCAAGTATAGAAACAGTAATCTATGCATTCCTATTTAAAATATTCTTGAAATATTAGAAGCTCAGATCCATGGAAAGGTATTTTAAAACTCAGACATTACTCTTATTTCTACCTCCCCTTTCCCAAAATAAACATGTACTTAAGAGATGTAATGAAATTCTTTCACATATGAAATTGACAAGAAGAATTGCTTCCTATAATTTTTTAAGACTTTTTATTTCCATATTTTATTGAAACTTGTGAAGAATTCCAGGTAATTCAACAACACTCATCCCAAATAATATACTGCTGAAAACTGACTCTTATAATCTCTTCTAAATGCAAAGGTAAAATTATAACTCATATTTTCTTCAAATTCAAAGTGTACAAGCTGACAGTAATTTCTATCACAGTCACCAGGGACCACTTAGGTTTCTTATTTCAGTTTATATGACAAGTTTAATGATGGTATTTCTGAAATCAAGTAGCGTTTTTCTTGGTAGTAATAAGATTTACCAGTATTATTCAGGGGACTGTTTTCCAAAAGCGAGGAGAAATCTTGTCTTTGAACTCAACTGAAACTCAAATCAATTTTTTCACACGAGCTGTATGTGAATGCTGTTACAGTAAACAAGAAAACTGTATTCCCCTAAATATCTGCTGAGACCAAAATAGAAATGGATAATAATGGTTATAAGATTCAATAATTATGCATATTACATTAAACTCATATTAATGCCAGAAATACTTCCACAGTTTCTCTATTTTTCAAAAAGCTGTGGATCAAAAGCTGTGGATCATTTGAAAAGATGAAAAATGTGTGTATGTTAGGTAGCTTTTATGCTAGGTGGACTTTTCTAGAAGAGTCACAGAATTTTATTCTTTCACATCCTCGTTCGTATGTTTCATTTCATTCTCAGAATTCACAGAGGAGAAATAGGTATAGATATATTTTTATTTCAGATGTAAAATTCATGCATCACCTGTGAGTTATGCAAGGAAAATAAGTGTCATTAAACAGTAGTTTAATGAAGTTACAAGTTGTCTGCAAATACTGATTTGTAATATGGGAGAACTTTCCTTTGAAACCATTAAATCTGCACAGATAAAGTAACTTTATCTCCCTGAAAAGTTCCACTTACTAGCTCATGCTGATGAAGAAATAACTGAATTGTTTTGAAATATGCTTCCTAATGACCCAGACAACCAGTTTCCTCTGTGTTTGCTGTGCTATACACATTTACTTGCTGCAGGAAACCAAAAAGCAAATTTCAAAAAATTAGTTAAATGCAATTTAAAGGAATCTTTCCAAATACATGAATTTCAGAATAATCTCGTAGCAGCTAAATGAGACAATTTTCATGGTTTATAAGCTCTCAACTTTTTCTCAGTAATATACACCACAAAAAAAAATTCCTTTTACTAATGTTATTCAGCAGAAACCATTTTTCTCCATAACATTAGAGAGAAGGCATTTTTGTCACTGATTTTACTGGAAGCAGGGCTGAAGGCCAAATAACTATCAAAAGGCAGCAAGCATGACACCGTTAAGGTCCTGCACTCACTTCAGTCATAAAGCAGCAGTTGCCGAGTCCTGTTACACTGTAACAAAGTAAAGAATTCCTATTCCTACTGTGGACCTGTGTTGTGATAAATAATGATCAACAAAACCTTTATCTGGCCATGGTGGATGTTTTGCAGCCAGGAGTCATGACACAATTATATTCCATATAAAAAAGAGGACAAGTATACAAAGAGTTAACTCAAAGCTGAAAGTAATCCAGAAGACTTGCAAAATTTCCACAAGTCACTCAAGAGTCTAAATTTGAATATCAGGGTGAAGTCTGCAATTAGAAATTAAATATGAGAGCAAAAGAAGAGGGGAAAAAAGAAACTGAGATTGTTATTTGTACTACATCTGATACATACCTATAGCTATTAAAGTATAGCAAATCAAAATATGTAGTTAAATATGTGAAAGTAATATCATAACTGGTGGGGCTAAGACAGAAAGTTTTATAAGTGCATCAGAAAGAAATATCCTAATTATCCTTCATATTTAAAATTTAACACGCTGAAGTATTTAAATCAGATAGAAATCTGAAGTTCTGTTGATCTTTGACCTGAAGTAACTAATAACTTCTAATAGGAAACAAACTTTATAAATTAGAATCACACAAGCTGCAGAAGAGTCCTCAAACCAAACCCACAGGACACCAAAATTTCAAATCAGTCATCATGAAAGTAATTTAAGGTTAAAAATGAGAAAACTAAAAAGCTTCTGTAGTGATAGAGTTAAAAAAAAGGGGGTCTTATGATCCATTCCCTCACATGATCCACAAATGCCTATAAAAGGAAAAATAGATGCACAATTGGAATGCTGGAAAGAAAATAGATCAGCCTGTTTTGTTTAGCAAGAAGAAATAAAAAAATGTTCCATACATGTATTTCTTCTGTGGGGACAGTGATAAAAGATCATTTTGCAAGCATGGCAAGATATTGTAGGGACCATGTCTCAGAGATTGATACATACACACAATGAAGTTCCTTTTGTCAGGTTAATTAATCAGTGCAGCAAACTGATAAGAGAAATAATTATTTTCTCTTTCTGGTATATTAAAATGAATTCCATATGGGACTATATGTTGGTTTTGTAATGTAATGATGTTAATAGGCTTAAAGAAATTCAGTGATATGTGGCACCCAGGAGTTAAAATTAGACAAATCTTCTGATAATCAAAAACAAATTTGGGAATTGTCTTAATCTCTATAAAGCACTAGAATTTGGAGCATCTTGTCTGCAAGTTTAACTGCAGTAACTCACAGCCTAATTCTAGCTGGTTGAAGGATAACCAGATCTTGCTTGTCACATACTTATTTTTTGTGTCTCAAACTGAATACCCTGAAATAGTAAAAGAAAGGTGATATTCTTAACTTCATACATTTACAGCAAGTGAAAGTCAGCAAATCATTACAGCAATTTATAGCAGTTTTGAATTTAAACTAAATTAATTTGAATTTGAACCATTATGAAGTGCTTTTCCTCATCAAAACTGCCACAAGGTCCTGTGTTTGTATCTAAGCTTAGACTTGAAACAAATATAAAGTATGCTGTTCAAAAAGTTCCATTTTCTATTATGGTGTCCTCCAAGCTTTCTGCGGAGTAGCTGAAGCAGTCCAGTTTTCAGCTAACAATCAAATATTTTTTTATCAACAGTTCTTTTTTTTTTCCCTCTTAAATACCTGCCATATTCAGAAAAATGTATGTTTGTACCACAAGGCCCACTGGGTCCACAATGGCTGATGAGTTTTTGAGCTAAAAAGTTTATGAGTGTAAACACTATTTACTGCATTTCTTCCCTGAGTATGAATGTAAATGACCCAGGGTCCTCACAGTCCTTTGTGGAGCAGCAAGCTGCAGTGAAAAACCCTTCTTCTGCCACAAGCAAGAGTGTAATGCAGTGAGACAGAAACAATAGTGCCATTAATACCTCTTCTCACACAACTAGTTTACAACTTGAAAAATATTCTAGGAAAAATATCTCCATACTTTCGGTCACTTAAATTTACCCAAGAAAGAGTGGTAAGGGTTGAAATTGCCCACCTAAACAGATGTTTTCAGTGGTTGACCTGAACTGCAGTTTCATTGCACAAAAATTGGGATGTTTTGGAATTTGCTAAATTCAACCAAGTTTTGAAGCTGTTATTTTTGTTGACCTATCGAGTGGCAGCATTCAGGAGTAAAGCATAGAGTGCTAAAGAAAGCCTAGAGAGTGATTTCAAGTGATTTACTTGATCTCAATAAAAGCAGCTTCCCTTGTGGATGAATGAGACATATTCCTTGTAGCAATCCATTTATTAAGGATTCCCTATAGAAGGTGAACTATGTCAACCATTATATGAACCTTAATTGTGATTATGTTTTATTGCTACTTAGATTATTAAGTGTTTAAACTACCAGATAACAGAATCTATATTCTCAATAGTGGAAGAGTGTTAACATTAATTTTACTAAATATTTCAGCCCTGTTCCAACAATCTCTTGGAGGAAAGTTAATGGTCATAATCCAAGTAAAGCCCGCCTGAGAAAATCCCAAGCTGTGCTTGAAATACCTAATGTGCAGCTAGAGGACTCAGGAATGTATGAATGTAAGGCTGAAAACTCTCGTGGAAGAAATGTCTTCAGAGGACAGCTACAAGTATACAGTAAGTGTAACTACACACAGTGTTGGGCTGAAATGCTTTGTCCACACTTAAGGCTTTGGCCACACGTGAAGCATTCCAAGGTTCAGTAAAAACAAGATACCTTGATATGTAGGGAATACACCATGTAGCAACAATAGTTTTGAATTAAGGTATATCTTTTTATTCCTTAGTGTTGCAATAAACAACATAAATGATGTCGACTCTTTCGAAGAGTTGGCTTAAATACAATTTCGTATGTATGAGATTTGTTATTTCTTTTTTTTAATCAAAGAGTATAGCTATCATTTTAAAAGTCTATTTCTTTTAGTTTGGATATAACAATGACATGCAACCTAAACATGAAGTATCTGTCAGAAAATAATGCTGGAGGTGCTTTAGAATTATTATCACACTTTTATTAACATTTTACCTGTGCCATGCTTGGCTGCTGAGATTTATCAAGTTCATTGTACTGAAATGAGAGCTGAAGAAGGGTTTGTCCAGAAAATTCTCAATCTAGGCATGCATAAAAGTTCTGAAAAGTTCCAAAAGTTCTGATTTTCACAAAATGTTCAACGTTTTCTAAGACTGAAAAAAAATTTTTGAGTGACCATAAAAGTAAGTAAAAATCTTATGATGACTCATCAAGATTGTCATGCATCAGATCGAAAATAAAAAAGGAACCCTGAAAATAAAAATATTTAACAAACCCCATGATAGTTCTATATTATACTGCTGCTGCATTCTAGAGTCTAGAAACAAAAGCCTATAAAATCCATATCATGAATACTTGCAAGTCAAAGTTTGCCATATATCATACGTAAGCTTGAGTCCCACTGCTTTTAATCAACTTAAGCCACACTACTTTCAGTCATTCTATGAATGCTACAAGTTTAAATACTAAGCAGAAAAGGTCTGCAGCAGAAGGTTATGCAACAGATCTTTCAAACTGAATTGTTTTCTGTCTTCAAATATCCCAGACAGTGGAATTCCAAACAGTGCAGTTTAGATAGATGCTCAGGTTAATGGATATGTCTAAGAAGAAGCTTCTCCTCTTAACCAATTTTCTTTTTCTTTTCCTGATTTTAGCCCACAGTTCCTAATGCCCTCTCCCTATTACTAACTATACAGTGTTCTCTGTCTTTCTTACACATTTTCATCAAATAACTATAGACCATCATGTTATATTTAGTTTTTTTCCCACATATGTCAATATTTTCAGGTTCATAATCAATTTTTCTGTCTCCTCTGGCTTTCCAATATCTTTATCTTGACTCAGGTGATTTTAGTGAGTACCAGCATATCTTGGATCATGCTTCTTTCCTTGCTTTTCATTCTCATCCACCTAGAGCCCATGGCAGGTTTTTGTCTTCAATTTGTTGTGTATACACTGGAAAAATTATGCGATGGTTAAGATGACAAGTCTGTGCACCTAATTTCAGATTTGCCATCTTGCACTTGGAGCAAAAGTTCGATAAGACTTTTGCTGAAAACGGCAGTCAAAGCCCAGCATCTGCTCTATGCCTCCCACTATGACAATACCTCACTGGTATTTCTCAAATTTTTACTGTAAATTACTTCCATGAAAGTATAGCAGCTCCTGCACGGCACCTGTGGGCCAAGAGAATTTAACAGCTGGTCTTTTTCTACAACGTTTCTTAAAATGTTCAAAATTCAGAAAATTTAATTTGAGTTGTGAGATGTATCCCAGCTCACACACTTCCTACCTGTTTTCTAGAGCTGTGAAACTACTAGATGCCAAAGCAGCATATAAAGGTGTTATGTCTGCTTCCCTCTTCCAGAATTAAAAGAATATAAAAGCTGCTCCTCAAAAGAGAAGCTAAGATGCTATAAAATGAAATTATTTCTTCAAGAGCACTATGCAAATCTGTGGCATAAAATGACAGCAAACAAGATATAGTGTCCTACACAACTCTTCATCTCTCATTAGCCTTTTGCTTTGAGCAGAAATAAAGATGGCACTCAAATCCATGGAAAATATTTACAGTGTTATTTTTGTTCTATTCTCTTTAGACAGAAATATGAATTTTTCATTCTTCACCATTGTCCAAATTATATTTTAGAGTCTCTGCCTTTACGGGATAGAGCATAAATTTAGTTCATTGGTGTTTTTGCCAATAATACTAGGACAATTTCTTTAGGAAGAGAGTTTGCTTCATGTTTTCTCATTCCTCTATTAACAGGTATATGAGACTAGTACATTAAGTTTCACCTATCTGCATCAACAGGCAGCAAGGTCAGAACAGGTTACAGAAGGCTTTCAGATGGACAATACCAGCAGTAACCTCCAATACAGCAGGACAAGAAGCACAGACTTTACTAGCCCCTCACAGGTGCCTTCTTTCTTTGTTTTCTTTTTTTATCTTGGCCTCAAGATAAAATATTCCCCATGGAGCCACTATCAGCCTTCAATGCTCATGAAGAGAGCATCATTGTCTCACTGGTCTACTAATCTTGGCTACTCTTTCCAGAGGTGAAAGAAGGTTTTTGTGAGAAGGTTTCTACACAAAATTTAGCCAAATGTTAATTCACAAAACTCTCAGCTTCCTTTGCTGACAGCTGATGTAGCAGGATTTAGGGGCATTATCTGAAATGGCTTTTTCTGCTGTACCTTTTGTTCATAACAGTCAACATGAATTATTTACCTGTAAGCTCACTGTCTTTTCACTGACATCTTATTCCTCCAGGTGACAATGATTACTTTGGCTCAGAAATTCAGATGTAGGCCATCATTCCTTACCAGGGGTTTCTTGTAAAATTTCAGAGCAGTCTGTAGGACCAGCTGTGTCATACTGCGGTCTCACAATTTGCATATCTCTGTAGGAACTCACTCGCTGTCTGTTTGAATCTTCTTCATCCTGTCAGTTGCATCTGATCTGGGTCACCACAGAGTATTTTGGAGAAAGCCCAGGACACCCAGTCTGCCTGTCTAGTCACATTTAATCACGAACTAGTGATTTTTCGCTTCTTACCTGCTGCTGCAGTCCAGATACACCATGACTGCCTGATGCAACTGACAACTCGGATGTTTTTCAGAAAGCAGTGTTTTGGATGCTGACAACTTCAGATTATTGTAGTCTCAGCCCTTAGTGGAAATTCAGCTGTAGGCATTAAAAACATAATTTTTAAAATGCCAGGCATCTCTTGTGCATGGCAACCTATTTTGAGAGGTGTGATTTTTCCCTCTGGTGATCTGCTCATCCTGTAAGTTTCCATAAAATTTTATTCAAGCTCAAATTGACTAACAGAAGAGAGTACAAAAATTAAAACTTGAGTGGGTAAATTTGCCATTAGCCGTTTTTTTTTTTGCCTCAAAATCTGGCTAGTAGCTTTTTCCCAATGGTAAGCAATGGTATGTGCAATTCCTGCTCCTCTCTCACTCTTAACTTTTTGGCGTTTTTTCTGTGTTGCCTACTCAGTACTGCCAGGATCAGCAGGGCATGGTGATGTGATTATAAAAGCAAATTTTTTGGCTATTTTTCTTTTGGCTGTATCAGTTCCCTCATCCTGCACACAGCAGTGCCTTCCTGGCAGCTGGAGGGAAGGCTTGCCATAACACAAGAGTGGGACAAGCATCTGGCAGCAGGAATATTCTGTAATGCAGTGTAACTGACCATACTGATTTTAAAATCTATTTTAATTACTTCCTTATAAAAACTGCATGGGGAAGAAAAGTCCTCTCCTGCCACTAAGGGTTAGGCCCACAGAGTAAAACTGGCAAGAGAAGAGATTTTGTGGTCAAAATTGTACATTAGTTTTAAATTTTCTATCTTGACTTTCTCACTTATCTTTCTCAATATGCTTCTCCTGCTTTATTCTTCTCAATTAATCTCATATACAGGAAAATATTTTTTTCACCCCAAACTCTGTATTCATACACATTTTGTGACATTATTTTAAGTCATTTGTCTGTGTAAAATTTTGTCCTTATTTCCTCTCAGACAAAAAGCTACTTAAAATTTTGAGAAGTAATCTAAATTTTCTGCACATCAATTTCATTTTGCATAGAGGATTTAAAAACTGGCCTATAAGCTTGTATATTTACTGTCAATTTTTGTTTGTAAAGCATTTTGATATCCTTGAATTAACAGAGGCAGAAACGTAGCATAAAGCAAATCATATATTGGATGGTGATTTAAAAATCTCAGAAACGCTGTATAGAGCTCTGGAATAACACTTATAAAGACTACTGAACAGTAAAATGTTCTCTTATCACAGTCACATCAAAACTCTTCACCGGACAGATTAAAAAACAGGCAGACACCTGTTTTTTTTCCCAAGAAGAATGTTGCTTTTATTGAAAGAAGGGACTTCTTACTTTTAAAGCCTGGCTAAATTTTCAAATTAAAATAAAGTGTGATTATGGAATGAAGTTTTCTTTGTATCCACATATATCAGGATTAGGAATGAAGTTTTCTTTGTATCCACATATATCAGGATTAGGTTAAGACACTTTTGTTAAAAACAAAAGACCCAGATATGGTACATTGAATCAGAAGTTGTACATTCAGTTAAATGCTTCAACTTTAAAAGTACTGATAGGATTTTAAAACACGAGTTATGATTTTATGGGGTGTGACCCTGGCTAACAAGCAGAGAGGGCATTCTCTGTGATAAATTAAGGAGTACATAGAAAGAGAAATTATGAACAAAAAAGTGATAAACAGTATTTCTCTCAGTCAAGCTTTTAGCTCTATTCCAGCTATATTTACCTCTTTCTTTGCTACCTTATTCTCAAAGAGGTGGGAATTTTGCCTTCACTATGGCAAGTTCAACAGCTTGAAAAATGTGACTCCAAAGGCCATTTGGGCTATGAGGAGAAAAAAATTGAGTAGAAATATCTCAACTAATGGAAAAAGGGTGTTCTGACCAATTGGTCATACCGCTGTGATTTGCAAGTTTGTAGTTTCAGAAGAAGACCTGTGCCACAATTGTGTTAGCAAGACAGCCACAGATAAAGGGTAGGGAACCGCAGTTCTGAAGAGGACAAGTCTGCAGCCAGGCTTGGGGCAGCTTTGTTTCAGTGTAAAAACGCACATACTCTTTCCGGGACACTGGTTCATGGTGAGTTCAAATTCAATATAGAAATGTGAGACTGTATGTGTTTTCGGTCATATAGTAAAATTTACAGAAAAGCAAAATAATGAAAATAAGTAAATATAAATAGGAACAGTTTAGTTCCTCTTTGAAATTGCATGATTTTATGGTACCACTGGCTGTGTTTTATGACTTTTTTGCTACACATTTAACTGTCTCCTCTTCCAGAATCATATTAATGTAGTTATTTTCAAAGGAAACAATTTCTTCTCAGCATGCTTCCTTTGTGCATCATCTCAAAATGAGAACAGTAAATATACAATACAATTGAATTATATTTTTAGGACAACAGACAGCAAATAAGCAGAGATTCTGAAAACCTGTTTCTTTCTGCAGAATTTTGTTATACATTCAGAAAGAAAAAATTCAGCACAGCAGCACATGTAGAGAATTTCATGCATTGCCTTGACTTTAATAAGAAGAATAAGGAAGCAGAGGTTTTTTGTCTTGGGTCTGGGAGTGGGGCTGGGTCAATCTCTCTGTTTTCCTCTACCAAAACGGAAATGAGTGATCCTTCTCATATGTTTCTAGCTTCTGACAAATGTCTGGTCTGTGACTTTGAAGCAGACTATTCCCTGCTTAGGAATGATAGACACCTCGTTCACTTTCTCTATCATCTATGCACAAGATGTAAGCTAGAAGCAGTTAGTCACCTGTCATGCCTTTTCATATCTTCTCACCTCTTTGATTGATGACCTGTCAAATGCCAGCTAGATTCAAAGATTTATTTTTAAACTAAATTCCCTATGTTTAAGTACATTATCAATTATCTGTCATTTGAAGCAGAGACTTTGTTATGACAGATCTGGACTTCTATTCACACCATGCAGAGTTTTACATCCCTTTAGCAATGCCTTTCAGCTGCTTATTCTCTATGATTTGGAAAAACAACAAATAACAACAAAAACAAACAAACAAAAAAAATCCAAAACCAGCATTTGATATCCTTAAGTTAATTATTGTCATCTATCACCCTCTATGCTATGCAAAGTGATATGGCTGCAGTATGAAAAACCAAAAGCTGGCTTTTAAGCATACATTTTTTTATTTTTGCATACCAATTCTCAGTTTCTCACTGAGTCATATGTTTTCCAAATTATAAGAGCCTACAAATAGCTATCTGATTGACTGCCACATTAAAGTTCTACTTCTCTGAAAAAATATTCCTTGTTTTTTTGTTGGATTATTTCATGAAAGTTAGGTAGGAGTGATCACATATACAGCTATCAACCGTCTGCCTTTAAAAAATGACTGTTTTTTTAAGATTGATTTACCGTGTAATTTATGTTCCTGATGAATGCTGTAAATCTCATGGGTTCTGTGCTTAAAAATGTTAAAAACATTTTCTCCCTTGAAACATGAATTAAACTTAGGACACTTTAACAAAAATATGTGCAAATACCTTACCACATTCCCAGTCATTCCTAGCTAAATAAATAATGATTTCCCTGTAAGAAGAGAAAATTACATGAAACACAGCCTATTACAATTAACCTCCTTACCACAATTCAAATATCTTAGGTCTTGTAAATTATTAAATGTTCTATTGTGACTACCCAACATTTGTCTTAAGTTCAGGAATAATGAACCAAATAATATATAGTACTTCAGTTTAATCCATTGGACTTTATTAAATCAGGCAGATTTCTATTCTTGGTCATGTTACTGCTCACTACCTGGTACCATTACAGCACTTCCTTTAAAGTTTGAAGTTTGTTAATTTTATTACTGTCTCTTTTGATTTGGGCCTTTTTATTTTTTTAATGTGCTTTGTTCTGAGAGTAAGGTAAGTCTTGTAAGGGCCATTAATTTAAGATTTTAAATTGATTAGGTCTTTGAAAAGAAGCTAGAGTCTTGCCACTTTATAATCTTTGCGTCTAACATGGCAATTTTTTTCTTGCAGCCTACCCACACTGGGTGGAGAAACTTAATGACACACAGTTAGACAGTGGAGATCAGCTCCGATGGGAATGCAAAGCCACTGGAAAGCCAAGGCCCACGTACCGCTGGCTGAAAAATGGAGCTCCTCTCTGGCCACAGGTACACTAGACACGGAGTCACCTGTATGTTGGATGCTTCTCCTTTCATTCAGATAAAGTCAGTTAAAGAAAGTACTGAAAAGTTCTTCAAAAATTACTGTTTGGTTAATGCAGAAAGTGTGATGGCCATCACATTTTCAACTCAGTCTGCTCTCTGCAAGTAACAGAACTCATCATGAAGACCATTAAAATGGATCATGTAAGACTTCTAGAATGTAAAATGTTTTACTACAATCACCTAGTATATTTTAGAATTAGACGTAAAATAAAATTCTCATTTTCTTTTAGAAGACCACTGATGGCATGATCTGGCTTTAATTTCCCTTTTTTCTTTTTCTCTCACTGAATCATCAAAGCACCATCCCGCATCATGTGGGTTTTTTGCTTAATGCCCTTACATTTTATAGTCTCAAATTATTTGGAGTAAAGAAAAGTTTTGTAATTTTATTTAATCTTTTTTTTTCCAGATTAAAATAAAGCTGTTTGATTCTGGGAAAAAATGTCTATATTTGCAAATGAACTCACAGAATGGATTTATGAATATAAAAGATGTAATGTCTTCCTTTTCAGCAAATGTCCCTTCTATCTATCTGTGAACATCAACCAATTATGCAAACAATCAGAAAGGAAATATAAAAACAGTTTACTTTTGAAGCTGTGAGGCATTGAAAATAAGGTTACTCTATTCATTTCTGCCTTTTTAGATGGAGCCATTAGTGCTGAAATTGAAGCAATTTAAATATCTCTAGTTTTTGGTTCTCTGATTTTCCAAACCATTAGTTTCTCTAGGCTCTGAAATTTCAAATTAAATTTTACTTTGAGCTGGGTGAGGGCTTCATGACAAAGTGAATTTTTTCTCACAATTTCCTCTGAATTCCCAAAAAATACATGCCTCATCAAATTTAACTTACAATAACTGTTACAAAGAAACTTAGAGTTGTTTTATAGAAGTTCAAATTATTCATATTATAGCTTCATGAAATACTCACTTCCATAAACAGCTACTGATGTCCCTTCTCTTTCAGTTGTGGTAGCTATTTTCTACTAGTGGGCCTTTCAAATAAGAAATTTGTACTAATGATCAAAGCAATTTGACCCTTCATTCTTACTTAGGCAAGCAATCTTTCATATCTTCTTTTACAAAAATAGCACCATGACTGACACAAAACATTTTGAAGATCATGTTTGAAGATCATCAGATATATTGCATCCATGAATGATTTTTTACCTCCTTAAAGTTCCAAGGATGAGCTGCTTTTAAAGTCATGTAAGGGTAACAGCAAACAAACAAGCAAACAGAAAAAAGTAAGCTTTTAATATAGTGAATTTACTCTGAAAATATTTACTGTCAAATATTTTTTGGCTTTTTATTCTTGTAATTTCTTCTATAACAAGAAAAATGTAAGCACAAGGAAATTTGTTGCTCAGTTTTATTTTAGGTCTTTTTTGTTGTTTCAGCTTTAGCTAATAGCACAGCAATTTTCCAGAGCATTTTTTGCCTTTATAGAATATTTTTTAATTTTTTTTTTTAATTCTATTACAGAGCCGGATTGAGATGATTAATGGTGTTCTGGTGATCCACAGTGTGAATGTCTCAGATGCTGGAATGTATCAGTGCTTAGCAGAAAATAAGTATGGTACTATTTATGCCAGTGCTGAGCTGAAGATTTTAGGTGAGTATTGGAAAAGAATAAGATGTTCTTTTTTCTCCTTTTGAGAATCGTTTTTTTTCTTAGACTGCTATGACAAGGAACAGCTTCTGCCAGTGCCAACAGCAGAGCACATAAAAGTGGTTTATTTTTATTCTTGTTACTTATGTGTGGGTGAGCTCTTTGTTGCCCCAGGGAGCATAGGGTCATCGGTTAACAAAAAACTTTCATTCATACATAACTGACTCAGTAACATTTTTTTAATATCTCTCATATAAGGCTATTTCGGTTCAAATAAATGGAAATTTTTTTTTACTGCCTCAAACGTATGTGCAGGAGATGAAATTTAGAGGAACTAAATGTATTTTGATCTCTGTTAAAAATATTTTTTTCTTATTTTTTTCTACTTTGGCCATTATTCAAAGGTAATTATGCATGATCTTAGTTTCAAAACACTTCTTATCACCAAAACTGATTGAATAATAAAAATTACATACTTGAGTGAATATCCACCACAGAAAAGCAAAAACACTACATAGTGTTACCTGGAGAAATGATAAAAATGTCATTATCCAAAAGCTGAAGCAGGCAGTTAATTAAGAAAAACTTGAAGAACTTTTCAACACTAGTTTTCCTTAGAGCAAACTGTAGTAACATGCAATGGAAAAATAGTGATAAGTGCCCTTGCAGACGATCAAGTGAGACAGACTTGTAAGACTCTTATCATCTTTATTAGGGTATGATATAGCAGGAAGAAAGCTGTCCACCAAAGTCATTTAATGGCCATATCAGAGATTAGACCTGCACATGAGAATCATTCCTATAAACTCCCAGTCAAATGAGTAACAAAGCTGTAATTGCAGAAATATACTGTATTTCAGCTAACATTTGGGTCTTTGGGCAAATTTCTAGTACATTTCAGCTATTTCCTAGCTGGCCAACATTAGAATTTCACTGATAAGTCTTAAAATAAATTCTTTATAGCCATAAAGTTACCAGCCAAGGCCGGTGATTCTTCTCTTTTCATCACTTATTTTTTAGTTATTTGTGATTCAGTCAGCAAACCTATTTGCTACAGCATTCTTTTGCTCTTTTTTTCATGCCTGTTATAAAACAGGTATACCTAGTATGTCAGGTAGTTGCACACTTTCTTCAATGTTCTTTAATATCAGAAATAGACCCTGTATATTGCTGCAGTAATATTTGCTTTTAATTTTCTCACTTGTAAGATTGTACCCCGGTTAAATTTTAACCATAATATTGTAATAAATGAGCAGTTGTGTTTAATTTGCGGTCTTACCAAAGGGAAAAGAACAGAATAAATTGTCCATATAAATACCTCTGGTATGAGGATTAACCAAAACAATGGTAGGAAATTCCTACATATTTGAGGCAATGAAATGTAATGTCCTGGTAGGTGCAGCTGACATAGAGGCCTTTGGCTTTGCAAAAGTACTTCGAGAAAAACATGGTCAAATGAGATTGCTGGAGAACCAATGTCTTTTGTTGGTTTGAAATTACAGTAATTAGTGTCATTTTGTAATGCATTAATTAGCTTAGCTTTTGTTTGTGAACAATGGGACTTCTTTAAAAGTGAAATATTAAGAAAAAGATACAGTTAAATATATTTTATTAAGAAGTTCTCCTATGGAAATTCCCAATATTCAGACAAATATAAGTGAAAGGAATAAAATTTCTGTAACAATAATATTTTTTGTAAACATTAGCTCTAGAGAGCGCATTTTAGATAGCTGTGGAATTGAAACTTTCTTTCATTTTGAACTATTTACCTCTAACAAGTTTTTGATAAAAAAAAAGAATGGGAAAAGTGTAGCTAAAACACTTGCATTATTTAATTTCTAAAGTTGTTTGATTTCACAAGTAGTTTTACTCTAATCTGCTGATGTTAAAGATTTCTCATTAGTCTGTTGTTGCTTTAAGTTATAAACCTACTACATGATCCTGGCTGCTGATTTCAAATTTTGTGAAATTTCAACTTTGACATAATAATTTCTAAGAAAAAATGGAGATTCTATTCCCAAAACCAAATCTATTTTTCTAATCATTTATTAGAACATAACAAAACAGAAGACTGGTTGTTCCCTGCAGAGCTAATGTATTTCTTTTTAACAGCTTCAGCTCCCACTTTCCCACTCAATCAAATGAGGAAAACAATAATTGTTACCAAGGGCCAAGAAGTTGTCATTGAGTGCAAGCCACAAGCCTCTCCAAAGCCAACTATCACTTGGAAGAAGGGCGACAAAGTGTTAAGGGAGAATAAGAGGTCAGAAATCTGTTCGGTAAACTAAATATTGTGTTTGCATGTTGGATTCCGTGATAGGATATGAAAATGCAGCACGTGACAAGAACATGCTGAACGTTAGCCTGGGTATGGCATAATTATTTTGTCAAGCTGATTTGTTTTAAAGTAGGGACTTTATACTTTCCACAATATTGAAATGAAAAATCTTAACATTCAGAGGTGTCGAGAGATGAAAAGGCATTGTTATTTTGTGGGGTTTTGTCTCTATTTTCTGTTATTAATTTCAAAACCCTTTCCATTATTCTGTGGAGGTGCTACAAATTTAGTGTATGAGAGTACCAAAAGCATAGAGGCTGAAGTATTCAGGAAGACATAAAATATAAAATGTGCTTATTCATTTGTAATAATTTTAATAAGGCAGATTTACAGCTTGATGACAATGGAAGTCTATGTAAGAATAGCTTTAAAATGATTCAGAGAAGGAAAATATAATTCCATTATAGGATTTAATTATACTGGCAATTTCTGTACTCAGCAGCACATCTGTTTAACAGATTATGCTTGATTAAATAAGTTCTGTCCAGCTTTGTATGGTAAAAGTAGTTTAAGCACTGCAGGTTAAATGCCAGATGTAATTGCACTTTCCAAGATTGCTTATTTGTACAATAGAATAGTTTTGCCACTCTGCACATGGTCTTTAAGTACAAAGAGCAATCTTTTCCTCTTTCTGGTAATGTGGTATGTGAATGAACTATTTAAAATTACTTGTGTAGTATTAATCAGAAAGATAAAAGCAACCCCCCTTTTGTTGAATTTTTGCAACACTGAGGGAAGCAGTAGAGTGCGTCTGTCCTCATTAGCTGCAAAAGCTATTTTGTTCAAGTGTGCTGCATTTTCATCTCATGATTTTTTTTTTTTATTCTGAGACGGAAAAACAGGTAATTTCTTGTACCATATTGAATTATTTTGTTGAGATGGAGAGAGCAAAACAGCAACAACCTTTTACTAAAAGGAGTGAGCTGTATCATTTGTATTGACAATATAACAGATGCGTATCACAAAGGAGCTGAAAATATCAAATATTGTGACCCTGATGTCTCTATACTCTACCTACACATTTGATACTTTTCACTACGTGTCCTTTTCCTCTCATCTCCACAAAACTCACTATGGCTTCTCTGATCACCACATGTAAATCACATTTTAATCCAAGACCAGCTAAGCACTTTGGTAATTACTTCACGTCTGTCCAAACATAGCCTAACTCTAAAGTTAAAATCTTAGGAAAATAGATCTGGAGTTTCATTTTCTGGTATTTGTAGCTTTTGATACTTGCTTTTTGTGACAGAGGCTGGAATGGGAAATGATGAAACATGGAAAATGAAAAGCTGGTTGAACTATTTCAGATATTTGAAAGAAGAGGGTTGCATTCAACTTAATGTTTTAGTCAGCTGTTCAAAGATTATTTTGTGTAGTTCACAGTAATTTCCTTGCATCTACTATTTATAGAGGGGTGGGCATGAGAGGAATATCAGTTTCAAGGGAATTCAGTTCTGCCTCTATATTTTAAACAAAAATAGTAGCGTCTCTTTGAAGAGAAGGTGAGGAAGCCTACTGTGATTTGTGAAAGGAAGTACAATATGTGTGTTTCCATGCTTTGGGCATTCTGAGAAGGAAGGAACTCTGTTTTTAAAAAGGAATAAGCCAATATTGTAAACATAAAAATATACTTTAAAAATGGGCTTTCTTCATAGTCTATTGACAAAAAATGCCAGCCAAAAAAAAAAATTGGGAACTGTCATCTGATGAGTTTGCATGGACTATTAAATCCTTACAGATTAAAAAAATCATAATTAATTTTAAAAAGAGCAAAAAAAACTAACATTCCGGTTAAGTAATAAGGAAGGGCAAGGATAGAGCAGAATAATATATTTTCTTATTTTCTGTCACAGTTTTTTTTCCTCTTATAAAGTACATGTATCAAGTGCACATTTTGTTTAAGTTTTGTGAAGACTGTGAGCCTAGGAAAGGAATTTGATTCTTTCAGCAACATCAATAAAAAAGCCACTTTCTCCTCTAGAGCGAAGAAAAAATTTCACTTGACCAGTGGGTCTGCTATTATCTATTCCATATCTTCCAAACTCTGTTGCTCCTTAGGTGTTTTTATACAACAAAAGCTGGTTGACAGAAATACCTTTAGCAACATTTCCATAGGTAACTGAAGAGAAGGTTGATTGTTCCTGTGGGACTTTATGGCTGGGTACAGTTCTCACTGCAGTCAGACCTTGACTCAAGCTCCTGGAATTTAATGAAGTCTGAAAGCCTCAAATGTTTCAGATTCATTGAAAAGCCATGCACTTGGGAACATAACTGTGGAAAGCCATCATTAGGTTCATTTCTCTTTGACCTTCGAACAAATTGTCCAGTTCAAGGCCTTCATATTCACAGCATAGCTATGATAGGCTTGATCTCCAGAATTCATTTTGAGCAGCCAGTTAATTTGATTCCTCTTGGAAAGCATCTGCATATTGTAACAAGTTTTTTCAATTGAGTTCCAAATGAGTGACAGGTCTGTGAGATAGGTCTAAAAAGAATTAGGATATTCAGTTATGTCAGTTATTACATGTCAGTTATTTTTTGACAAAAACCATGGCTCCAAGTTTACAATCTCAAAATATATTGAATCTGACAAAATTATTCCTATTGAAAGATAGTTATTTAATAAAGTTTTCAAAGTGTTTACAATTCATTCTATTAACCAGAGATAAAGATCAAGAACAGATGCAAAAGCAATTAAACAAAGTTTATGATATTGGAGATCTTCTATGCAGAAGACTAGAACGTCCAAAGATCAAGGTCTGTGAATCTTACTGATACATTTAATGATCAGCATTTGAACAGAACTCCATTCTCTTTCATATATCATTATCTCAGTGAGTCATTTACACATTCAATCAAAGATAATTTCATCAGCAATTTCACCTAGCAGTTAAAAGAAGAGAATTGTTATACTTCTATTTTGGAATTAGAATACAGCAGAGCACAACACCAATGTCAGTGGCTGGTAGATGATTGTGTCTCATTTATGGCAGGCCGTGACAATATATGCTCTGGTTATTGATTTGAACAATATTTTCATCCATAAGAATTTGTAGAGAACTTTGGAATCTTTTAGTTCATAAGTAGCTTTGATTTTATAAGAAAGGGAATTATAATGAGACCAAAGTCTGAACGAAAAGTTCTTGCTTTGATTTTTAGTAAACAGTTTGGTTGGAACTTTGCTTTAGAACCTAAATAGGAGGAATTAGGTCCTTGGGCAAGAGTTCAGTGATCAAAAAACTTTTCTGTGAAGTTTCTGAAATGTTTAAATCAGATACTTCCTAAAGCATAATCAAACCATCACTTACTACTTTAGCATCAGCTTCTAAACAAGACCTAGACCGAGCCCATTCAGACCACAAAGCCATCCAGAAGCCTGTTCATAATTAAAAAATTTTTAACTTACGTATCAAACTAAAAGAAAGCAACAAAAGTGATGTTTTGTGAACAGTAGCTGTTATAGTGACACTAAAATGGACCAGTATTTGGTGTCAGTTGCACCAATATAAATCATGAGTTCTACTTACAAAGTCAATGATTAAATTCAGGACAAACTTTTTTTTTTATTATTTTTTCAGTTCCTGTGTTCAGGTATCAGGTATTTCATAATGATTTGCAACTGCATAAATTTTTATGAGCAATTATTCCAAGAGTTGTAATCTCTTTTTCCTCACTTTCTTAAAGACACCTTCTTTTCTTGTCTAGATCATGTTGGTGACTACAGTTGATGCTTAAACAGATACAACTGAAAAGTCAAAACTGTTGAAAAGTCTTATAAGTCCTTGTTCTGTTTTTGTGCTTTCTTGTACAACTAAAATATTCTCCTCAATAAACTTATATTAATTTTTTACTCTAGCTCATTATTTCCATTACATATCCATTAATTATAGTTAAAATAAAATAATTTGAAAGCACTCTTGCAGTGAAAATGTTCTCTTTAGTCCCTATTTTTAATACTTTATTAAGACTACCGAGTAATAATAATAAAAATAAAGCACATTTTAACCAAAAAAATGTGTCACTGTGGAAGAAAGCACAGTTTAACCAGCAAATGGGTAACTGAGGGAGCAGGACTTTTCTAGTCCCAATGCTATGCTCTTTGTTTCGCTTTTGTTCTTTTCTTTTTGAAGCTTCCCAAATTATAATCCTTTTTTAATCACTGTTTGTTTTACACCGTAATTTGTGTGCAGATTAATATTTAATCTAAAAAAAATCAAAATATAGTGATGACCTAATAACTATGTATTCATTTGTAATGTAATTCTGTGTTTATGGATTTTTTCCTTTCCATATGGCACAGTGACACAGTTTAAGCTTTCTCCTTCACCTCACAAAACAAGCTGTGCAGAAGAACATTAACAGTCTCTGAAGGTCAGATTCACCATAGATCACCAAGAGCAGAACAGCGCCAGTCTCTCTGTGGCCACTCTGTAATTGCTCATATTGATCCACCTCTGTCCCAGATTAACTTCTGCTGAAGACCTAAATACACTGAGCCTTTCTGTGGGGAAAATAAATGGCAGCAAAACTCCACCTGCCCCTTCAAATCAGTCACTTTTCCTATGGTGCAATTAGCTTCCTGTGTTCCACTGCTGTTTGAAGGAGTTCTGGATAGAAGACAAGAAAACTTGGTATGTTAAGTAGCAGAGGGAATTTTAGATATTTGGAAAGTAATAGGCTGGGTTTGGCCAGGACACAAACTTCAACATTCCTATTCATGCTATACACAATCAAAGTGCTAATTTTATTGATTGCAAGTGGGTTAAAACTTTTTTTTTCTGGATGACAGAAAAGAATTACAAAACAGCAGTGAGTGGCTTGGAGCTCTGGATAGCACCTGGTCCACTCCCAGGATCCAAGAAGTGCAGCTAGAACAGATTGCTTCAGGTCATGTCTAGTCAGCTTTTGAGTAACTCCAAGAGGGGAAACACTGCAGCTTATCTGGGAAATTTGTTCCTACTAGAGTTAGGCACCCCTACAGTAAAACAAAACAAAACAAAACAAAAACAAAACAAAACAAAACAAACAAAACAAAAAACAAAAACCAAGAAACAAACAACAAACAAAACTCTAAACAAACAAAGAAAAAAACCCTTTTAATATTTAAATGAAATTGATGTTTCCATGAAATTGCATGTGTTGTAGTTTGTGCCCATTGTGTCTGTACTGTCACAGGGCACCACTGAGAAGCATCTAACTACATCGGCTTACTTCACCCCTTCAGAGTGTATTCATCAGTGCCTTTAACAGCTGGGAGGCTCTGATCTGCTTTAAATATGGCCATATAATGAATTTATATCAATGCTTCTTCCATGACACATGAAATTCTCCATTCAGATCTGTGCCAAACCTGCCTGGCCACCAAAACGCATAAAACAGAGAGGTCACTTCCCCATACAAAACCTGCCCAATGTGTATCACCTTGTTACTTTGTGTATTGCAAAGTTACTTCCTGCTTGTCATATTCTTCATTTACTGTGTGCCTCCCCTGAGGTCACTGGGATGGATTTGCAGCCACAGAGAAGCCTACAGAGGCTGTGCATTGAATAGTAAAGTACTAGATATCAATAGTAAATGCTCTAACATTTATTCCCTTAATATTACAAATAAAATAAGGGAATACTAATAATTGTGAAGTTACTGGACATTAAAAATATAGAGAATTATTTATGAGGAAATTTTGCCTTTTATTCCCTTAATATTACAAATAAAATAAGGGAATACTAATAATTGTGAAGTTACTGGACATTAAAAATATAGAGAATTATTTATGAGGAAATTTTGCCTTCATAGATATGTGGGTGCAAAATTGCAAGCCATACATTGACCTGTGAAGAACAGGAGAACACTAAACAGTGTTCATTAGGTGAGAATCATTGTCTATAGGTACTAAATTTAGAATAAAGACCCTGGAGGGGACAAAGTGTTCAAGCTGCTTGTAACAACACATGAGGGAGTGAATTGAGGCTGCTAAAATTTTGCCTTGAACTAAGCTTGCTTTATTTTGCTTTCTTTCAGTTATGTTTCCCTACTATTCAGCAGCTGTAAAAGAAGTCAGAGAAAAGAAAGAGAAGAAAGAGATCTTTTACAGGGACATTAAATTCCAAATATGAATATTATACAAAGACATAGGGATATCTGATGCTATTGCTTTTTACCTGCCTTCAAGTCAATACTGAAATCTTTGACCTACAGGAGTAACTGTCCTGTACGCCTAGATATTTCATCTGTCCCACTTTGCTATGTAATTAGTGGAAACACATAGAGCACTTAAATCTAAAAATATCATCATTCAAAAGCTTAGAAATAGACATGTTTTTATAGTCTTCTGGTCTCTCAAACTCCTTTATTTTCAGTTTTGACAGGTTCTTATTACAGTTTTTCTCTTCACTCTACTGTATTTAAGGATCTGTC
Source organism: Phainopepla nitens (assembly GCA_013400175.1). Taxonomy (NCBI): domain Eukaryota; kingdom Metazoa; phylum Chordata; class Aves; order Passeriformes; family Bombycillidae; genus Phainopepla; species Phainopepla nitens. Next base: position 867,714 of record VXBQ01014013.1, read on the forward strand.
AGTGTTTCCATTATAAGTTCCTATTTTAATAGCTTTTAAGCTTAATTACAATGGAAAGAAATCAAAGAAGGAAAAAAAGGGTGTTTCAGAGCAGCAGCAAGAAAAAGATTGAGTTTGTAGCAAAATCTCTATTCAGTTTTATGAAGTGCTTTGGTTTGTACACGTTGTATTATGCTTTTGAATATGAACATGTATAGCATAGTTATATATTATATGTTTTCTTCATAATCGTGGTGGTAGCTTTCCAAAACAATTTCAGTTCCATCTAACTGTGATTTGCATCATTTGTTAGAACTGAAAACTATGGACTGTGAAGGCAAAAGAAAGTATATATGAAAAATGGATAGAAAATTATTCTGAGTTATATTTTTCTGTTTGTCTATTGGTCCCTGAATTGTACCAGGCTCAACTTGTTCTTGGCACAAGCTTTCTTGCATTTGTACTGTCAGCCACACAGACAGAAGAGCAGCTCAGCCTACTACCATTCCAGTTTTTCATAAGAAAAGAACACCCTTTATTTCCTCATAATACTGAAATATCTTTGGAGTTATTCCAAATACAGGGGCAATTTTTTTAAGCAGTTTGAAGACTTTACTCTGTGGCCCCAGTTAAACATCCAAAGAAACTGACGATTTGTAAGTTTTAATTAGTTTCACAAATAACACAGAATACCAAATAATTTATTTTTTTGTATCCGAGTAAATTATTGTCTCTAAGATCCTGCGTGACTTCTCTGAACTGTCTTTCTTCCCAGGAATGGTATTCAGGACAATATGTTTTATTATTTGTCCTTAATACAGTATTTCATGTACAACTGTGTAGACACTCACTGACATTTTTTAGGGAAATAAGTCTTGATTCAAATCAGAAGTTTAGGTAATGGTGCATTGAAGTCTACATATTAAAAATACATTCTCTTCTTCACACATTGGCTTGATGTTTGAAGAAGTGTTCCACCGCATCTTACCAATTTTCAATTCAAGATTGATTTATTTGTATGAAAATAAACACCCAGTTCCCTACAATAACCCCCACTGCCATCCAGCTTCTTTGACAAGCCTTACATAATGACTCTTTAATATCTATCAAGGCACACGTGGGTGTTTTGGACCTCTTCAGGTACCTAAAGACTAGGCACTAATACTTGAGGAGGTGAGTCCCACCCTGTAGGATCTTGTTTTTTAGTATTTCCATGAAATTGCATTTCCCTTTTTTTGACTCAGTTACTGAACTGTAAGTATCCCATAAATATTCCATAGCCCTAAATAAAAGAAAAAGCTGAAAAACTCAACCATTTTAAGTTGCTGACAATGCAAGATATTTGATCTGCTCTCTCTGCCTTGCATATCTGCTGAAAACTAGTTATCATTTGAACAAAAAGTTAATGAATTTTGATTTTAACTATGATTCATTTCCCTTTTGTTGTTATAAATGGCTGCCTATTTGTTAACCACATAGGTGGAATATGACAAGTCATCAGTGGCCTAAAGGTTTTTCTTTGCGTAAGGCTCTTCAGACTCTGACTTTCAGCATCATTTGCCCTTAAAAGAAACTTCATCTAAAAATCTTGGGAATTTAAGCACTTAAATTCATGCTACCCACAGATCCACAGATTCCCAAGGGGAAATTTAATGATCGAAAAGTAGTGAAGAAAGAAAATACCCAGGACATTAAGAAAGTGAAGCTTCATGACAGAAACTCTAATCTTCCTGAGAGAATTCTTCAAGTCACTTCTTTTCAATTTTTGCATAAATCATGGTCTAATTTAGCTGTGGCAGGCTCATAATGGGAATTAGAGAGCTAGTTATAAAGTAGAAAAGGGAAACAATGATAACCTTGACTACATAGTAAAAGCAAATGGCAAGATCATCCCTTGACAAAAGGTGTCTATTCCAAAGCAGCATTGTTTTACTAACTGAACGTATTAGATGAGTTTTTAGAACATAATGATTTGGCCACATAACTAAACAACTCTCAATCTTCACTCATGTTTTCTTACAGAGAACATGATTAAGGAAACAGTCCAGTACCCAGAAATATTAAATGTCACGTACTTTGTGGACTTTAGGCAAGAGACTTGCTTTTTAGTGTGCAGCTAGGCGTGGTTTCAGTGACAAACTGCCGAAATTTCCATCCCTCATCTCAGGCCTCTTGCTTTACAGTGAGAAGATTCAGGAATCCAATTCAGGTGAAAAATAGTCTCTTTATTTCACCTAAGATTTGTTGTCTGGATTTTTTTTTCTTCTTGCTAAATCATTACCCTTGTCAGTAGGTCATACCAATGCAGTCATGTCTGTGCCAGAGCAGCCCGGCAAGGACTGGAGTGATGAGCCATGGACTGGGACAGGTGTTCACAGCAGTGTCCAGGACAGCACACACACCCAGTCTCCCATTTTTCTGCCTAGACATGCTCTGCACCAGTTAGGGCAGATGATTTACCCACACAAGTAAATGAAAAGTTGCCTTGTAATCCCAGCTGGGATGCCATTGGGATGCAATCAGCTGAGCTATTCAGCAGTTAGTCCCTTGCTGGATTTTAGCCTCCCTCAAGTAGCTGCCACAAGTAGTCCCTAAGCATCTTAGGAGTTTCAGCATGCCAAAAGCCAGTCCTGCTACACTGTCTGCATGCTGCCACTGCGTTTTAAAGGCTAACACCATTGAATGGATGAAAGCACCTCTGTGATAGCTGACTTCACTGTAGGGAGGAATACACCTCTTTATTTTCCTGATGGAAAAATAATTGCTGTCGAAGTGGTACAGCACATGGGAGTCTTACCTTAGCCAGAATCTCTGGGCATTATCACTGAATTAATCGCAAGATAAGTAATAATTTCTATGGCTCAGTGACATGTAACCATACAGCAATAAACTGTTTTAAGGCTCTAGGAGTCCAGTCAATTTTTAAATTAGAAAGAAGTGGAATGTGAAAGAAATTTCCAAGACATTGTGGGAAAGTTGTAACGTGAACCCAGATATTTTGGATTGAAAAATTTTGTTGGACTCTAAAATATAAGCATGTACTTCAATTATATATTTTATTTCATAGCACATAACATATTGCATTTTAAGTGATGCATAACATTTTTTAAATCTACCAGTCAGCATCCATGATCTTTGTGGAGGCTACAAAGATCTTCTACACGTGGGCTGTCAGAATTCATCTTGCACTGGAAAATCTCCTTTACAGGAAATATTATTCCTTACCTTTCATAAATCCAAAATTTTTACGGCAGCTTTTCAACAGATTATCATCTATTTCATCTAGATTTAGTGATCTTTGTAGCTATATTGTAAAATTTATTATTAAATTTCAAAATTTAAGAGGAATTTTTGATGCCTCTGACATCTTCTGTCACATTGTGTTCTGACACTCTCCAGTCTGTCAGTCTCAGAAATCAACAGACTCTCAGTATTTATGCACTAAATGGTCCCAGAGAAGAAGAAAAAGTCTATGCATGTTTTTAAAAAGTTAGATATATTTTGCAGAAAATTAAATTTTGTGCAAAAGCTTTAACAAATTATTAAATATTTTGGAAAAAAAAATGTATGGTGGAAACTGGCTTTCTAATGGCATTAACAAAAAATTTAAAATTACAGCTATCTAGAAAACAATGCTGCAATTAATCCACAGAGTCATGATAGAAGATTGCTCTCTCAAGATCAATGATCATCAGGTCTCCGCCTAACCTTATGAACACACTTCAATCCATACATAGACCATAAATGTACTATCCAATCAGTCTCAGTGGTGTATTTCTAAGCAATATATGGCAATGAAACTATATATTATCCAGCAAAAAACACTCTAGGTCAGAACAAGTGATGTCCGTCTTGTTTGCATTTTGCATACTTTCAATTACTGTAGAACCTCAGTTACTGCTGTTGTCAAGGTTCAGATTTGCTTCACTTTGAAAAATAGGCACCTTATTTCCTCATGAAAATTTTATGCCATTTTATCTATAAAGAAATCCAAAGTATTCCTTTTTTTAAGTAATATGAAAATTAGTATCACAAATCAGTATCACACTATTATTGATAACGGGTTACATTCCTTGTCTTTTAACAGTGTCAGTCTCATGGTCTCATTTGGACAAAAGGTTAATTTAAAAGAATTTTACTTGTAATGTTTCTCCCTAGTAAATCACAGTGAGAAAGCAAGATTTGACAATATTTATGAGAAACAATATGAGTGATCTATCACTGCTTTTAGGTTGTAAATTACTTACCAATGAGAAAGACACTACCTCTAGTAAGATCTAGTTTTGTAGAACACGAATTTTACATTGGCATATTACAAGCATCAGTGAAAATCACATTACTCTGATATTAGTAACTTCCATGTAAGTAGATTTTCTGCATATATATCTGAAATTCCTGTATTTCTCATTTTTCTTTTCAGTTGCTGTATACAGCTACTGTCTGTACAGCGCATAAATGAAAGTCAGAGGGAAAAGGATCATAACTGTAATGGACACAGGAAGCTTAAAAATATACCAAGGTTTCTTTTTAGTAGACTAGCCTTGAAAAAGAAAAAATGTTCTAGCAAAGCAGTTGAGGCATTTGATATTTGTGAAGGCTTTTAATGACCATTCCTCAGCCTTGCCCCTCCCTTCCACTGTCCTCTTGCTAAACCCTTTTAAAAAATCATTTTTCCAGTTTCTGGTTTTCAAATATAACAAATAATTTCTTCTAAGTTAATTAATATGCCACTTAAATCCAATTATTAAAAAATATTTAGTAAAATTAGCACAAACATTAATATCTGTAGCACTTCACTGGACCTAATATACCAGTAAGCTTTTTCTTCTCCTGTCACAGTGCCCTGCCATCTCTGTACAGTCACTAACATGATTTTGTATATGTGTTCACTGACTATTGTCTCATAGCCTATGTTCACAGCAGACATAATGAGCCTAGAGGTGGAAAAGTATCATTTAAATTTTTCCATAATGTCATTAAATTAACTGTGCCAAAATAATTGAAACATACTTAAATCATTTTAAATTTGGAATTTTTAGACAAAAATTCAGAAATATGTATGAGAAAAGTTTGTGTGACTTTAGGTCACATTGCACTAATTCTCCTCATTACATAGTCTGCAAAGGGATGATGTGGTATTGTACCAGTATAAAAAGGTGATATGGTCTGATAGAGGTATGGGTATATTGGAATCAAAACAGGCATATTGGGATGCTTCTAAGTGCTTGTTCCAATTTCCATAACTTTCCAGTTTTATAATGTTCTCAGATCTATGCATTACTTATTTTTTAACAAGAACAGCAATCACTGTTCAAAGGAATCTCTCAGACTTTTGTCTGTGACTGGTTATTAACCTCATATTTTTACCCTTGTATTTTTGCAATTTCATATGCTTTTCACTTTCATCCTCATAAATTTTCTCAACTCTTCGATATGCACAGCAAGTACATAACCCCAAAAACATCTGCTGGTGTAGTTCATTTGTCACTACTAAGCCAAGTGGCATATACTAAGTAGTAATGTTTTTTTTTGTAAGAAATTCTTCTTCCCATGGAACATTAAGTCTTCATGGTTTTAGTTTAGAACTGAAAAGGTTTTCTGTAGCTTGACTGCAAAGTTGTCATTATCCAAAATTAATCAGTATTTTTTTTTTGTCTAGCAAAAACCAAGACAGCTCTCTTCACTCTAAAAACTGCAAAAAAGAGCTTCCAGATTAGAAAGAGCCTAAATAAGCCTACAAATAGTCTCAGCCCATTTTGATAATACGTTATCCCTCCTATCCACAGAAGAGAGCATTGACGTGGCTTAACCTCAGCCAGCAGCCCCATACAGCCAATTGCTCACTCCCTCACCAGCAGAATCAGGGATAGAATCAGAAGAGTAAAAGCCAGAAAACTGATGGATTGAGGTAAAGACAGTTTAACAGGGAAATCAAATCCAAGACATACTACCCATTACAAAGAAAATTTTCTCTACTCCAGTCAAAACCAGCAAAATATCCACGAATTCTTGGACTTATTGACAACGTCTGTTTTTCTGATATATTACTACACAACTTTGAAACACTTTTACTTTTTACTCTTGTTGTCAGCCATTTTTTAAAGCTTGCTTTTTCTGACTCAGGTACATCTTTGTTCTAAATGGATCCCCAGACCCTTTAGTAACAATCCAAAGTCCAAATCATTGGCATTCATCAGTTCAAAGCAAAATGTTTTGGAGCTAGTCAGCAAAAACATTATTCAAACAAACAAACAAACAATTGAAAAACCCACAAAACCATCTTTTTTTTTAAAATTTACTTTCTTTTTCTTTCTTTTATTTTATATTGTTCTGTTACATCACACTGCTCCTGGAAAACATGACTGTTAAAGAATAATTGAGATTGGATTCAGTTTCTAGAAGCCACCTAGCCCAACACTCCATCCAAAACAGGATGTGACTGCATCATGTTTTTCAGGAGTTTGTCCAGGCCAGTCTTGAATATCTCCATGAATGGAGATCCTACAACCTGTCTTGTCAACTTATTCCACTCTTTGGACACTTTCACAGTATGTTTACTTCTCAATATGTTGCCATGTATTCTAATTTGTATCTGTAATCTCTTATTTTTGTATCTTCAATTCCAGCTCTGTCTTCCCCATGCTCTCCAACAGATTGATATTCACAAAATAAATTAAAAAAAAAGAAAATCTCTCCTTAGCCTTCCCTTCTCCAGGCTGAAGAAAATACTTCAAATTTTCTCCAGCCTCTACTCATTTGTCATGTACTTTCCCCCTATGAACACCTTTGTGTATTTCTTCTGGACTGACTCCAGAATGCCAATGTAATCAGTGTGTCAGGTACAATACCAAGAGAAAAGGTGCCAAACAGAAGGAAACAATTGCCTCTCTGAACCAGCCAGCTCCCTTTAACTGATGCTAAAAGGGGTTGAGCTTTTTGCTGCAATGTCTCATGGCTGACTCATGTTCAGCTTGGGGTCAGCCAAGATCCTAGGTCTTTCTCTGCAGACCTGCTTTTAGCTAGTCATGCACGGAGCTCTCCTTTACAGATTTAGAACTTTATAAAATTGCCAAGGTTTGTCTCAGTCCATTTGTCCACCTGATGAAGTCCATATTAATAACAATCATGCTCTACAGTATATCTGTCACCTTCTCCATTTGGTATTATTTGTGAAGTTACTGCATGGAGTCCTTGCCATTGTACATGACATTTATAGGACCAGTAAACAGCAGCAGCCCCTCTATAGGACTGTGAGGAATGCCAGCTGCTAACCAGCCACCAGCTGGATTTTGTATCACTGAGTACAGACTTTTGAAATAGAGTGTAACCTATTCATTCCACACACCCACACAAAGCAGGCCTCATTACACAAACGTTTGGCCCAGGATCAGCTGGGCCTTCTCTGAAGAGTATTCCTCCTCCTCAGCTGCTCCCAGGGCACTCTGCCTCTCCTGAAGTTACAGATCTACAGGAGCAAATGACCTACAGGCCAAGATTTAGGAAGACTCTTGTTGCCTGAAATCACGTTTCGAGCCTTCCCCATCTTGAGAGTTTCCATCTACTGTTCCTTAGAATGCAGTTTCTAGCTGACCCTCATTTCTTGTTTCACATAGCCTGGGCTTTTGTCTGTTCAGGGTCTCTGAGAACAGCCTGTCAATCACCTGTCCGGCCTCTCTGATGTCCCACAGTCCACATGCACTGCTGCACTAAGCTCCTGGGCTCGTGGCAGCGGCTCTCAAGCCTGACAGGTACATGGGTGCCTCTCAAGCCAAAGAAGTGTTCAGGTCACCTCTTGACAGCAGTCAGCTGAAGACTGAAAGCACAGGCTGTCCCTAAGTGGAAAACAACCAAGAGCCTCCTCTTTGCTGAAGGAAGCAAAAGTCTGGAAGACTATCCTCAGCAACAGCAAGCCACAAGTAAATGTCAGAAAAAGGTTTCAAAAGAAGATGGGAAATGTAGCTGTTACAGCTTGTTCCCTCCCATTTGCTGTGGTTTGGGAACTGTGTTTGCTCTATAGATGGTTTTCTAACTGCCCATTTGTATTTCCTCATCTGGGATGGCAACATTTTTTTGACTTATTTGTTTCTCAGCACTTTCCTGTTCACTTAATTTTAAATCCACTTCATATTTATACAGAAAAAAAAAGTTAAAAAAATAAAATCAACTTTTCTAATTACCCCATATTATAAATCCAAGCTAAACTAAGATTTTGCAATTATTTCATCAGAGGAGAGACTAAAGAATTCATTTTACTGTAAGTGAGTGATAGCTCATTGCTAGGGAGAGTTAGTAGGAGGGTAAATGGTTTACCTGAATCTTGAATCTGCATCAGGCAGGTTTGTGCAAGTTAGTGGTTGCTCTACAGCAGGCTGATGGAAGAACCAAACACAATTCTAGGACATGAAGACCCTGGACTGGATCGTCAGTGGCATGCATCAGCTTGGATTTCTCTCTTCATAAATGGCATAATACTCAGTGACTCACTTCTTTTTGAGATATGGATCCACTTCAACTCAGAAACTGAAATTGCTTAAAATGTAAACAAATTTTCCAATAAATAAAGCTTAAAAAGTATCAACAATGATGTACCTTTAATTTACCTCAGACCTTAAGTGGATTCAGGAGAAATTATGCTAAAACAGTTCAGACTTCTTGACTGACACCTCTGTAGTTTCAGACTAATCTTTGACAACCTTTCTCCTTGTTTTAGGATTTCTACTTATTCTCCTTATTCTGATTTCATGCCTCACTACTCTCTGAAAAATTCCTCTCTTGGAGCACAATATGCACTAATTTTTCTCTGACAACCTTGTAATAGGAATTCTGATACTTATTACATTATTTCTAGGTAAATTTGAAGGGAAGTAAAAGACCTCTTGTGATAACACTGCCTGAGTTATATGACAAGAGGTGCTATTTTTCACTGTTATGGGTTTAGTGCCAATTAGGAATAAACTGTACCATGTACTTTATCTCTGTACTGAATACCTTTCAGATGAAAAGCAGTATTTCTGGGAACTTAAAATTCATAGTACTTCAGGAGCTAAGTTCAGCGTTTAGAAAGATACATCAACTGAAGTTTTTATCACTAGTATCCCCTTAGTATAAGTTTTTGAACACTTCCTCACTTTGGTATGCAAGGCACAGTGTACTGTAGTTGTGTTGCTGTGTTTTGTTTGGCATTTTCATTCTGTACCCCTTTTCAGGATCAAGGCCCACACAATAGCTCTTTGTTGTCCACTGATTACCCACTCAGGGATATCTTACATCCTCTTTGATATTCCATGAATACATAGTGGTTTCTAAACTCTAATGTCAGCTTAAAAGACTCATGCAATTCAGACTATTGAATTTAAGCATATGTCCTTTTTCCTTTAAGATATTACTCCTGCTTGATGCTTGACTTCTGCATTATGGCTCAACTGCACTTCCATGTGACACTGAGATAAAAGTACATGCTAGAAAGTATAATCCAGAGTGTAATTCTCTTCATACTGAAGAGAATCCCCTGTGTCTAATACAAAGTCCTATAAAAGGAAATACTTGCAGCCACAGCAGTAAATGGATCCTTATTTATTAAAATTCATTTATTCCTTAGCAAGGGACTTCCTGTTCGGCTGAATATAATTTGCCCTAATGTTAATGAAAAAATTGTCACTGTAAAAACATAATATTGAAACGAACTAATTCAGACATTTCCAACAGGACCCTAGAGTAGGGAACTGTGTAATAAAACTGACTATACACTGGTCAGATAATAAAATCAGGAGGACCATTCGTTTGCAGATCTATCCTCAATTTTTTTTACTTCTTCAGTTAATAAATTTTAATTTAACCCCTATCTACCAGTTTTTCATTATGTGTGTGTTGATTTCTGTATGCACATGTGCTTTTTTGTTGTTTTGTTTTGTTTTTCTTTTAATGTAGATAATTTTCTTCCATCAATGAGGTATCATTTTAGGAAATAAGACATAAAATAAAAATTTAAAAAATACTTCTACCATATCATTGGAGCTAAACTCACACATGGGACTTTTTTTATGACTCTTACATGGCATTTCCTTTACTGCCATTCACACAGGCTTGTGAACAGATAAAAAGATATTGCCTATATTCATAAGTATTGAACTTGTGGCATCATATTTTTTGCCCTGTCATCCATTTGGACTGAAAATTGATTGCAGAAATGGCCTAGCAATAGGTAGCTCTACCTTGCTGGTACCTTCTCTCCAGGTTACAGCATAGAAGAAATCCTATTACCCTTTCAGCTCATTACCTATGTAAATAAACAAAAGCAATGTTTCTATTTACCTTGACACATCACTCGAATTCATTTTCAGGTGATCAGTCTTCAGTTGCATTTCTTTCCATGGACATCTTGTTTCTCCTCAGATCCCAGACATGTTCATTAGTAGTACATATGGCAAATATCTCTCAGTGACAGGAAGCCCACTGAGTAAAGCCAAAAGATAACTTTGGGCATTACCTCCAGGTGGTTATTCACAATACATGCTCTTTTGTACTTTTATTTATTCTGTTCATCATAAATTTAAGAACATTAAGTGAGAAAGTACTGTAGTTTTGAGACTTCATCTTGTTTCCTTTCAAATGATCCAAATAGTTGTTCTTTCTCCCCACTTTAGGTCCCTATATAATGCACCCTTTTTTTTAAGTGTGTAACAAAGTGTAGTTTACCTTTCTGCATATCACCTTCCCTACATCATAGCCCCTTTTTCAATTTCTGTAATAATTTTCAAGCTGTTTATTTACCTAGTTTAGATCTGTAACCCTTTCCCAGAAATATTTTTTCCCTTTACTTGAGAAACAAATTCCTTGCAATTCTTGCGTCTTTAACTTGAAAATAATTTTACTCTACATTTTGGTCCTTTGTCTAGTGAGGAGCTTCCCAAGGTTTCATCTATAATCAAGTCACTGAGCTTCTACCTTCTACCTTTTCTCTCAGGTCCAGTATCCAGGAAAAACGTTGGCAAAAAGAGAGAGTTTTCTAACATGTTCAGGAATACCTGCATTAGCCATGTTTAGCATTTATTATTTAATTCATGCCATAGTCTCCCATTGTGACATAATTGTAGAAGGCATTTTCTTGTTGGCTAATATTCCAACAATATCTTCCCAAACCCAAATATGAGACTTCTTGCAATCCTTTCAGACTTGCAGACTTCCTTAATTGATCAAACTGAAAGAAATCAACTCCAAGGAGTTGATTAATTTTAAACATCACATCTAATATTTTCAGAACCTAAGTATTGTTAGAACATAGCATTAAATAACATAACAGTTAAATTTCTCTCTACTTTGGGCTTCTCAGCAGTTCCTAATGTATCTATCAGCCTGAGCTATAGTGTGAGCAGAGTAACATAGGTTCCAGTGAGGAGGCTGCAGGCAGACACTGCCCCATCAGTACCATCTGGGGAGTGCATGGTTAAGAGAAGGACTGGAGAAGGTTATGAAGGGAAGGCTACTCTGAACACAGACTGTTATGTTAAAATTCTGCTTAACTTGTATGTGGAAGCCAGAAGAAAATCAGGGAAATGCCTTTCTAATGTAGAGGAAAGTATCAAAATTTTATAATTAATTGTGCCTTAAAAGAATGTGAAAAAGGAAATAACAAAATTGCTGTCATATATTGAACTAGCTGAGCCTTTGTTTTACTATAAAATTAACAGTTTAATTACAGAAACAACTGAAGCATTTAACTCCTAATTTTATAAACATCAAGGTTTATATTATTATTTCCACAATAAACACTTCATGCAAAAAAAAGTGAGCAAAAGGTAAAAAACTGTAGAGATTGATCAAGAACAGCTCTGCCAACAAAAGAAGTGGTTCTTAAGTGAACACAAAGTGCAGGAAAATGCACTCAGCTTTAAAACTCTTGATTCCAAACTTCAAAAACATTTTCCTTTCTCCTTAAAAATCGAGGACAGGAACTTCTTATTGTAGATTGTGGCTTAATGCTCTTTAGTATCATGTCGAAACCTTGCTAGAAAAAAATAAACACCTGCCTTTCTTTTAATGCACATTCTGAAAGCTTAGAAATTTCTCTGCAGCTATTTTCATTCTCATAGCAGGGTGATTGAAAAAATGAGCATCAATGCCCCAGGTTCTTAACAGCACTCTGTGGATCTCTGTGGTAGATTTCTCTGCAGCACTATTATCCATGTACTGTTAACTTAGATTTTGCACTTAGCAAGTGGAGAATTTTGATCAATAGTAGGGATTCTACTCAAGGGACTCTGGATAGGCATTAAAATTACTGAAGCAACTAAATGAAGTCTCAAGGAGTCTTGACAAATTACCATCTGCTGCTCTTGTCACATTCTTAGCAGTAAACTGGCTGTGAACCGAGAACTGCATCAGAAATGGATAAAACATGAAACAGTTAAAGACCTGCAAGGTGGCATCTTGCTCCTTTTGTAAGATATATCAATTTCTCATTAAAAGATTCATAGGCTGGGCCCCAAAACATGATGAAGAAACTTAAACATCTCACTGAATGTCATGTAAGCTGATTATTTTTAGCATTTAGAACTATCATAGAGGATTTATATCCCAGGTCTATATAGAGAAAAAAATCTTATATTTAAATGAATGTAAATTATTCATCCTTATGAGACAAACAAAAAACAAGGTGAAAATTGAATTCAGGTAAAAACCCAGGATCACAAATGTCAAAGAGTCACCTTGCTTCTCATTACATGAGTTTATTAGTTTTTAACCAAAAAGTATTGAACATAACCTGATTGAACTATTTGTAGACCATTCACTTCATCTTCTAGCAACTGAATCAGGATCAACAATTTCATAATTCAAACAGAGGCAGAAAATTGAATGGAAAGGAACAAATAAAATTGCATTTGTTCCTTCCCAATAAATTATTTTTAGATATAACAATTCAGCTTTCAAAAATGTGCAAATAATACCCTTGCTATCAATGTTGTCTTTTTATCCACTGTGCTAGGCACTGCTCAAGCACATGCAGCTCCCACGTGAGGATGCAGGTTGGTACAGCGAATTATGTTTATGTAGGAAAGTTTCTTTCTTCGTGAAAGAAATGCAATTTATTATTTAAAATCCTGAAAGATGAAAAGTTTGTGCTTTCTGTGTAGAAAAGTTGGCACTGTGAGTTTGTCCCAGGACACATTGCTAGTCATGAGACACAAATACTGCATGTAGTAGTATCAATGAGACTGATAGCCAATATGACACATGAAAACAATAGAAATATTTTCCCTGATATATGCCAAAGCTCTCACCAGGTCCTTTTTAAATTATAAACACTGTTCATAGGATAGGACAGGAGTTTATATGCCCATTTTTAAGTAAGAGGATATAAATACGTTTCTTAGTTAAATGTACAATTCAGAAAAAGTACATCTAAACCATTGTAAGTTATACTCTAATTTTTACTGTGGGGGAAAAAAAAATCCCCTTATTTATAAATAGTGGCTTGGAAAACTGCATTTAATGAAATTTCCACTGACTGATTTGATCACCATGGAATATATTCATAGTTTGTGATTTATAGACAGGCTAAGGGTCATGGAAACCATTTACCACATTATGGTGATATATGAGAAACTGATTTGGTGGACAAGATCTGAGGCCAAATTATGCTCTGAGAAACAGATGGGGTGTGAATGGGAGCTGTGTGAAACAAACTAGCAGGAAAATGAGGTTGTAACCTGGACTGTGCAGTACCCACGATTGAGTCACATGATGTTTCCTCTTTCAAACTAGAAACCTAGAAGCAAATGAAACTCATAGATGTTTTACAATACATGAAACACTATACTGGCCAGCCATGTCCCTCGTCGCAAGGTTTCTGGTACTTTCTGTCTGCATTAAATCACTTCAGTGAGACTGCCTGCTAACTGCTGTTTTTTAATGTTGAGTTGTTATTCTTCCCTTCCTCATCTCATTTACAGATTTCTCACATTTTCAGCTGTCATCCCCTTGTTTTACAAGTGTATGTGGTTTTACTTAAGTTGTTTGAAAAGCTGGGCCTTGATTTGCAGCTAAAGTTCATTGCTAACAGCTTCCTGAGTAATTGCTTTCAGTAGATGTTTTACAAGGCTTTATTTTCACCCTTTTCCAGTTCAAGAGAACATAGGTAATTAAGTTTTACACTTCTGTCATGACACTGCATTTCTAATATATCATGCAGGAAAAGCCAGAGAGAGTGCAAACCTGTGTTGTTGCTACACGCAATTCAGAAATGCATCAAGTTTCCACAGTGTTTTGAGATGCCTTTGTGGGCACTGGGCATGTTGCAGATAAAGCCATCTCATTTTTGTTGCCTTCAGTGTCCTTTTCTTTTTTCCTCTCCTCCTGCAAATACCACAAATTTCCCTCCTCTCCTATTCATCAAATTCTTTTATAAACTGATACATTTCACCATTTTTGTTTGGTAAGTCTTCCATTACCATCAAAAGAACATTGCTGAGACTTTTGTCATGTACACTGTAACTTCATTGTCCTTGAAACTCTGTGGATGTAGAAGCTGATTTTGTCCTTTCTCTAACATTGAGGAAAACACACCTTATTGTTTTCATTATCTGACTTCTGTGGTTTTGTAGAGTTTTATCAGAGAGCAATTTTTCTGACCCTTGAACTATTTGATATGATTTCACATATTAATATTTTTAATGACAAGCAAAAGTAACATTGAAAAAATTTTACACTATTTACATAACATCCTTTTAATATAAACAGTTACTAACATTAAGGATCCTTAAATATTTTTTCATAGAATTTCTTTTTCTAGGTACTTGCAAGTATAAGTCAATATTTATTTACCTGCACTGAAGCTTCTGTCTGTGCAGTACAGAACTCAGTTTATTTTAATGTCTGGAAGCTGTATTGTCTCCAGTCTTAAACACAGAAAGTATATCAGATTCAATAGAGTCATTCAGTATAAATCCCTTTTTAAAAATGAAGCACACTTTACTTTGAGAAGACATCTTCATAGATTTTTGATTTTAGAATAAGAACTCTGCCAACCAATAAAAAACAATTTTTTCTAACATTTATTTTCTGATATTTTTCAACATTTCTATAAAATAAATATATTTGTTTTTACTTCCTCTTCTGCTTTTCTACGCTCATGACAGATAGCTAATGCCTGATTTATAGTAATTTATTTTAATTAATTCTGGACACCTGCAACCTGTAATTGATTTGGCACTGATAAAATTTTCCTGACTCCAATCCATCTATTACACTGCCTTCAGTCATGTTCAACTTCTCTTAGATACGGTGGTTTGCCTTAGTAGAGAATTAATTGACTATATTGTTACTCTTTAAATTCTTTTCATTTATACTTCCTTCCTTCCATTGGTTCAAAAGACTGAGTTTAACCACAAGATAAAATTACGCTACAATTTGCACAACCATCATCCTAGTTAAATGGGGATTGAATATCTGTAGACTGAAATGGGTATATTTATTTAAGGGTTCAGACTACTTCTAGGCACTGAGCCAGCTTCATCACCAAAGAATCATAGGCTGCTTGGCATTATAGAAAAATAAATCTTCCAGCTTATAATATATTTGATTTTAATTGGTGTTTTTTAAAAGGAGAATATTTTAATAGTACTGACACCCCCTTCCAATTAACTTCGAATTTCTTCCTATGTCCTGCCAGTTTGAGGCTCAATATGTTTGATTTCCTCAATTTTCTAATTGGAATAGGATAGAAGTATTTCTAAGATGTTGAGCTGTACAGTTCTGATCTTTAGTGTAGAAAATCAGTGATGTGATCCCTATTTGAAGTAATGAGGATAAGGTCTCTCTAAGATCCTTGACCTCAACAATTACTGAGGATACCTCTGTCAACCACATTCAGGAGAATGACCAAAAAATATAGAACTAATTAAAAGTGCCACAAAACTGTCTTCTAAGGAGACCAATTTTTAACTACAGAGAAAAGCCTCTACAGGAATATAGGTGGAAAAAGAATATTTTGCATTAAAAACTTTAGGAGATAAGTAACCCGCATCCACCTGTACTACAGCATTAAATGCCCACAATAAATGTATATTAATCACTAAGAATATTTTCTGTATGCTCTGGGGCAAATGTAGGGTTATTTCTTATGGGGAACATATTAAATATATATGGTAAGTATATACAATAGATGTATATATATGTATATATGCATATATGTGATATACACACTGTACTGTATAAATTTTTGTATTATAAAATATTTATATCAAATGTATGTATTAAAATGTGAAAATTAAATTATTTATTATATATATACATGTACTAATGCATCTGATCACGAGCTTTTATTTCTTGCTAGTATAATAGAGGAGATACATGTACTGTTTCTGGTAAATATCATCAAATTCTTCTTATTTTTTTTCCTGTGTAACTGAATGAACAATACACTGAGGATACAGAATAACTACCTATTTCAGGCAATTCCATCCGCCTTTGCTTTTCTTTATGGTTTATTTTATACTGATCATAATGGCTCTTAAACTGAAAAAAAAAAGTTTAACAAAGCATGTATACACTAGATTAGATATTGATGAAATGCTTTCTCCCAGTAAGAAAGAAGCTTGGCATGGCAAGAATTGCTGGGATTGCTTGACAATCTCATAAGGGATGGGAGGAGACATGTGCCTTTCTACTGCTTCCAGGGATGCTGCCACACAAATTAAGCCTAAATTTTAAGATAGAATTCTGACAAATTAAATATATCAAATCACTGTTTTCATGTCTCAGTATTTTCAGGTTGAGGGCTTTTGTTTTCTTTTTTTATTTAACCTTGGAAGAGTTTTTTAACATTGCTTCTTGTTAAATACATACAATGTTCCGAAGTTCAGTTCAGTGGAGATAAAGACTTCTGGATAATCATCTGAAAGCCCTAATTTCTTTGTTTTCTGTGAAACATTCCTAAATTGTCAGTGTGTGTCATTGTCTCTCTGAATGCACAGAGATGAATTTTAGGGACTGAAACATGATTTTGATAAGGCCTGCCATCACCCTAAGTGACTTAATTCTTTGGTTTTCTCATCTTGATTAGTGAGATGGGAGTAATGATTCTAATTTATTCTATAGAGACTTGCAGGGTTAATTAGTCATATTATCAGATCATCAGTCAGGTTAGAAGGGACCCAGCAAGATCACTAATCCTAGTCCTGATCAAAGTTGAATAAACAGTGAATCAGGCCTGGCTGTCATAGTACTTTGATGTACTTATGATAATTATTTTTAAATAAGTAACAAAATTAATAGCAGTCTTTTTGGGGAAAAAAATGTGTGGCTTCATATTGTGACAATGGAATAAACTGAGTTTGGGAGGAAGCATCATCACAAGAAAACTTAGTCTTGAATTTATATTTTCAGAATTTGGCTAGTGTCTACAAGTAGTTCAAGCAAGAAATGACAGCTACCTAGCAGAGAACAGATTAGTTTTAATTAATATTTGACAAAATATGCTGCAAATGACCATGGCATTATGGTATTTTAGGCTGAACTAAAACTATTCAAACTTCATATTTTCTCATTTAATTAAATTTATTACTTTTTTAAGAAAAAAGGTTTTAGAATTATTTCTTTTCAACTAAAATATATTTGCTTAGAAGTGATTCAAGTATTTCTAGTGCAACCTTATACCAGAATACATGGCAGAAAAGCCCTATTTTCCCGAACTATAAGACAAGTTCTCTTTACATATTTTTTAACTATTGTAGTAAAAAAAACCTATTCGAGAATACTTAAAAACAATGTTTCTTGAAATTATATGAGATACTAAGAAAAATAGAGGAACTTGTTCTGAGAGCTCACTGATTGTGTCATTTGCCTTAATTTGTGAGTTTATATGCTGGTATTATTCCTGACTGACTTTATCTTTGTTCAAAGCCACAATAGGAACAGTAAATGCACTACATAAATTTACAGTTTGGTACCTTTTTAGACCAAAATCTGATCAGTCTAAAAAGACATAATATCTTTTTGTAGCTTGAGGACCCTAAACTATTATGAATTAATATATGTCTTATTAAAAAATTAGCATATTAAAAAACAAAATTGGGCACTCTAAGTAGCAGCAATCCTGAAGCAATAATCCTTGCATTTTCTGGTTTGTATTTTGTTGGCAAACCACTGACATTGCCTTGTAAGTGAAAGTTTTGTTATGAATACAAGCTGATTTTTTTTTTCCCTGACTCTCTTTTCCTGTATTTCCTACACTGGAAGTAGTATGACCAAAACTTCTTGTCTGTCCTCTGACCAGCTTCTAAAAAGACCACCACAGAATATTTCAGTGACGCACTTGTGCCCCTTTAGTACATTTCTCAGCGTTATGGACAAGTTATGTCTTGATTTTTGTCCGGATGGATTCTTTGCATAGCTCATTATCTCTCCTGGTGCCTTTGACTGACAGTGGACTTTCCATTTGTGGTGAGTCTGTGAGCAGCTCTTACTT
Organism: Phainopepla nitens; assembly: GCA_013400175.1. Taxonomy (NCBI): domain Eukaryota; kingdom Metazoa; phylum Chordata; class Aves; order Passeriformes; family Bombycillidae; genus Phainopepla; species Phainopepla nitens. The sequence goes on from VXBQ01014013.1 coordinate 886,156, forward strand.
TTACAAACGCATAAAACTGCACTAATCTTCGTGCCTTTCATACTTATAAAAGCCAAATAAGTCTGTGAACCATGATTCTTCCTTTCTTACAATGTACAGATAATTGCTTTCTTCCTGTGTGGCACAGCTCCGTGACAGAGGGAATGTAATGCTCAGCATCATCTGAACCCATCATGGCCTGTCATGTATGATCAAGAGAAAATTTTAGATTTGTGATAAGCATTGTCAGAAATGGCATGGATGGCAAATACACATAAAGGCAACAGAGTCTTCGACAGCTCTCAACGTTTGCAAAGTGACAGTATGCAGTGACTGCTGTAAAGAACCATTGATCTCAATTACCTTTAAAGCAAAGTGTGTCCTAGAATCATAGAATACCCAGTTGGAAGGGACATCAAGGATCATCTAGTTCAATCTTTCTCAGCAAAACACAGTCTAGACAAGATAGCCGAGAAACTTGTTCATCCAGATCTTAAACGTGTCCAACATTAGGAGAAGGCACCATTTCCGTTTAGAGGTTATTCCAATGGCTGATTGTTCTTATTGTGAAATATTTTCCTCTTCTGATCAATTAGAATCTCCCCAGAGTAACTTGTACCCATTACCCCTTGTCTCTTTCATGTATCTCCTCGTAAAAAGGAAATTTTCTCTCTTCTTTAAACAGTGGAGCATGCTGATAAGGTGTTCATTGAGCCTTCTTTTCTCAAGGCTGACTAAATCCAGTTTTCTAAGCTGTTTCTCACATGTCAGGCGTCTCAGCCCTTTGACCATATTTGTGGCCCTTCTCTGGAATCTCTCCAGCCTTTCCACATTTTTTTGGTATAACAAGGACCAAAACTGAATGCAGTACACCAGATGTGGCTTGAAAAGCACTGACTAGAGCAGGATTATGGCTTCTTTAACTCTGCTACTGTTGCCCTTGTTGATGCAGACCGGAATCCTATTGGCTCTCCTTCCTGCAGCAGCACACTGTTTGCTCATATTGAGCTTGTCCACAAGGACCCCCAAGCCCCCTTCCACAGAGATGCTCCTCAGCCAGGTAGACCCCAACCTGTACTGCACTCCTGGATTACGTTTTCCCAGTTTCAAGACCTTAGATTTGTCCTTGTTGAGCAGGTTCTTGCTATTCCACTCTTCCAGCCTATCCAGACAGAGGGCTCTCCTTTCTGAAGTATCTTTCCTACTCAGTTTGCTATCATTGGAAAACAAGTCTGAGCACAGTTATAGATAAAATGTGATTCAAACTGATACTTTGATGCTAAATGGAAATTATACCATGAATGTTGGAAACATCATATCATGCCAATACTGATCATACTGCAGTTGCCAACAGAACTCATCTCTCAAAAGATATAATGCCACAATGATATATATACTAACTTTATCCTATCTACTCTACAATTAAATTAAATTAACCTTTGTCATAAGAAAAAGGTTAATTTTATTTCATTTAAATACTCAGTTTATCTAAAGTTCTGTATACAAATGGAGCTTCATTTTGATTATGTTTATTACCTCAAAACAATACAACAGTGTTTTCTTAGCATTGCTAATATTTTCCTTGTCTTCTAAAGACATTTCCAAGTCAACAACTAAGGACACTGTGTCCTATACATTTTAACTTTCCCTTCCTGCTTTTCACTGTCTTCCTTTCCTCTTTTATCAGTGATGATTTGTGCCCACAACAGCAGTGATATATATATGTATTCTTAGAAAAGGTATATATAGCACATGATGGATACTACCAGACAATGGATATAATCAAATCACATATAATAAATGCGGAAAACTGGAAAAGAGAACATGTACATCCTGAAAACTACAAATTTCTAAACAGCTTAAGGTTTATTGTTGAACAAAACCAGAAATGCTGTCTACTGTTTTTTTCAACTGTATCACTTTTTTTCAAATAAATGTAGTATTTTTTAAAGGGTATTTGGGTGATTGAAGTTTTTTGTTCCTATTTTTTCTAACATCAGTAACTTGCAATAGTATTAATTAGTTTCTTGTTGGCTTGGATTGTCAACAAGGTTAGGGTTCCTTTTTAAATCCTTTTTACTCATAAAGCATTAATACCCCTTTGAAAGACAGAAGAAAAATTCAGTTAAATAAATTTCTATTAGTCTGTCTCCTGCCTATGCACTTTTGTATTTCCATGAGAAGATAAACAGTTTATTCCCCTGAGATGAGAACAAAATAAGTGTCATGAATACCTGAATGTATCTTGCCTTTCCTGTAATTGCTGTGTATGTTCTTATTATCTGAGTGAAGAACCCTCCACATCTATAAGAAACAGGAGTAGGCACAGCTTCATTATCCTTCTATCAATCAGAAAACCTGCAAATGATTATTTATGTAGGATCAGACATTAATGTCCATGTCCAGGCCTGGTATAAATACAGCTCTAATGTCTTCAGTTACCTCACTCCATACTAGGGAAAGGCTGAAATTAGCCTTCTGCTTTGTTGGTGGTGTACTGAAATGGCTCTGTTAGTTGTCATGTGTGATTTTCCTTTTGTATTTTTTTTCTAGACTATCAATTATTACATAGACCGAATTAGCATGCTCAGCCAATTTTGGCACACTCTAGGTTTATGATAGAAGGCAAAACATGCTGACATCAAATAGAGTTGCTGTGTTGAGTATTGCATTGTGATTTACTGAAAAGATAAATAGAACAAAGATTGTTTTTCAGCTCAGTCCAAATCTGCTTTGTTGGTAATTCAAAACATTGAACAAGTCTTGCTGTACTCTACTTTGTAATATAACAAAGGAGCTATTTAGTACACAGATTGCAACTATCAAATCCAAGGAATTATAATTTCTGCTACCTCAGCACAAGTTTAATATATTCTGTATCCTAAATCCAGTGGCAATAAACAAGAGCGAACTTTCACTTTCATGGAAATGTGCAAGAGGCAAGTTGTCTTTTCCCATGCTTTGCATTACTTCTAGGCCACCATCCATTGTGAACAGGAAGCTGCATAGCTGGTATAGTTTATAAAGAGACTGGATGTGGCACTTGTTTCCATGGTTTAGTTGAGGAGTAAGGGCTTCATTGGACTTCATGATCTTGAAGGATCAACCAACCTAGTGATTCTGTTATTCCATGAATGATGTCCCCTTACCATTAAATGTTCTTAATTTTTTTCTGTCACGAAGTGGATTGCTGGATGCCATGCATACACTCTTTTGTCAATACTAATGAGACAAAAAAGAGCACAGTAACAGGTTATTTCTTAGTATTATAGAGGTTAGAACTGTAATAGGCTGGTGGATGATTAGGCTGGACTGCTTCACACCTCATATCCTCCTTATTCCCTGCCAAGTAGCACGTTGGAGTGTAGCAAGTCTTCTCTTAAAAGGAACCTAGATTTAATAGAAATACATAAAAGGAGAGGTATGTGGTTCTTCCTATGCTAGTTTTGGGAATTTCTTTCTCTCAACTAATTTTTATTTGTTTTTCCGTACCTTCCCACTATTTTTACTTCTAGTCCATTTTCCCTTCCAGATTATCACCTCCACCTTGCTACAATCTCCTTTCACATTTTCCATTGAAAAATATTTAATTGTCAAGTTTTATTTTTCTTGAGTAACCATGTCCTCTTAGAAAAAAACAAGAACATACCCAAACCAACCTAATGAAACAGAAACAACCGAGAAACCAAACAAAAACACCCAAAGAGAACACCAACAAAAAACCCCAAAACTGAACAAAAACTTCTAAAAACCATAGATCTTATTTTCAAGCTGGGTATCATGTTCATAAGTCGCTGTGTTTGTCTTAACCCTTGTCAGCTAAGGGTGGAATAAGATACTAGTGAAATGCATTAGCCATGCTCAGTCTCTATACTGAGTGATGGATCTCCACTATCAATCAGATGTAGCAGGAAAATCTCTCCACTCAGACTCTAAAGCACAACAGATGGTGCTCTGACAGTTTTCATTATGCTAAAGTAGTGTAGCAGCAAGACTGTTTCTGGATTTTTTGAATCTGATGTTATCAGTTTTCTTAGGAATAATACCCATTTCAGGTTTCTCTTTTGACATTGAAATACAGCATTTCTTAACAGCCAGCACCTCTACGGTTCTTACACTTAACAGCAAAGCAAACTAAGGAAAACAGTCTAAATTAAAAATTTAGGAGATTTAAGGACATTAGGATCTATCCTGCAGGTTGATAGCAAATTATTATTTGCAAAACATTCAGTTCAGACTTGAATGAAATGTAAGCAGTTCCTCAGACATTTATCTAGTGTCCTCAGCTGTGCAGTGTTAATGAATGTTTTTAATTACCATGAATTTTAACTAGTACTCAGCTTTATTTTTAATTGATTTGTTTACAAAATGCATGTATTAATCACATTAATGTCGTATTTTATCATTTCCAAAATTACCTGATGGCAGTTGAGGAGCTCTAGATAAAACAACTTGTTTCTGTCTTTTTCAAATGCATTATGAGAGGTGATACAATGAAAAAAATGAAGGTATTACTAATTTATTCTTTTGAAGAGAGTTTATAACAGATTTTAACATAAGATATTTTCTCAGACCCATTTGAGTTTCTTTGACTATGATTAAAGTTATAGCCTGTAAATCCTTTACATAAATGTTCCTGATAGTAAGTTTTCGGTAGTACGAAATCAAGTGTGCTACAAAACATTAAATATGGGCTCTAGGTATATTAAAGGTAATTAAACCACTAATTTCCATGACTATAGAGGGTTAATCTTGCATTCTGTATAGCAAAATGTATACTAATTATGCCAATATATACTAAAAAATCTGTTATATTTACAGATATTGATATTATTATAAGGCTATTTCTAACTGCTACTCTTTTAAATAATTATTTTTACATAATTGGTACTGTTTTGATTGATAGACCTCTGACAGAGGGCAGATAAGGAATTATTGGTGTGGTACCCTACAAAGCTGCAATACTATAGCAATGTGGAAGGGAGAACAAGATCATGCAGGGCCTTGCAATTTTCAGCTATTTTGATCCCATGCATGCAAAGTCAAAAATGCACATTTGCTTTCAAGAGCATCTGCTTGTGCAGTAATGGCATTTATTTTCTGAATTTTAGTGACTGACACAGAACCCACCAACAGTGCATGACAATATGAGATGCTGATTCTGCCCTACAGTGCAGCCACTTGGTGTCACAGGGGCAGGCTGAGTTTGGGCTGCCTTCATGAGCACAATCAGGTTGTCACTGACACTAGATAAAGAATTAATCTAAGAAAGAACCAGAGATTCAGAGCATCTTCAAAAACATATGGTTCTCTAGTACCTGCCAGACTGATGCAGCCAGTGAGAAAAGCAACACCAGTAGGGACAGAAGTGGAGGATACTACCTAGTTCTGCTACATCCAGTCATAATTGTTCCTTTTTGTTTTCATTGAACTCATTTGGTTTCAAAGGTCAAAGTCTATAACTGAGTTCCATTTGAATACTATTATATTAATCCTTTTACAGGTTTGCCCCTTTGTACCCCTCTGAGAAGCTGAATTAATTTTGATAAAGCACAAATGGAGCTGCTAGACACACAGCCTGGACTATAAAGGAACCAGAGCTCCTTTTCCCATAACCTGCCTTACTTTTAACCAGGAGGTACTTAAGCAAAAACACTGTTCAATTTTCTCCTTTGTAGTCTGGAGAGAAAAAGTACTCAAATGTTGCACGACCTTTGTCAATTACTGCGAGTGTGGACGAGCTGGAGTGGAGTGGCAGTTTCAGACAGCAAGGCAGCACTGAAGCATGCTGCTTTTAAGGCTTCTCAATTCTTTGCTTTGGATCAAAGACAAATTCACTGCAGTCATCTGAGCCTTGGGAGTAGCTGATATCCTCACTACATGAAATACTTACACCTTTCCGAAGGTCTAACTCCATGCGCCTGTCATTCTTCTGATTTTATTCATCAGGCAATCACTGTATTCCTGGAGCATGATAAACAGCAGCAAAACCCATCCGTGACCTTGATTATGGAAGTGAGAAAGCAGAGAATCCTTGAAAAATGCAGGGTTTAGCTATGAGTCTGTTTTAGCAATTCAATAATTTGATGACTAAATAAAACTGAGTAAATATGTTTCTTTTTAAAGTTTTTGCCAAAATATTAGGAACAATTTCAACTCTCAAGCAAAAAGAGTGTTTTTCCACTGTTTTAATTTTCTTTTGTTTTACTCTTGTATATGTCTTGGATGGAAATGGATTCTTTCCCTCAGTGACTTATAGAACCATTCTTAATATTTTATGTTGAAGGAGGAATCAAATTTATAAATAATAAATGTAAACCCTATAGGTTGAATGCACAGGAACAAAATGAGTTTCTGTGAGAAATCACAGATTTAATGCAATAATGCAGTATTTTAATGTCAGCTATACTCATTTGCTGCTGCATGAGAATAAATTATCAGTGATTAGTGTACGCATTCAAATGAAGGCAATTATTTTATTCCGAGATTTTTTGCTACATCACTTAACAGGAATGGGAATCTTAGCGATTAAAAAATGAAACAGTGTACTGCAGACAGTGGGGTCAAAATGAACAATGTATGAGAAACAATTCTATATTATTTCATAGAATCCATTAGATTTTATTTGAAAACCTAAGTCGTAACCACAGTTAAATAAAACAAGAGGAGCAACTTTATAAGCAAATAAAAAATGGTCTCAGAATAAAATTTTGTTGAGAAATTAGAAAAAAAAAACCAAACCAAACACAACCCTGCCATAAAAGAACTAAGCTCAGTAGAAGAGTCTCAAAAGGAGGTATATATAGAACTAAAAATAGACATTAGCCAGCACATTCAGGCTGAGAGTCTCAGAAGACCTGAAACTCTCATGTCCTGTGTTAAAGAGGGACAAATGGAACAAAAAAGCATGGATTTATCTATATAACAGACAGATGAAACTGTTTTGCCTTCCAGACCTTTCAAATACTATGGACTTGAGTCACTGTAGCCCTGACATTCGTGCTGATATAATAGGTTCTGTGCCTCACTGATATGAATGTAAGAAACTATAGGAATTTCAGTAAGGAAACAATCTCAAAAGCCTAGACTATCTGAGCTGGAGAAATCTCATCAGGCCCTCCTGAATGTGGGAAGAAAACGGTTGTGCCCCAGAAGCTGGGCATATATTTGTAGCTGCTAAATTGGAGCCACCTCTTTTGACACTTCAGCTCTCCCTTCCTTGAGACACTGGATTACCTACTCACTTTCCTCAGAGAGAAAGAACTGTATTCTGGCAAAGTTTAAACAACAGGAAGGTGTATTTAATAGTTTTGATTTTAAAGTTGCTGGGCAAAGATTACTTGACTGAATTAAATAATTAGGTACTCAAGAATTTACTAAACATTTAACTCAGCACTGATCATTTTACGATTCAGCTGCCCAGTTGGCTGACTACTGTTGGGATGTAGATTTTCCCTGCATGAAATGTCTTCCCAACAATGAATGTGCACTAAACTGCCATTCATGAAAGGTTTAAGATTTAATGATCACCTGGCTAAAGCCCTTGTCTTTGATTTGTTATCAAAGCCACAATGATTTGTTTTATCTTTTCTTCAAGAGGCAGTTTTATTAGATATACACACTCATGCACACAAATGTGCCTAAATAAACAAATACAAATTAATTTGCTGGCAATGTAATTTTTGAGATTTCTACAGATTCAACATTTTAATTTCCAATTGTACTTAGAAAAGTGGAGTCAAAATGTTCTGGTTCAAGATGATTAGCTGTGTTCAGAGTGCAATCTGTTGTTGTTAATTTTCGTGATGAAAAATCAGTTTCCGTGTCCATTGTCATCTGTGATACTACAGATATTCCCATTGTAGGTTTATCATGATAGACTATCACAGAAAATAATGGTTTTGAAAGGTTTCAGTGAAGGATTAGACATTTAATTGTATAATAACCTCCAAATTTCAAAAACATACAAACTTTTATTTATTAACTTTTAATTGAACTTCAGGGACAAATCTCTATTGTAGATTGAAGTATTGCTTTAGACAGGCCTGTTGTGTCATTTTCACTTCTCTACCTTCTTAAAGCAAAGTCTTCAGCATTGTCCTATATGTGCCAAGCCCCTCTCTTTCGACTTTTCTCACTGGAATAACAAGGAACTTTTATTTGCACTCAAAGAGCATTGAACATGTTGTGATATCATCCATTGCTCCTCAATGATTTAGACATGATAGAAGCAAATTTTTCTTTATTAATTGGATTGAGCAGTATATGAGCACTAAGGTTATCATACTTCTGTAGTTTTTACTGATAGTGCCAAATGTTCTGGATTATCCAGGTAAAGAGTGTTTAGTTGTTCAAAAATACCATTAAAAAGACCCAAAATACTTACCTTAAATACACATTGTCTATAGCTTATTCTAGCCCAAATACAGATGGTATTTTTTAAAGTTACAAAAAATAAAATAAGCTGAAACTACTTTTTTTTATACCTTTTTAATAATATTCTATATACACATAGCTCAAATCTAGCATCAAAATTTTACAGGCTGAGGTGTTGATCTATTCCTCTGGAGCCTGAGGCTATGCACTTTTTCATGTTTTGTTGACTTTCATTGGAAAAAGGCTCCATAAAATTACTGAAACTCATCGCAAGTAGGTATGTCCCCCAAAAGAAGGTACATCCCCCAAGTTTGAAGTCAAGAAATTAAGCTGTTCCTAATTTTTGTTTGCACAACATGTACTGTTCCTAGCACCATTGTATAATGATAGCTTTGGCAAAGTTGCAGACTTCTGTGCTATGTAAGCACACTGTGAAATGAAAAAATCTGCATTGCTTTATATAACCTATACTTTTTTGAGTATGGTGAGGCACAGAAGGACAAAACAGGATTTTAGAAGAGCACAAAATTTTTCTTTTTTTTTTCTTTTTTCAGTTTTTTCTTTTTTTCTTTTTTTAATGGAGAGAATTCCTACCTTGATAGTACAACATTCATATAAACATCACTGACTGGTGAGACAAGTAATAACACAGCGTTTTCTCTTTATCGTTTTTAGTATCAGAAGTCAGAGAAAGTGTCAAGAGATGCCAGGATTGAGGCAGTCATATTAGTTCCATGAATGAGTACCAAGTTTGATCATCTGTTCTTAAACTTCTCATGAAGGGACCCAATTTTTTTTTCCTTCTTCATATTTGCAGATACATACAGTACAGTATAAATACCAGTCTGCCTAGCTATCTGTGTCTTTGGCATGCTCCAAAATTCATCATTTTAGCCACTCACTCCTTCCTGAATATCAAACTATCCATCTCTTTCCCTTCTTAAATGCTCTTCCAGCTGCCCCTTATATTTAGGAAAATAATACTCATTAATTCAGAGGAGAGTTGCACCCTCCTAATGGCAGTCAAAGATGAAATGTTTCAAAAGGAAAAGAAGGAGGTGAACTAGGAAGCAGTCAGAAGAAAAACATAGATTTAACTGAGGCTTAAATACATGTCTAGGTGTAGAAATTACAGGAAGAGAGGGAGAGAAAATGTACATATCCTAAGGAATGTTTTGTAAAGATCTAATCTATAAGCAATAGGTACATATTCCAGATGCTTCTGCAACTTTTGTTTTCACAGCATGGTATAATTTAGCTTCAAACTTTAGAATTCATGGTCATTTGTCTGGGTTTAGTTCCAATATGTCCCACAAAATGGCATCTCATTCACTTTGTTGGATAGGTTCCTTAATGTGCTATAAGATTTAGTTCATTGTTCATTACTGCTCAAGATTTATTTGATTTCAGTATGTGACTTATTTGTCACCACTATCTATGCAGTTACAAATACACTGTTCTGTGCCAACAGATTTCTCTTTTATTTAGTTAACTTTAGAAACAATTTATTTATTTTACTCAGCTGGGTCTGGCAAAATCATCTATGTACCACGGTTGGGAATTCGAATTAGATTGCTCAATCTTTAAATATTACTTATTTTTTAGTTGAAAATAATAAATGAAGATGACACTTCTATCTCTATGTTTGAGCATACACTTTACCAATTTCTCAGTGACATTTTGAATTTCTTGTGCAATGGTACAGATCTTTTTTATATCACTGCAGTCATTGAAATTCTGGTTTCCTTTCTTTTGAGCTTGAACTAGACAGCTGCTTTGGAACAAAAATATTTATGTGCTTTATAAAGATAAAATATATATTTAATAAATGTCGAAAATTCTATTTATATATTCACATCCCACATATCTGCATTGACAGATATTTAAATCTAGCAATAAAAGGATCTCCCCCCTCTATTGTCCGTCTCCTTTTCATAATAATGCACAGAAGACATTTTTGTTGTTGTTTAAAGGAGAAAAGAGATGACTTGTTCTGTTATCCTAAATACATCAATTCAAATGAAACTAAGAAGAAAAACCAACATATTTTTAGAAAATTGTTTTGAAAGGATTGTGAGACATCCTTAGTTTTTGCATGACTGAATTTTTAATCCAGAATTACTGCACAATGAAGGTCTAAGGATAGAAATAATGCAAGGGAAAGGAAAAAGACTATATTTGTCAGCCAAATAATACAGCAGAAAATCAAATAAAGTTTTGGGATTACTTTCTGCAGATATTCTAAATCTGTGGGGAGCTACTGCAAGAGTCTTGTCATTTTTTGTCTTCTAGATTGATGGGTCTCTGAAAATTGACCAGTTGTTGTATCGTTTCAGATTAATAGTTATTGCGAGAAGCCATGTCAGATAGGAGCATTTGCTGCCATAGTTACCACATGATGGATTACAAAAAATATGTGAGTTTCATTCACAGGATTCTCTATTTGGTAGTAAGACAGTAATGAACACAAAGGTGAAAATGTTTTTTGAATTCAGGTTCTAATATCAAGACTGTTAAATGCCATCCATGTGGTCTGCCTATTACAAGATTTAATTGTACTGGTTTTGAGGGAATGGAGAGGTTGGAAAGGGAAACATTTTACATTTCCTCCCAAAAGTATCACAGAGGAATTTTCTTATATATAAATTTAAAAATAAATACTATGGGGTCTGGAAGCAGGGCTTTCTGGAACACCTAAAGTATTCAAGTGTGACAACAACAACCTAGAACCAGATCTTTATACTCATTAACAGGATGATTGTCCAGAGCCAAGTAGAAGCACAGAACAGCCTATAGCACTCAGGTAAATTTGTTACCACTGTGCTTCTTCTGACTGCATCTTTACTGTGCATATTACAGGCATTTTGCATCTCAAACACTTTTAAAATAGAACTATAATATTGAACTTGTTGTAATATTGATGAGAAAGTGATAATATGCCAGTGTCTTGTCAGTCTTTTCCACTTTGAAACAGAGGAAGTTTCTCTGTCAAAGGCAGGTAAGTGAAAGAAAAAATAGAAGCAGTTATTACATTCATCAAATAAGATATTTTAGCTATTACTGAGAAGACTTTTATATCAAACATGAAAATCATCCATTAGGGGAAAATTCCATTAGTAGGTTAAAATGAATTTGTTTTTTATTATCATGTTACCGTATTGATTTTAAATAATACATGTATGGATCCAAATTCCTGTACTATGGTACAAGCCAAATTTCACTCGCTACATGCACTGAGTTCAAACCTAATCTAATAAAATTAGAAAGTCTGCCAAATAGAGCGAGCATCATAAGCACTGTGTTCCACACTGGTGATATTTTGTTGCTTTATAGAAGCTCCTTCTATGGCTCTGACTCACAAGACAGTAAATCCACTTTCAGATTGCTTGTTCTGAAACCAAGTGTGCTGAAGCTATGTTAGGAAACACTGAGGCACAAAAGCAATCTGCTGATTCAGAATTGCTGGGCTTTTTAAACAAAAATCAAGTCTCAGTAAACTTTGCTTGAGTTAAGTAGTCTGTCGTCCCATGCTGTTGGAAAGCAAAACAAAAACATGTCATAAATTCTTGATAATGAGTTTTGGCTAATTGGATGGAATCACCTATTGTCCCTGTGTCTCAAATTTGTGGTGGAGAGCGATTGTGAAATGAGAGAGTAAGATCCAGAGACACTCAGAATTAGGAACAGTTGTTTCATCTGTTAAAAATATACACAGTTCAAATATACATAAGTTTCAGAGCTGAATATAGCAAATGCTAATTAAATATGCCTCTGCTTTGCAAGATATTTTTAACAATCCACCCTGTTTCCATTTTAAGCAGATGTTTTCCAGTGCATTTGTCTATATCTCTGTTTCTTTGATCAGGCGTATGAATCTTTAAATTGAATTTCTGCATTTGCAGGTTTCATTTTAACAGTTTCCTATCAATTAGATGAAATGAAATGAAATCTTATAGCTAGTATCCTAACATGAAGACTAAGAACTAATGTAATTCCAAACAATGAAATGCAAGTCATTATTTAATTGCCAAGATATTAGTTGTTTAGGCATGGTGATTAATTAATTTGGCATTTACAAAGATGAAAATGCTAATTCTGTAATTAATTAGAGAGAGGCATATTGCCTTAAATGAATCAAGTTTCAACCTGTAAATCTCAATGAACATAGGCTTAATTTATATGGAAACATTTTAAATTCCTTTTAGTTAATATTTTCGGATAAAGATTGTGATTTTTTTGCCCAACAGGCAACTTTTTGCACATGAAAATATTACTCCAATAAAAATTCAGGATTTCTGTTCAAGTACAGATGATTTATTTAAACAAATTTCCATACATAAGAATATTGATGTGTGAAATAAGTTAGAAAGAGAAGGAAGTAAGGCTTGGCACTGTTTATTTGGAATTCAGGTTTATCTGCTATAAAGCTTAGTTTGACAAAACCTATGAAATTAATTTTTTAAGTCCTTGTCTTTGATCACAAATTTTATTCTTTTCTTTCATCCCATCTCATAGAAAGTACTTCAACTTAAAGGCCAAACTGTAAATAGTTTACACTTTTTATATGACTGTTGATGCAGAATGTTGAATGCTAAAAATATTTTTGAAAACATTTTTATCAAAATACACTATTTTTTATTCAAAGCCCAAGGAATTCTGGAAATATGAGAGAAAGAAAAATAACATCCTGTAGCAAATCTGAACCTTTCACAACCATGGCAAATTCTATGGAGTTAGATACCAGAATATTATCCACAGAACACTTGAATATCCCCTAAATAATAATTATCTGGTATTAAAATTTTACCCTAAAGTATTGTCCTTTTTTCCATCATGCATATTTTCACACACATGGACAGGAAACCAGTATAATTTGTACTTAAATATACATTTGTACCATCACAGCTAAGAATATGGTTCAACACCTGTGTTGCATTCAAGAATTTCTCAGTGGTCTACATTTTTCTCTTGATTATAAGCAAGTGACTAGTGGGCTACTGAATTCTAATCAAGTTTGAAATTCAGCAGAATATCAGTCAAAAATTTCTTTTAGAAGGTACCCATTCCCAAAAGATGAACCTGGACGCAAATATCTCCAGTGATTTGTTAGGCTTATATGCTGCCTACAACTTGGTTAAATTTTTATAGTAAAGCAAAAGCAAAGCAAAAGGGAAAGTTTTGTCATTATTGTGTTACAGGAAAGACTACTTGCCTTCTGCAAGTATTCTTAGAAGATTTCATCTTTAAATGGAAAATTAGAATTGGATCAAAGAAAACCTAGAATAAAAAAGAGAAAATTAAAAACAACTGGAGTGATCATGCAGCTGTAAGAATTAAAGCATAGCTGAGCTTAAGCAAGATCTCAAATCCTATCTCTTCAAACACTTAGATGTGAAACCAGATCAGAAAAGTGTCCAATGGGATTAAACCTATATCTTCTCTCAAAGCCCCTTGCATTGTGGTGAACTTAGGGCTTTGAGGTTATAATGAGGTATAATATCAACAACATAAACATTCTCATTTTGAGATGAAAATTAGCTGAAGAAGACATGATATTAGCTTGCAGCTATAAGGTTCCTTTATAGTCACAGAGAATATGAATCTTTCATCTCATTCTTTAGTTTTTATTTTATCTTTTTTTATGGCAGCATTGCCTAAGGGCTTCAGCGTGTAGTGTTTTATTATTTGATTATTTTACACTATCTTGCCTTCTTTACTAATTGTTGCTTTTGAATCACTGTGCCCATATTCTAGAGGGATTCAGAAAAGAGCTGGAATTCATTCTAAGGGTGTACAGGCTGCAAAAGAATGTCTGACATTTCCTTCATCACAACTTGTCCCTCTCCATTCTTCTCATATCTACTGTCCTTCCTAGGCAAAACTCATGAGAGTGCCTGGCTCTTGCAGGAAGTTGGTTAGAAAGTAACAGCAAAATTTTCTTGTACTTCCACTGTTATTTGTATATCTTTGCAAAGATAAGAATAAAAGCCCTCTTAATAATTTCTTTTGCTTAACCATCGAGCCTGAAGTAAGACATTCTTAGTAATGCAGATGGTCATTACTTTGTTCATTAAATAAATATCGTATGGGGAGAAACAATTATAAATACAGCTAATTCCAGACTGGCTAAGAAAAGCTTTTAGAACAAATCACAATTAGGTAGAAGGAGTAGTCTGTGAAAGAGCAGTCAATGGACCGTGCTTCATAAATGACTCAGAGGTCTCAAACTCTTCACACAGGGATAGTGACCACTAATGGCCTCTTTGCAATGATAATTCCTGCAAATCCATACCTACTTCATGTTTGGCAGTAGGATCAAGTGATTAGCCAACTAATTTATCTACTGCTCATGCCACTGCTGAACAGCTGAAGAAGTAGGTTCTTTGTTCTGCTACAGACTACAGGTTTAGAATGTGTCTTACCTTCTTGGATTACAGAAGTAGCTAAACTCAAATTGCTGAGAATTGGTTCTGCATTTATTGCATGTCCTTTTGTATGAGGCAAAACCCTTTACATTGCCATTTATTTTAAGATTATTTTCCACCAACTGTTCTTATTTTCATAGAATCATAGAAGAGATCAGGTCAAAATTGACCCCCTAGCATCCCTTGCAATGAGCAGGGATACCTTCAGCTAGGTCAGGTTGCATAGAGCTCCATCAAACCTGACCTTGAAAGTTTCCAGAGACTGGTTATCCACCACCTCTCTGGGCAACCTGTTCCAGTCTTTCACCAACCTCATCATGAAAACTTTCTTCCTTATTTTCAGTTCTAACCTCCCCTCTTTTGGGTTAAAATCATTGCACGTTGTCCTGTCACTATAGGGCCCATTAAAAAAAGTGTCCCCATCTTTCTTCTCATTTTACTTTAAGTATTGGAAGGATGTTTTTCTGAGTGTGAGGGACAAGAGTGGAAGATTGGTGGTACAGGACTCACAATGTTACTGCATTATAAAAATATGCTAACTGAGCTAATTTGATTTAGCTCAGATATCTCACAGTTTGTATTTGAGTATGAATCTCCTTAGATTCTATATTTGAAGATATAAACCAAAGTGTCTCCACAATAAAATAAGCCCATAAGTTGGAGTATTTTATAAATGTCCATAAATAAAATCCATCTATGAGCTTGGAACCTGTCAAGCAGTGTCTTGAATATATATATATTTCTGGGTATCACTAAGCCTTATCAAGGTCAATACTCACACTTCTTTTTAAGGTTTTAAACTACACCCCAGCCTCAAAGGGATGTTTTTGTCTGATCCTTTACCAAAGACTCAACCCCACTGTGTTCCCTTCCACAGCTCCACTGCTAAATGGCAGTTTAAGTTTCCACTCTCAATAAAAACAGTAAATAAAATTATCTTATAAAAAAGATCTTTATTTTTGCTGACGATGCATGGAAGAAGCTATGAAATCTTAATTTTAAAGGTCAATTGCTCTTTACATACTACTTTTGCAAAGTTCATAAACGATTCTATAATCATATCCAAGCAACTATGCAAAGAGCACTGCAAAGGATCTGAGTTCAAACATTCAAAAATAAGGGAAAAAAATGATGGATGAGGTTATAAGCGTAATCTCAGTTCAGCGGGAATTCAACTCTGATAGGAGCATGAGTCAAACAGAGTTCTGAGGATTTTTCTGCAATTTTCATCAAAGTGAACATGCCTAAAGCACCAAAAATCTTTGAACCACAGGAGCTATGTTTTCTTAGAAGTGAAGTAAAATCAAGGAGCATTTTTTAAATGGAGAAAAGCTGGCAACAGAGAGGTGAAACTATAAACAGGTTATCCTCATTCACTGTGTCCTTGGGAGGCTCATCCTTCCCTTCAGGTTGGCTCTTAGTTCAGCAATCTTTCATCAGGTTTCAATAAACCTGCACGTAGTCCTCTCTGTATCCCTAGGAAAAATATCTTTTTTTTCATTGCCTCTGATCCCTGACTGTGTCTTTTCCCAGACCTCTGAAGAGAGGGAAAGAGAGATGCCAATGTAGTGAACTACAAAATGATGGGCAAAACTTGTGCCATCTGTCACAACCTGCTCTAAGGGCACATTCACACTACTGCCTTTATATAATTAGCTTAGCCTTGCCAGGTCCTGGGAAGTAGTTACCTGGTCTAATAGATTCAGAGTACACCAGTAAAGTTATTAAAAATAGATTGAAATTCTTTTAAATGGCTGGAAAATAATTCTATGTGCAAAAGTGAGATGTGATTATACAGTAAGCAGTGAGGTCTCTGTTGATTCAGTACTCCTCCCTGTCATCCTGAGAAGGGAACTTGCTATAGTACAACTATATAAAATTATAAAATGGGGGAAGACTTCTGATTAGTCTAGCTGTATAATTATAGGACACAACTGCGTATCTGGCAGCAGGTTATCCCCAGTGAGTCAGTAACTTTTTCATCCTATTTTCTGTGTTCCCAACTCCATGCCAATGTCATCCATAATGCACTTCATAGGTAAGGTTAGGGAAGAAGCAAGATGTGGCAACATCTTTACAGCAGTTAAGAATACCATAACACACTGTTTTTGAAGAAAAGATTTAGGGAAGAAAGAATGAGAAGGAAGTAAGTTTGAAGAAACCAAGTAAAATTTAGGCAAACTAAGAAATTATGTCATTGAAAAAGTATCATGTTCTTCTTTCTGTGCTGATGAGAGAAGATGCCTATTTTTTGAGCCTGTTGGTATGAAGACAGACAGTAAGCTTGGAGTTGTGTGCTGTGTGAATGCTCTAATGCTGCTTTGCCCTTCTCAAATAGGAAACACAAGCCAGATTTTAGCATTAGTTTTCCATTATAATTACAAGAGCAGATATCTTTGAATGATTGCACTGCTACCATGTCACCAGTCAGTAGGTGTGACATAGCTAGTGCCACACCAAAATTTACTTCTGCCTCTAGACCAATATGGACCTATATGAGATCCTCTCCAATGGGGTGTGGCATTGCAACCATGATAGCTTATATCTTGAAATTAGCAACCCACAACTGATCGCCTGTATCGTGTGGGAGTATGTGGTCTCACCAATGGGATATAATGAAGTGTACCCAGACTTACCATGATAAATAAGTATGGGGGGGGGGAATTATGTCTCATCCATCAGAGAGCCTTGCCTGGTAAAAGCAACAGCAACCCAAGAGCCGTCCAAATCCTTCAAATGATGTGAGCATCCAACACCACAAAATTAGCAGTTGCATCTTCTCTCCAAGTGCTTTCATTGGTTCTTGCTGGCTCCCTAGTCCTCTCCAGAGCCTGTGACCACCACAAATTTCCATCCATGAACAAGCAATAAATGCACTGAAAGACAGGATGTAGAGGTTGCTTGTGGGTGCTTGGTGCATAAAGCAAAAGAGACTTGGCCTGAGGACACCTTTTTTTTTTCACACAGTGTTTCCCTCAAAGAAGTCTATGACCTTCTCCTTGTGCATGATGGGACACTTGATTCTAAAACAAGAGTCGTCTTTGGGAGCAGCCTGGTGGAGTAGCACAGATAGAGTCACTGACTTTTTTTTTTTCTTGTTCCATTATTTTTGTCACATGCTTTATTGCACATAACTTAAGTCACTGTGGGCATTCCATCTGTTCTCTTCTATGCACAGTGGTTCTGTAGATAGATATGTCAGTTTTAAACAGAAGCACGTCCTACTGAACTGTTATTCCAACCTATAATCAAAATTTTTGAGTTGTGGCTGAAGTGCAAGATATTCCAAAGTAAACTAAAGCTTCTAAGGTTCAAACAACCCTAATCAATAAATTGCTTGTGAGTAAGAACTTTGTACCCTTTTCACCCTTAGTGGCAATGTGGTTCTCAGGAGGGAATATGTGTCTTTTTAACTGCCTTTTCCAGTTAATAGACTGTATTTCACCCTGTGACATGAGAATAAAATAAATCTTGTTTTACCTAGTTTTCCAGCCATGGTACCTGTTTCCCCCCCCAAAATACAAAATGAACTCTTCTGACCTGAAAAGTGGAGTCAATAAGATCCTAGTTCATTTTAGCCAAAATCCCATTTACCACTCCTGCAGTCTGGAAGTATTTTTGTGCTGAGCCAATGCTTTTAAACTGTCTCTCCATAGAAGTGATTGTCTCTCCTTCCTGCAAGATATCTACATCCACAGGTCAGATTGGTTCTTTCACAAAATGTAAGAAAACTAATGTAGCTCTGTCAGCTTTACAGCTTAGGTAGATATATTTTCTTAACCTCTCCCAAAGGTTCAAACACTGCAAGACCCTCTAAGCAGATCATTAACCTGTGGGTTTACTATTAAAAGAAAAAAACTAATTAGAGAGAGTCGTCCATCATTAGAGGAAAGGTAGTATTCCAGCATTTCTGTCTTCCAGAACAAATGTTCCTGTGATAATTTTGTATGTGTTGCAGAAACAGCACAGCCTTTACTCTGCACTACTATTATAATCAAGGTTTCTCAACCAATATATTAATAAACAACAAGGTGTTCTTGAGAGGTACGGCCTTTTGAGCACACCCCTTTTCGAGGATTCAGTCAGGAAGTGTGCTGAATGTAAATGATGTAGAAATCTAGAGCTGTATCATAGAAATAAGTTAGAGATGCATCACGGAACTATAGATGGAAGGTTGTTTGTCAGGTGTGCTTTCACTCCTCACATTTTTTGTGAAGTCTGTTCTATCCTACAGATTTCTCCACTGAAAAGCTCAAGGTGTGAAGTAGTATGGAGTAAAAATGGAGCCATGAGATAGCTTTTTGCCTCTATCTTTTGCCTTCTTTCTGCATTTAGCAACAGCTTTCACACTAGATCTATTTGTCAGTGAAGATGATAGAAAAAAGAAGTGCTGGAATTTCCAAGGATAAACTCAGAAATATTGTGCAACTAAGGAAACACTGACTGCCCATTATTGGTCACAGCATGGTGATCTCTGATTTGAATGACCAGAGAGCCAGCAGGAACATCTTACTACAAAGCAGGACCAATCATTCTATTCTATCACATGTATTGCTATACTAATACCAATAAATGCCATTTTTATTGCGTACACTCTACCAAACTTATCAATGTTCAAAACTCTCTAAACATCTCAGGAAATGTATTTTGGGAGCTGAAGTAATCTATGTTCAAATTATTCTTTTTCCATTTTCAGAAGTTGCTTTTGTACTGAAAAATTCTTTTACTCTGTCCCCTCTAGCTCATTTATCTTTCATGAAAACAGTGTGTCAAACTCAGCTGTAGTCCAGCTGAGACTGCATGCTTAATATCAGACAGGGAGAAAATAGGGGCTAATTCACAGCAGCGATGCTTGGAAGGCCAGGAGTTCTGTGGAGCACTGGATCTTATAATGACAGTTCTAAACAACTAGTGAAGAACTGGTAGCTATTGATCCAAGCATAACATACATCATGCTACTGGAATCTCCCCTCCAAAGAGTTTCTACCTGGAGCAACATGCAGTAAGGACAGACTGCACACTCTTCCAGAGGCAGAATAATGATGAAAGCAATCAGTCTTCATCTTTCAGAGTCTAGAAGTGCCTACCATACGATATAAATATAATTGGAGCTTCTCCAGTTGACAACAGAGTCAGTTTGATGTGAGGATAAGGCAGACATTGCCACATTCATCTGTCCTCTCTTTGAACTACAACCAAGATTAGACATATGAGATGGTTGAAACCACAATTTTGCAAAATGCAACACAAGTGACAAATTAACAGAATGTTTCATGAATAACATTTATCAGTAGACCATTAAAGCTATCTCAGCCTCCCATACCATGACCATATTAATCTCATTATTCTATTTCTGAAAATGTCAGGAAAGAATATGCCTTTTTTGATGTGTTTTGATGCATTATATCAATGGGAAACAGAAAGCATGTATTTGAGCCCTAATCCTTTTCAAACCTCCATGCTGGCTATTTTACAAGGATTTACAACCCTCTCGCTGATTTGATTCTCACCAGTTGGCTTCTTTCTCAAGCATCCAGCCATCAGTTTGACTGCTGGTCCTTTGCCACCTTGCTTGGGATAAGGGCATTCAGCTCCCAGTGGCAGTTCAATAATTGGCTGTCCATGTATGCCAGGCAGAGAGCACTACAAAGTAGAAAACAGCTCCATTGGGGGGGGTCTTAAAAAATGCATATTAATTAACTGCAAACTACAATGGTTTGTTTGGGGTTTTTTTTGGGGAGGTGAACTATCTGCTTTTCACTTTTCTTGAGAGCAAGTGTTTAATGCAAAAGATCATTTGTTCTCTTCTACCCAGCTCTTCTATTCACATGAAGGCAGTAACAGTATATCTAACACAACAAATTTTCAGAGAGGCAGGAAATATTCTATTTTATTGTTGTGTTACATTAAAATATCACTTGCAGTTAATATTCTAGTAGTGTTGCTGTAGAACATGAATCAACACTGGAAAGCAGGTTCCATCTGACTGGACATCGTTACAGAGCTTACAGCAATAATGTTTTAGCTAGATGGCGGCTGCCCTGAGCATATGAACACTTCCCATGTAAACATCTAATTAACAGTCTTCAATTTATGAGAAAATAATTTGAATGAAATTTAAGTTTCTGCTCTTCATATTATAGTGCTGAAGTTAATGTTAACACTTCAAGCATAGCATAGTTTGGCTGTTTTAAGATGTGTCTTTATCTAGTGTGAGCCATAATAGAACCATGTTGTTGAATGAAATTATGTTATTTTACACTGGCTAAAGATCTGCTTCCTTGACCACCTGGCCTATTTGGATTTTACCACTTGCATATAAGGTCTGCCTTTGAGTATTAATGTTGCTTTTCTAACTAACTAGTGAAACACAGAAATATCTTAGAGTCACTAAAGTTTCATATGTATTTTTCTTTTCCTGGAGGGATCATGCAGATGTTATTATTTCTAAAGCTTCTGAGTAAGAGAGAGTAAGTTAATAATTCATTGCTGTCACTTAGAAACATGGAGAAAATTATTGTGATAAGGCTTTTCCTTGAAAAGAAGAAACCTTTTCACAGTAGGAGAATATTTCTGACATTGAAATAGTATGCAAAAAAGAGGAATACATTTAATTATTAAGAATCTTTAAATATTAAAATAGATATTAAATCTAAATGGGTAAAGAGTATGGTACGGACTTTAAAAAATATGAAAGAACATTTTAATAATTTTAGAATATTTTCAGCATGTTTGGAGATAAATTGTTCTAAACCAATTGTATTTTATGAGAGCTTTTAAAAGAAATCTTGGGCTTCCACGCAGGGTAGAAAAGACCTTAAATAGCCTTTCCTAACAATTTCTTGAGTAAGTGTTTCTGGAAGGCTTATCCTTATATGTCTTCTGAGTAACACTCCTGGTTCTCTCTTTGCACTAGATGAAACACATTTGAGGGTAAAACATCTGAGCAGCATGACAAAGTACCAATTAGTAAAGTGATATTAAAATTTCAATATGTACCAACATTTCTTTGAGCATACCAGTAAAAATGTAGAATAATTTAAATGTCTGCATGTTGTATAATTTCTCAAGCTAATGGGTTACTGATCTGAAGTTTTGTTATAATTACAGTTAGGCTCTGTTTCAGTTTATTACCTTAGTTACCTTCAGTTTATTACCTCAGAAATTTAATTTTTAGCATCTTTCTATCATCCTTGATATTGGTGCTATTAATAGAGTCTTTAAAGCAAACTATGTGCTTCAGTTTTGGTTCAAATAAAATTATTAATGCAAAGCATCATTTAAACTAATAACGACCAGGGGATTTATAATTTATACAAAGTAAAAATCATTCCCAAAGACCCTTCCAATTCTGACATATCAGTGTTTTCCAGACTTCATTGCACAGAAACACTGCAGAGATCATATTTATTCCCTGTGCTTAGAACAGAAGCTAAATTTGTTAGCAAAAAATGACTTCTAGTGTCATCCACATGAAATTATATTTACATACATGGGTGGCATTTGCACCAGTGAGAGCTGTGTATTTCATACACAAATATTCCTGTGCAGCAAACAGCAAGGACAACAGGAGAGGCCTGGTTGTGGCTCCCTTGAAAGAAACTGCCCTAAGACAGTTTGCATAGATTAGCTTAAATAGAGCTGGAAGTAGTTTGTGGTACATTAATAATAAGGCTTAGCATATTTTAATGACATATCACACACAGGTATTGCACCATTATAAATGTTTGAAAACATGAAGTGAGGAAAATACAAATATTTTTGTGTTTTGCAAAGGGACTGTGCCAAATATAGGGTTTTTTCTAATTAAGTCAACAATATTAAAATAAAAACTATTCTATCTAGGGTGATATTATTAAAAAATGTATATAAAGTAGGGGTCTTTTTTGTTTATCTAAGTGGCTTTGCTTTGGCAATAATTCACATCCCTCTTCTGTAAGCGTTAGAGGTTTGTGCATCTATTATGAAGGAGCAAGAGAAAGCAAAGGGGAATGAGATAGCCCAAAGCCACTTATGGAGAAATAAAGGTTTCAGCTATTTACAAATACTTGTTCTGATTCCTTGTAGTCTACATTAAAGGAAACTGACAGATCTCAAACCCAAACTAATGTCAAATGACAGATTGCTCAGATCAGAACGCTGTGAGGGACCACAGGCTAAATGAGTCAGTGGAGCTTCTCTCCATTTGCATCTTTAAAGTTCTTATTTCCAACATACAGACAAGCCAATTTCATACTCCTGATTTTAGATCCTAATGAAAAATCCAGGGAATGATTTTCCAACCACCAATAACTTTCTTTTTAATTCCAGTTACCAGTTTGTGAAGGTTTTAACTAAATATTACATTTCCCTGATTGCTGTGATTGTATCTCTAATGTGCTATAAAAATTTACTTTGGTTTGAAAGCCAAAAGATAATACCAAAAGAGTTAACTGAAAACAGAGGAAGATACTAGCATCTATAGCCTAACCAAACTACCCATTGCTAATTCTTCCTCTCCACCAAAAATGGTCACTACATCTGATTTCTATTTTTTCTTACTCGGTAATTGTTATTTAAAGAATATAAAGGTCCAAGTATAAGCTGTCTGACATTAATTTCTATCAAGATCCAGACACTATGTCCCTATCTGTGCAACAAGTGATCAGTAAAATCCTGAATTGTGTAGCAATTCTAATGTTTGCTGCCTCAACTGCTCAGCGGCTTCAACATCCAGGAACAATTTCTACCACAGCATCATGACATCTGCTTGTGAGAATCTGCTATGAATGATGCAACAGAATGAAAATTAGAGTTTCCTTTTCTCATTATCTGAATCCTGATGGAAGTCTCTGCACAACTGATTTAACATGCGATATGGAGAACGAATGCATATCCTAGCCCAAATGGGTCAAGGTAAAACTGTCTCTGATGATAAAGAAGGTGGAAAATTTCCAGCATCAATTTCCAACATAAGATAGTATGTCCTCTGCCAGCTGTAAATAATGTCTGAGAATTTCTATTGTGGGTGATACCAGATATTAAAGAATTAATAATTTTTCAGTAAGACAGTGGAACAGTAGTAGTATCTGCACTACTAATACATTTCATTTATACTTAAGAATTAATCAAAGAAAAAACTATATGGCAGGCAGAATAGATCTCCTTTTTTTATACCAAAACAATGATGTCTGTATTTCCTATTTCTTACTCTTTCCCCTCAACAAAAGACAAAAACCTACAGTCAGTCCAAAGGTTTTCTGTAAACAGGGCAGCAGGAGGGAAAAAAATTGCTATATTTTAATCAAAATACTGTAAAAAAACCATGCAAAACTTCTCATACAAGCAACTTTTACATATCATATCCTACCCACTTCCATTTCCTAAATCACATGAAACCTAAAGGAAGCTGAACTTTGTCAGTCACATTTGTGGGGACCTTACACTCTGTTCACCTCCATCAGCATTTTCCTTACCTCTCTACCAGTCAGCAGTGATTAAGAGAAGGCATTTCAGGCTGCCAAATAAAGGACATTCAAACACCATCTATAGGAAAAGATCCAGCATTTCTTATGAGCCTGATTTCCATCCATCAGCTTCTTAGCCGAAGAACTCGGTCTCAGAAAATACCTTTCTATTCACAACAATATCCCATATGCAAACAGCATGGAATTTCATCCTTCCAGACAAAGTAGCACATCCTTTATCAAGGACTTACTCGCCCAAGTGCATACTTCATTGCTGAAAGAAGAACAAAATTGGCAAAATTACTGATCTGAGTAAGCTAGCACATTTTTGTTTAAACAAATGTACTAAGCATGTTTTCCAATCTGAAGTGTTACTGGTGAGTATAAACTTTGAATAGATTGCAATATTTTTACAGTGAAAATAATAGTTTGAAAATACTATCTGAAAACTATAGTAGTCGAGTATTTTACAGCCTTCCAGTGTTAATTGAAGTCCAGTCCTGAAGCCATAGAAAGGAAAATTTACACTCATTTTCATTCACTCAAAATTTGCATTCATGTTTCTGTAGCTTTGTAGCAGTTTAACTAATTTAATGGATTATGCTGTTATTAGCAAAACTGACATTATAGAAATGCTACTAATACGTATGTCCAAATTTGCTGATATTCTGTCCAAGAAAACCATGGGATGCAAGCTGGGCATCCAACAACTGCACCCTTTCTGATACAATCAGAGTGGAAAATTACAATATGCAGAGATATAAGATACTTTTTGAAATCATATTCAAATTCAATTTAGCTCCTTCAATTATTTATTTGTTGGGGGGGTTCGGATTCATGGGCAGTGAAGCTTGTGGCTAATTGATTTCTATGTCTGCTTTAAGCACTTACGTCCTCTCACAGGTCTTCTGTCACATTTGTCAGCCCAGTGCAGGTGTCTAATGACTATTTCTGCATGAGCAGATAGCATGGATCAATAGGATAAGCATAAAGCTGATTCCAGCCACATGGTCTGCTGTCCAAAGTTTCTCTTTGGAATAGCTCTAGTTCCATTCTACAGATGGATTTCTGTTTCCATCTGAAAAGAAATTCCCTCCTTGAGCATCCCTACTAGTTTAGTATCAACTGAAGTTCAGGGGCTGACTGCTTAATTTCACAAACCAAGCCCTCAGGAAGTGGGGACAATGAGGAAATTAATTTCCATGTCTTGCAGAAGCTGGGATTTTGTCCCACAAATTACGTCAGATCATGAAATGTACTTATATCTGGGGAAGTAAATCAAGATTTGAGAGCGAGATTCAGTTCCAGGTTGAGATACCAGAATGTGGAGGTCTACAATATGAATTAGACATCTGCACTTTTTTACCTTTAATAAAGATAATGACTGTTGAGAAGATCCATGAATTAGAATGTAAAATAGAAAGTCATCTCATGGTGCAGTTTTAATTTTACAAACAGCCTCTAGAACAAAAGGTTTTCTTTCCTCCCTAGTCATCATGTTGATCCTTCCAAATGTCAGCTTGATTAGAATTAATCTTTCTGAATACTGATGATGAAAATTCTCCTTATTATATTTCCTCAGCACTTCATGTATTAATACTTCCATAACGAGATGCAGGTTGGTATGTGATATATTCGAGGGCTGCATTTTCCTTTACCGCATGGTTCTCTCAGTTTAGAGTCACAACTACTGCTTTTCTATGAATCTGGAGCTCAGTTGTTGTGTCAAAGAACTACTTATTTAATCAAATTTTTAGAAGCCTTTTTGTATCCTAGTAATTTTGAAAAATAATATCATAGTATAAAAACCAATTTCTTTTTTTAAAAAAAGCTTTTTCTTCAACGAGTTGCTTAGTAATCCTTAATTTTTGTATTAAATGAATTTACCCAGTCATGTGAATTTCAGCATGAAAATCATGCTTGAAACCCATGGAAGATTAAATCTGCACTTATTTTCTCTAGAAAATATTTTTTATGAATTATTATAATAATTTGATCTCATTCAGTGTACTTAAGTTAACTGACATTCTATTTTATCTCAAGTCCATTTGTTGTCATATCTTGATTCTTCTTGCTTAATAATAATTAACTGCTAAAATCTTTGTTGCAGTTGATCTCAAAACAACATGTTTTTTGACATAAAGACATTAACTTTCATCTCTTCTTCATGTTGTTAGACCGATGAAAACTCTTTTCTACAGAGACACTGATTTTGTGCCAATTTTTTTCAGAAACCTTTTATGGACAGCATTAATCTCCTTTATACGATTGCAGTGATTTTTCTTATAATTAAATACAATAGTCTCCAAACTCTCACCTTGATCTCTCAACCATCCTTTCTCTGTTTGTTCATCCATCATCATCTTTCCCTCAGTTTCTAGTTAGTTATTAATTTAGGTTTGTTTCTTTTCCTTAATTCCACCCCAGCCCCATTTTCCTCTCCTTACTTTTCTTCTATTCATGAAGGAAAAAACTTTTTGCTACAACACTTTTTTGTTAAAATATGTAGACATGCTACGCAGGTGGTCTCTCTGTGACTGAGAGATATTGGCAGGGAAGGAGGAGAAGTCTATGCTCCTGCTGTGTGCAGCAAGTATTGTATGAATAAATAAAGCATTTCGGTTTCCATCATAACCAGGCCTCTGGCTTTTTTCCCCAACACACATAAAGAAAGGGAGGACAGATGAGTGCTAGGCACCTTAAGGAAAATATTAATTTCTTAGCCAAATAAATCACCAGCAAATGTGTTTGCAATTCCCTTGATTGAGTGATTAGTTTTTCCCTTATGGATAACAGGAGCTTTTAACTACATAGAAATGTGATTGGTAATATCCATAAGATTCATTAGATAGTCTTCCATATGCATCTAACTTTTTTTTCCTTCAAGGTCAGAATTTCAAAACTGTTCTATATCAGGACTTAAACTGCATATAAGCTTCTATGATTTGCAAACTATAAAGGAATATCCTTTTGTTTTTTTGATCTTGTCAGTATATTGATGAGAACTATCACTGTTCTGCAAAGACTATTGCCATACAAATGAGGTAATCAGAGCATTAAAACCCGAGCATGTTTGTTGATAGATTTTTTTTTTTAATTACACCCAGAGAAAATGAAGGAACCATGCATCCCTGTCGGTTTCTAAGGCAGAGTGTATCTTCAAAGGTGTGACCTATCATAACAAAGTTTCAAGCCTTCCTATTTGTTGGAAAAAATCCAAACCCTCAAAACTCTAACACAGAGTCATTTGCTTGATACAACAATGTTTTCCATAAAATTACCTTTAAACAAATAATGGGACTCAAATACTGGTGTATATTTTTTAGAGCAGGATGGGAGATGCATCCTCAGGTTGTACTGGGGAACTCTAGAGTTGATGTGCCCTTCCTCTGCCCCATTCACTTTTGAAGCTATTATTTTCTTCTGTCTTCTGAGAGCTGTGAGTGGTTTCACATCTGAAGTGAGCAGAGGCACATTTTTCACTGGAATGAAATTCTATTTTCTCCACCATAATGTTTATAAACTTTGGATAATAAGCCACCATTTCTCACAAAGTCAGAAAATAGAATAGAAATATTCTTTTTCTTGAAGAAAAGAAAAAGAAAAAGAAAAAGAAANNNAAAGGAAGAAAGGAAGAAAGAAACAAGTGCGGGATAAAAAAGGAAAGGAAAAAAGAAAGAAAGAAAGAAAGAAAGAAAGAAAGAAAGAAAGAAAGAAAGAAAGAGAAAGAAAAAGAAACGCAGTCTCATACTAATGATTTAATTTGAGCACATAATTGAATTTTAAACCTATGTAAATCACTCCTAGTATAAATCAAAGGTAACAGCTTTGAAGCTTTACACATCCAGCCTATAGATGTAATTCCTTCCCTCTTTTGCTGCTGAAGAGCCCAACCCAGTCCTGTCAAAAGTGCCATACTCCTGATTAAATACTTCTCAAGAGTAAAACACAACATTATACCCTTCATGATTTCTGATCATAGATTCCACAGAGGATTCCGAACAGAGGGAGTGTAGTGTCAGTCAGTCTCTACTGTATCAGTTCGAAAGTTCTCTCTGGACAGGTATATTTAAAAATCCAACCATCCCTGGGGAAGAGCCACCCTCTTACTTATTTAGATTCTCTAACACAGAGATCTTACCTTAGTTTTCAAATCCAGGACAAGGAAGCATCCCATGTCCTCCCCCACTTCTATGGGACACCTGAAAGCATTTGCTGAGGATTATCTGCCTCAGTATCCATGCCTCGCAGCCCACATCTTCCAAGACCTTCGAGAGAGCTCAAACCACTACCTAACCTGGGAAAGGATACATAAAACCTGTAAGCAGGGCTTGGATTAAAAGCCATCTAGGAGTTGTCATATTCCTTTTAGGCTCCTAGTTCTCAGTCAGGAAAATAGCCATGATTACTGCTCTTCCAGGGCTGCAACTCTAAGATAAAAATAAATTCAGGGTCTGTATCATTTTAGAAGAGCAAAAAAAAAGTGTTCATTTACACACTGCTTCGTGGACTTTATGATGAATATTGTGTAAGCAAAATCAAAATTTGAAACTCCTAAATGTGAGCAGCTGAACATTTCTCATGAATATGCTTATTAGGGTTACTTACCAAGAGATATCGTGGAGCTGTATTATAGTATCAGAGAAAAAAATAAAAACCCGTCTACAAAAAGGAAAGATTATTTAAGTCCCTTTACTGCATTGTGCTGTGATGCCATAAATCATGACTTGACCAGATACAATTAATTTTATAGGGTTTTTTCCTTGTCTTTTAAAAAATTTTTCTTCCCATTCTTCTCTAATCTGATTTCTAAGGTCATTTTTTTCTAGAGGAATAGCAATAGTTCTTGATTTTGAAATCTGATTTGACAATAATATAGTGGTGAAACTTTGAAGACAAATTATGAAGGATTACCTTTTTTACTGTTCTACAAAAGTTCTATTACATTTCACCCCTAAGAAGTGTCAAAGGATACTAATCCACTGCTGATGCTTCTGTGAAAATTTTGAATTAAGGAAGGAGTAGTAAAACAGATTTATTAAAACCTTTTTGAAACAGAAGATAATTCAGTTATCATCTTCATCATCCCTTGCATAGAGGCAGCAGTCCTTAATCCTATTTATTATCTCTGAAATATATCATCATGGAATTTGGCTGGTAGGATGGGAGAGATATTTACATATTTATGGATTTATCCTTTCCAGGATAACTATTCTTCCACATGGGAGTCTGCGAATCCTGAATGCTTCCAAGTCTGACGAAGGGCGGTATTTATGCCAAGGTGTAAATGTATTTGGATCTGCAGAAATCATTGCATCAGTATCTGTTAAAGGTATGAAAAAATGCTTTGACGGTAATGATGATTTATTTTGAATAATATTTAAATATTACTTAGAATCTCCAGCCAACCATAAAACAGCATTCTCCAGGCAGAATAAAAAAGTATTTCTAACAAGCTAAGGGGGCCAAACTCCATTTGGTCAAACATCAAATCATATTGCATACTCCAGCTCTTATACTGTAGATGTGTCATAAGAATTAGTATATATATTAAATCGCTCAAACTATAAATAATTCTATAAGTAAAGGAATCAATATCCCTTTTAACATATTTTATCTTTGGGAACTTACTTACCCCTATTTTTTTCTTCATGAGAACAAACCTTTAAATTAAAGTAATAATTGTATCTATATAAAATCCAGACAAAGGTAGAACCTTAGAAGATTAATAGTAATAATAAAACCACTGAGTAGCAATCCATTTCTGAACCACTTTTTTTCATTTTTCAGCTGAGTTCATGGATTTTCTTTGCAGGTGTTCAAGCCTTTTGACTTCATTTTTCAAGCTTCTTCCTATATTTAGTAATCCAGGAAACATCTTTTATTATTTTATGTGGCAAAACTGAAATTTTCACGCAATCACAAGATTCCAGGTGTTGCAATCTTAAAAAAAAAAAATAAAAGAAAAATAGCTTTTCCTGAAACTAATGAAATTAATTAATTAATCCATCTCAGATGTCCTATAGATTGCTATTTAGGATTCTGCCTGACACTCCATGAAACTCCCTGTACCTTCTGATCACCAGTGTCATACTTCAGCATGCATTACGAGTATATTTCAGTATTTGACTGTCTGCAGTTCATACTAAGAGCAAATGTAAGCTCTGAGTAGACTCAGCAGTATTCAATCCTATTATTTTCTCCTGGCACTATAAGCAGACTTCAATCTGAATGTTGTTAACACTTCTCTGTTTCAAGAACCTACGAGAATAGAGCTGACTCCCAAGAAGATTGAGTTAACAGTTGGAGAAAGCATTGTCCTCAGTTGCAAAGCCCTTCATGACAGCTCAATGGATGTCACCTTCTACTGGACGCTCAATGGGCAGCCAATTGACTTTGAGAAAGAAGGTGGACACTTTGAAAGCATCAAGGCAGTAAGTGATCATGCATTTATTATCTCTGTGCTGGGAACTGATACAAATTTCCATGCATTTATATGTCTCCTATTTACCAAATTTTGACCAAACTCAGAGATAACTGGTTTCAGTAACATTGGAAAAAAAATTTAGATAGAAGATGTGCAAACTGCAGATCACTAGAATTACTCCAAGTAGTTTTCATCAAGGTGATATTAAATTTAAACTTGTACATCCTGTTATTAGTGATATATCTGATAATCTTTGTGAGGGAACAGAAAAGAGTTTTTGTCAAATCCTACTTACATCCTTCTGCAGATTTTAACATAGAAAGGATGCCACTATAAGAGTTGATGTCTCTCTCACAGATAACATGGCTGTCGAAATGCCCTCACCTCCCAATGTTTTACTTGGCTAGAATATATTTTAATATCTCAATAGCAAGGGCTATATATTTACTAACTCCTCTACATGAGGTACTTCCTAACCATGTAACCATTATTTAAGTCACATGGACAAAAATATGCATACCAATTTCAAATACTGCCACTTAAGTCTAAAAGAGTTTCATACGATCGAATGGTATGATAAAGTATTTCAAACCTGTCTCATGTAAAATGATTTGAACATTTCTTAGTAGAAAAAAATATTTTAATGTGAACAAGTTTGGAAATGGAATCTACAGTCATTTAACTGAATCTTCCAAGTAATAAAATGTAAATCAAATGTCCATGCTATGTTAACAGAGAAAAATGAAGTTCATGAAGGTCACGAAATTTTAAAATTTAATGTATCTCATTTGAGTACAATGTAGCAAAGTTAACTTTGCATTAAAAACCTTGTCAGCCACAATCAATTTTTCTTCTGCTTGCCTAAATGGAAGTCATACTATTTATGGAAGCCATATCCACTTGGTGGAGGGGTTCATGTTTTTAAAGTCAGAGTTTACTTCAATAAACCTTTTAATTGAACAACATTAGTAACATATATCTCAGTGCGAAGGTTCTTAGTGTAGTTATTTTCATTTGAGAAATACAACACTCAAAACAACAGTATTTATGTGAGAAGGAAAACATTCACTTTTTTTTAGTTTCGAAGTCATTCTTTGATTCAAGAAAACATCCTGTGATTACAATTTAACTTCAAATCATTCCCAAAAAATTGAAACCTAAAACATGCTACATGGTTCTTTCCATGTATTTCAGCATGTCTCTTCAAAGGAAATTTTTAATCCCTGGGAAAAATCCACTAGGCTAGGAAATTTTCAAAGTAATTTCATATCTCATGTCAAAATAAAGCTAATTTAATATAGGAAAAAATAGGATTTTGTAGCACTCTCTCAAGAATTCTTCATTAATTTCATTTCTACAAGAGAAAGCCCTCAAATTGATAGAAATAAGGTTTATTCAAAGCGATCAAAGACAACAGAGAAATACCCATGCAAATCTCACTAAAATTATTGATGGCTTTAACTGTCCTGACACGATTAAAATTTGGCCAAAACTTGGTAGATTTAACCAGGTATTTATGACCTCCTCCTCACTGTGCTAGTAGAGTGTCACTGCTGCTTTACTAAGTGAACATAGTACTACTCACAGAATCACAGAGTATGCTCAGTTGGAAGGGACACACAAGGATCATTGTGATGCTCACACATGAATATCTAGATGCTTAATTCAGTGTTATAAAAGCTATCACCAAAGTAACATTTATTTGGGCTGTAGATAGATTTTCACTTACTAAAATTGCATGATCGCTAGCAATTACAATTAAAAAGAAAATCTTCTCTTACTAATAAATATTACTTTGCTTGTTTTGAAATTATATTCAGAAGCTATTGTACCAAAAAAAAGGTGTTATAATTCTTCATATTTAAGAAGCAATTTTTTATATAAACTGAAGGTATTTTTGCTGTTCTTTACTGAGCTATCAATGATTAAGTACCCAGACCAATTTAGTTACTTCAGGGACTTTCCTGGCAAAAAGATAAGTGTCATAAGGATGTCATCTTATGCATGAAGGGAATATTAAGAAAAAGGGACCTGTTGAATTCCACTGGAATGACTGCAGATTGCAGTCTAGGAAAAGAAAACAACCCAAATGTTGTGTATATGTAACTTCACAGTATATTTGGTGGAAGAACATTGATGTCAAGGGTTGTATAAAACCAGAATCCTTCGGCATTGGTAAAGTCTTATTTTGTCCAACAAAAGACTTGATATTATTTTTAGGTTCCGTGAGGGATAGTCTGTGTAAGTAATAGAAAAAAAAATGCATGGAAGTCTGAATTTCCAAAATTTTCTTGTTGCAACACAGTATTCAATGAACTCAGGAAGTATAGACCTACTTGTTTTTATTAGGATAGCTTTGATTTTCTGTCCTTTGTGCTGAATCTAGAAGTCCTAGTCAAAATTCAATTCAAGGTGTTCTCTCCTAAAATCTCTACTGATCTTAATTTTCTCATAGACATATCCCTTTTTCATCTAAAAATACCTGATTTTTTCAGTAGATTTTCTCCCAACTATCATCATTCCAACTCTGTGCTTCAAGGCTGATACTAATTTATAGCAGCCAAACAAAATGATTTACTGTGGTTATCCACATACTGGTAAGCAACAGCATTGCTCTTGATGTCCCTCACCTTGAGTTTCAGACTCAGGAAAGTGATTTGGTTTGAATATGTTCTTGGTCTTTGATCTTAGCTGAAACTTCCACCAGGGGAAGCAATAAGTACAACTGGTCATGTTATATTTTACAATGGTTATTTATTCACATGGAAGTGAAAGGAAATCTACTGTTTTACTTCAAAAAGGACCTTAGATACAGATTGGACAATGCATTTAATTCCTGCCTAGTATTGGAGACTTCAATTTGATAACCTAGTACTTTGGCAAGTACATAATTTTTTTTGCCTTTCCTTGTATTTTCAAGCCACTCTCTAATTTCTTGTAGTACTTTTATCATATTTGAGAAATTAAGATTAAAATTTCCTAAGCATTTCAAAATAGGAAGAGCTAAGTTCTACCCTACATGAAATCAATTAAAACAGCAGGCTGTTAATAATAATGTATTTCCCCTTTATTAGATGTAAACCCAAACAAGGTTAATTAAATAGGGGTTTTATGTAACACCTCTACTGCCTCTCCACATGAGGAAACCAGCAATAGTCGTCAGAAGCCTTACAGAAGAAAAAAAGCTCTATGCACAGTGAATTTCCGTTCAGGGCAAAGCTGCCATATCAGCGTCATTGCTACCAATTTGTTTCACTGTCTGTTGCAATCCATTCCTGCTGATGGAAGAGGCTGAACACAGCCATTACTGTCAACTCTAATCTCTAGATATTTCAGCCCTCATTACCAAGTTTTGCCCACTTGTCATGCTACAGCAGTTACCAGTTTGAGCAATCAGGAATAGTTAAAAAAAAAAAATAATCTCATCTTTTGGTAATAAATAGTTATTGTAAATTAGGCAGGATACTAAATGGATTAAGGATTTCTAGACTCGTAACTACAAATCAAAATACAAACACAATGAAGACCACAATGTAATACTGCACTTTACCTTGCTTCCATGCTTTACTTTCATGCTTTCAGGATATAAACAATTCTAGTGAACTATTGGAATTTATTTCATGGTGTATTAGACACTCCAAACATTTCCTAGAATCAAAAACAGTATGTAAATTTTTGCATGCAAATGCTTGCGGTTTTGGCTATTAATAGAGAGTAAGGGGCAGAGATGATAAGCAATATCTTGTCTTGTTTAGCCTGGAGAAAAGAAGGCTGAGGAGGACCTTATTGCCCTCTACAGCTCTTCAAAGGAGGATGTTGTGAGGTGGGCATCAGTTCTCCTGTCCCAGGTAACAAGTGACAGGCTGAGAGGAAGTGACCGGAGAGATTTAGATTAGATGTTAGAAAATATTTCTTCACCGAAAGAGTGCTCAGGTATTGGAACAGGCTGCCCAAGGAAGTGGTGAAATCACCAATCCTGGAAACATAAAAAAGAGTATGGATGTGGCACTTGGGAATATGGTTTAAGGGTGAGCACAGCAGTGCTGAGTTAATGGTGGAACTCGATGATTTAAGATGTCTTTTCCAACCTTAACAATTCTCTGAACTCTTCTATTTAATTTTATTTTAGACAAGGGAGATAACTAATAATTTTGGAAAATATGAGCCTCTTAATATTCCTGACCAATTTCTATTAAAAAAATATTGTAATAAATCATGAAATACAGTCAGATAATTTTTACTGATTTATTCCATTAAGGTATTTTGTGCCTTTCCTTGTTTACAAGAAGTCTTCTAATGCAAAAAATCTTGGGATAAATAAAAGACATTTCCTGACAGTCTATTCTTCCCTCTGTTTACTTGGAGCTGGTGGATCATTTAACTGCTTGGCACAGTGTTAATCTGGGCTATAACAGCAAAGTTGATTGTTTGAACAACTGATCAATATCAGTTCCTAAGGAAGCTTCCATTTAGAGCTCTGCTGCCTATTTTACACTTGCAGCTCTGCAGCCTTTCTCCCCAGCTGCTGTGGCAGTGCTTTCCAAAGCTTTTCTGGAGTACTTCTCCATTTCAGTTCTTAAACTCCCAATCTTCTGGTTTTATTTTTGAGGCCTTGCACATGCAAACCTCAATTGTGTTGTTACAGAGAAGGGTCATGGAAAGAAGCTTTCACTGTCTTGAAACTCACCTCTACCTCTTGCCCCCTTTCTTTGTCTCATGTTTATTAAACCAAGACACAGCATGCAGCACAGTAGATAACGTTCATATAAATTCTTCATAAATGTTATCCAACAATAAACATACTAAGAATCTT
The DNA here is from genome assembly GCA_013400175.1 of Phainopepla nitens. Classification (NCBI taxonomy): domain Eukaryota; kingdom Metazoa; phylum Chordata; class Aves; order Passeriformes; family Bombycillidae; genus Phainopepla; species Phainopepla nitens. The sequence continues at coordinate 921,622 of VXBQ01014013.1, forward strand.
AAAAATCAATCACTGTGTAACATCTGCTTCTAATTAACTTATTCCAATTAACATTAACAAATTGGAAGTTTAAGTACGTCCCAAAGAAAATACTATAACAGTAGGGGGAAAAAAAGCCAGAAAAACATAATCATCATTTTCATTGTCAACTACTGGACTGGATGAAGCCTCTAGAGGTCTTTTCTTCCTTGCTGAATTTAGCAACAGCAATGTAGTGGGCCTCTCTGTCCTGAACCTTGCCATTTCACATCCCATCTCTTTTCACATTCCTTTCCATTCTCACTGCTTTTTCCATGTTTTTGTTAATTCATTGATTTCACAAAACTGCCCCATTACGTGACATACCTCACCTGACAGCTGATATTCTTTTAACTTCATCTCTTTTTCTACCTGCTTTCAATAAAACTAATCAAACTCATTTGCAGCAATTCAAGATTCACTTGAGATGCATTTGATGCGTTTCAAGCTGATTCAAGTTCTCCCTATCCCCTCTCAACACTCTGCCACTCTCTGGCATCCACTCAAAACCACCAGTGCTCACCAAAACAACTTTTCAAAATTCTTGCCTTTTCTATGAAAACTGTTCATAAATACTCTCACTCCAGGGGTCTGCACTCCCCCTGGATGATTCTTAAATCTAAAGGCCATAAACCATAAGGATTCATAAACCTAAAGCCATCTTTTCAATTTCTTATAGACTGAGGAAATGCATGTTGTGTTTTAGCAGGTATGCCTGAGTCAATCTGCATCAGCCTGGACACTGCTATTATCCTACCACATACCATTAATCACAACAAAACTGATAATAATTATTTCATTTTCTTTATTCCAAATGTGTTTATATGATTAAAAGACAGAGCCCAGAATATAATTTTCCATTATCAGTATATCAACCAAGAAATCTGCTGCTTCTTAGAAGATTAAATATTTGCAATTTGTAATCATCATAAGCAGTAGCCAAAAGTAGTTGATATGTTCAAACCTTAGAGTTTGCATGAAATGGTACTTAAATTGCCCTAAACAAAATATGGACAGAGTTTGGCTTGAAGCCAATAATCCATAATGATGTACATATAAATTGCAAGCATTATTTAGAAGAACTTTATTGTATTACTGGTTCTCACTTGCTGTTAAAGATAACTCTGCCATAAGGTTATTCTATATAAACATTAGTTTGCTTCAGATAAACTCACAAAAAGAAATTTCTTGCCATTCAAATATATAAAAAATCAATTTTGAAATAATTTTTAAATCTCATCTAACTGAATTTCAATAATAAAGACTATTTTCCTAAATGAAGTAATATATGAGTCAGGAATTCATCTAATCTATGTGCTATATGTAAAAATACCCGTACATTTGAAATGATCATTTAAATTGAAAGAGCTATCATTAACAACCCAGGTCATTCATGTTTAGGATCAAATCTCAGTCCTTTGTACTCAACACGGCATTGTTTTATTATTCTCAGTTTAAACAGAATAGAATCTTTTTAGGCTTTAAGTACCTTCCAAGCACTCTCTTCTGTATAAAAACCACTTTTTAGGAAAGCATCCTCACCTCTCACTGTCAAGAGATTTAGATGACAAGCAGCAAACCTTGATAAATCCCTGTAGTCAGAGTAAAGAAGTGGCCCAAACTCCACTTTGGCTTTCATCATAAAAGTTTTCCTGCAATGGCGGTTAGTGTTTGCCCACTCTTTTCTTCCCTGTGATTTAAGCTTTTGTTGAATCATGATCATTTGTAATATTCTCATTACCCATTTTAGGCACATTCTTCCCAGGCAAAGAGACAGTTTTCACCACATGTTGTCCAGGCTGAGTTCCCAGCCTGAACCCTCTGCACAGCAATAGGCAGTCCCCAAGCCCTTGCAGTGCAGAACTTTAGAGCTGTAGGTCAACACGTCACCTCTACCGACTACCCAGTATTATGAACTTCTTTGGCTTTTTATCCCTCTTTCCAAGATAAATCAGAGCTACATACAAAGAGCTGCAGTTGGAGTGCAGAAGGGAAGTATGACAATGAATGTGGAAAATGAGCAGCATTAGTAGCAGATTAAATGAAAGCTGGGTTTGATACAATGACAAAATAATGATATTTCATATATATTTTCCACATATGATTCTGTAATTTGAGCATATGTGATAAATTATGTAATAATCAACCCAAGTGTAATTCTTTCACAGAAGAGATAGGGAGAAGGGAACAAAAGACTTACTAGATGTTGAGTGCTCTAGGGTGTAACTGTGAGCTCCATTTCAAATGAAGGTCTATTAGAAATTTTTCTTGTGCAAAGTCTTCAGAAGAAAGGTTGGATACACCGAATGGACCACCTTGGTTTAGAGATAAAAACTCAGCAAATTAATGGACAGATTAACAGAGAGGTTTCCTAGCAACAGGCTCAGGACAATGAATTCGCTCTCACAGGAAGAATAAGTTTAATTCTCTTCATTTGAGGGAAGAAACATATGTAAAAGTTGTTTATTGCAAAGCAACTCACAACTTTTAAAACCCAGTTATTAAAATTAGAAAGATGTCTTTGCCCAAATTAAAGTGCAAACGAGACCATATATCAAAGCAAATAGCATGGATTTTTATTTAACAGTAAGTGTGAGGGAGAGAGGGGGAGAGAGAGAAAGAAATAGGAAAAGAGAGTGGGGGCAGGAAGAGAAAGAGAATAACAGAGAGACAGAAAATATGTCACCACTGCATGGATTCTGTTGGTTCTCTTCTTCTGGTCTTCTCAGTGGTGAGGGTCCCAGTCTAGTCAAAGTGGTTGTCACTGTCTTGAGCCATGAGAGATGGGAGAAACATAAAATCCACTGGGTTTATATTTTCTCAGATTTGGGTGGGCATGCCCAAGTACCTCCACTGGCACAGGGAATTTTACACTGGATGATGTAATACTTTGGATCATGGGACATTTCAGGAGTCTGATGGTTTATGACACGTTCTAAGACTGAGACATCACAGCTGCCTCTCATGCCAGTGAAACTGAGTCAACTATGGCCCCCCAGAAGGGGTGAATTCCTTTGGGCTGTGTGTGAATGCCCTGCTACTTCTCTGGAAGGGAAGTCACTGCTGTAAGGACTTTGGCATGATAAAAAGTAGGACCCCGACTTGCAGGATCTGCCTCTTATCAGCCTCTTCCCTTATCTTACCCAACACCCAGCTTAGCCTCAGGTGATAGTATGCATGCCTTCTGCACCTGGGCAGTTCAGTGATTGATTGTTTGAGTAATTAACTAGTATCAGTCCAGCCTCCCACAGCAACTTCTTAAGATTTATGAGATGGAAAGAGAAAAAAAATCCACACACAAGTTCTTCTCTGTGAGTATTTGAGATGGCTGAAGAAGTATTAATTCCCCAACAGTAAATCCTCTGAAAATTGTCTTTTTTTTGTTGGTTTGTTTCTGCAAATCCCCCAAACATTAGGACAATGAGTGCAAAAGACAAATGCAATGATGTCATTACTACTGAGCAAAGTTACTACTACTGAGCATGTTATATGCTCCCTGGAGCCTTTTTGAATTTGGGGAAGTATTTCTACATCAAGAGCAAATGTTAATGTATAGGCGGCACTCATTTTTGAAAAAAAATTAATTTCAAGCAATACCTTACACATAAAGCTAATTGGATACATTGCAGATGTGACAATGACCTCAGACAACATGCCACACTGAAGCAGAGCCATAGCTTGACACATCATTCAGCATTGGAGCTGCCCAGAACTAGATGAATGGGAGGCTTGGGAGCATAATATGAATGGTACAATAATTTGTAGTCCTGGACAGAAACATTAGTCATGATAGATAACATTCTGAGCTCTATTATTATTTATTTGCTACTTAATAAAGATCAACGGAGTACGGCAGGTCTGTAGTTGATGCTGACCTTGAAGGTTACTCTTCACTTTCCTGAAAATCAGTAAAAGCTGGTTCTTGAACCTATCATTTTTGTTTTCTTTAAAGTTTTAACTTCAGTAACACACAATCTACATTTCATACAGTAGAAGTTTATACTGAGATTAAAGTACTGATACTTGGTTAAATGGATAATATATGATGCTCAGAACACTAAGGAATATGGATTTTTCTAATAAAATGCTACTTTGAAATAATACACTCCTTACAAAATATTTCCTGTCAAGAAAGAGCATAAAATTAGTGAAATAAAATGCATTTTTAAAACATAAACTTAATAGCATCAAAATTTAGTCCTAGACAAAAAAAATTTAAATGCCACTAACTTCAGCTTTAACTAAAGCTGCTGATACTCCAAGCTATCCTAAATCGCGTTAGCCCAGGTGAGAGAGACCTTCCTATACTGTTTGCATCCATATCACCCAGCTTTTGTCTTCCCCCAAGGGGAAATGAATGTCTCTGCCTTGCTGAAGTATCACATCTTTTTCCTCTGACAGAAGTATAAAAGCACAAGAAAGTTTCTGACCTTACTTTTCTTAATGTGTTATAGATAATAAATAGATCAGGCCGAATTAGGAATGATCAAAATAAGCAATTTTATTATGCGACCTAAATGCGGTCTTTTTTAGCCACAAATCAAAGAGAACAACCCCGAGCCCGGGATCGGCGTCGGGTGAACACACACTGATCCAAGCTCTATCGCCTTGGATTCCCTGTGTTCACGAATGCCATCTCAGTCAGTCTGGTTTTATACTGTTTTTTCAGCCTGGGGCAGAAGTCCTTCTTTCTTTTCATAGCTCCGCATATTCATGTAGTCGCTTTTTTTTCCGCTGGGCTGGACAAAAACCATTTCTGGGAAGCTATATACCTCGGTGAATGGATATCCTGGGTTTCGGGAACCTGGCATTGAGACGTTAAGTACTTTCTGACGACTCTGGATATCTTGATGGGTGATGCTTATCATGCGTTCATGGCTTGGGTGTTTCCTCGGAAGTTTTTTGAAAGGACTCATCTTCAGTGAGGCTGCTCCCATTAAGTTGTAAATGAGGTTGGAGGTTTTTTGTCCACAACTGTGGCGCAGGGGACTGAGGCTTGTGTTTTTAAAGTGGACATAATTTATTTTACCAACTAACATGAATTATTTTATAACACATACTACAACACGAATTACTTATAATACTTATAACATTAATGGAATCTCTGCTGCATGCCCACTAATTAGGTCTTTTTAAAACTGGATAGTAATTGGTCAAGTTTAGGTAGCAACTACAATGACAAGGTGCAGAAATTTTCTGAAGACTTACAAAGTCAGCACATCAGTTTTACCTCCCCCAGACCTTTCTGTGGCCTAGAGCCTCTCATTACAGGATAAATTAATCAACAAATAATTTTCTTCCAAGATTTGGAAGAGTCTCTAAAATTAACAAAGACCACTTTATGAATGCCCCTGAACAGCAGTAATGCAGTATTTTTTTTAGAGTCCCTGGTCAAACATATCTCCTACTTATCTAAATGAAAGCTAAAATGTATCATTATTTTCTTGATTATGATCAAGAATCCAATGTCTGAGCATATACCTATCTGTATTAAACATGGTGAGTTTAAACTAACACATCCTCAGGAATGCTGGCTGCACATCGTGTTATGCTGCAATAAAAGTGTTTCATAGAGATCTATTGTACTGCACTGCTCGCCCCATACAAGGATTCTTTCAATTGCTGCTTGTCTGCCCAGTTACACAGGTGTAGAGATGAAATGCATATGTTTTTCTTGATAAGAATATGAGGATTTGCACATTCATGAACCTTCTGGAAGTTAGAGTGACAGCCAAAATTTTTAACAGCTCCTGAGCAATGAAATCAGACAGTTGCTATCAATTATGCTATTCCTCACACTCAACAGCAAAACACACATTAGATGTAAATTACCTTGAAGAGAGGACAAATGTGGACTGATTCTGGCCTTATCCTTTTAATAACCAAAGCTTTGTACCAATGTCACTAATGATATTCAGCAACCCATTTCAATAGATAGTAAATGCTGCTGTTATACAACTTAAAAAAATTTATATCCTGAATTTGACTCCTGGTAAGAGTGTGTGCTCTTCTTCTGCATTTTGAGCTGTAGAGTACTGAGATGTCCTTTTCCACTGCTGTGATTTCTCACATGCCAGAGCAAGAATATAAGAATTGCATTATGAGCTGACTGGTCTGAGTGTCTTCCCTTCAGCAACATCATTATCTAGGCCACTTCAGAAAGCAAAACACTCCCACGGTAATCATGCTCTTAGATCTACAGGGTTATTAAGCTATAGATCATGCCCATATTCACTTTGGCATCAGAGGCAGCCTCGATGTCTCCACCTCTCTTTTCCTTCTTTGCATTTGAATATCCTTTGGTAAAGATTTTGCCTTGATGCTACATGGAATATTACGACAAGTTAGTTCAAAGAATGTAAATGAAGAGAAGATTGACTGAAGAAGTGTGCCAAGATGTGCTGCAAAGGAACTCTTCTGCCTGAAAAGAAAAAAGCAAAATTATAGAAGATTAGATCTTGAAATGAATCCTATTTCATCTTGTCATTAATGACCTTGGCATAAAAGAAAGAAGTATGCAAATGATTCTATGGTACAAAATTGGACATCTTATCAATATGGCAGATGATGAAAGTAGCAGATGGGAACAGACAAGAAATGCAATCCTATGAAGAGCAAGGTCATGCGCACGTGAACAACTAGTTATAAAGCGGGAGCTCATAACTTGCTAATGAATAGGGATAAAGATCTGAGTGTGTCTACATGAGCACAGCGTAAGTATGTGCCAAAAAACAAGCATTTTGAATCTAGGTGAATTCAGTGACAGATTTCCAACACAGCTAGAGAAGTATCAACACTTACACCTCTAGTAAGATTTTATTTTGAATGCAGGGTAAAATTCTATTCACTCAGGATCAATATTACTCAAACTAGAACCGCTGCATGAGATAGAAATATATAGTTCAAGGAAAGACTGTCAGTGTTTGCTTGGCTAGCAAAGTAGACGAAGTCTGAGAAAGGAAATGCTTATACTCAATTAATGTTTTTTAAAGTGAACCTTGGGGAATTGTGACAACTGTTGTCTAGAATTCTAAAAAATAAAAATTTGAACTGGTTCTCTTTTTATACTCTCTATATACATTTTGCACTTTTCAGATTTAAATACATACAGATTTCATCAGGAAGGATGAGAATCTGATCATATTTTCTCAATCATATTTAGCATTAACTTCCTCTATATTAATAAAAAAATCAATCAATATAGGATTTTAAGTTGTCCTAATTTTAGGACAGTAGCAAGACATATTCCAAACGTCACTGCATTGCAGTAAAGAGGGAGAGGAAGAAAGTTCTTCATTTCTAAGAGGACAATTTTTAATACCACAGATAACATCCAAAATATTTCTGTTCATCTCCTTAATGAATTTCTTTGTGCTAGTTAGAATAATTCTCTTTGAACATGCAAATATGCACAATGTGCTTTAAGCAAAGTCAAAGTTATTAAAAACCTGAAATGCTCTTCTTTAATCCCTATTAATAATTTTATAAATGCACTGTTCTGATAATCCTCACAAGAGAGTATTAGGACACATACATTTTTTAAGATGAAAGCTGCATTCAAGAGTTGCTCAAACTGTACAAAAAATAGTCTTGTGAACTACCTTGAACACAGATTTACTGAGTTTTAAACTGGCACTTCATCCCTGTTTCAGCAAGCGTCCTCTGCAGATTTAATGATCAGGAACATCCTCCTGATGCACGCTGGGAGATACGGCTGCAGGGTCCAGACCGCAGCAGACACCGTGTCAGATGAGACAGAGCTGCTTGTTAGGGGTGAGTACTCTTGTGGTTCCCCCCTGAAAACACAATCACCACACACAGTTGTACCAGGGACTTTTAAATAAGCGAGCTTCAGGCACGTCTCTGCCACACAGCAGTCCTCAGATTTTATGTTATTGAAGCCATTTGTGATTAACCTGCTGTCTTTAAAAGCAGTTTCACCATAAACTGACCTGCAGACACTGCAAAGAGAAACACAAGACTGTGGGTTAATGGACACTTTTAAGAGAGGTAACATCACAAATGATATACCAGATTAGCTAAAATGCAGACAATTAGCCTTCACAGACCTGTGTAAGATAGGTATAATGAGTTCTTTGTTATTCAATGTGATGCTTTGCATTTCATCTTATGGTCAAGCCATTCTTTGAGTTTTAGCAGTTTAGGAGCATTCATTCATTTCCTAAGAGGGGTGCCCATGCAGCATTTTGTAAAATTATAGACATGAATGATGAAACAGAAGCTCCAGAATATGAAAACAATTTGGGTTTTTCCACATATGGAATTGTTACCACCAATTGTTTACTGCATATTTATGCTCAGTCCTATAATCTGTTAAACTGTTTCACCTGTCATTGAACATTCCTGATTATGCAGAGGTATGCAGAGTCCTTTTCCTGAAAGACCCCTGATCATACCAAGGATGCCAACTAGTTTACAGTAAAGCAGGGTACCAGCACCATCTCTGCCTTCCATTAAGCAGAGTGTTTCTGCATTCTGCACTACCTGTATATGTGTGTGTGCGTGTGTGTGTGTGTGTGTGCGCGCGGAAACACCCTTTCGAAATAATAAGTCAAGGTAGATATTCTATTAACATTTGAAAAACTCCAGAAAAGAATAATATCAAAATTATTTGGGTATTATTATTTTTCAAAGATATTTATTTCACCACATTCCACAATGTCTTTAGATTTGATGTGTTCCTACCCACCACTTTTAGGGTAAATATATGTTTTAAATGATAAAGAATATTTCTGGCTGACTGCAGGGCTCTTCATGTTTTCTTGAAAGTAATAGGTAAATATTTCCATAAAGACACTTTGAGGACTGTCAGATTTCTATGAGCTATGGCACTATTGGGATGGTTGTATTCAGTTGACTCGCCATGTAATTCCATTTTAGCTGCCTTATGAAATCTGATTCATCCTTCTGGATTATGCATGGCCTTTTGTGTTAACTTTGTCTGTCTCAGAGAGGAGCTGGAGGCTCTATGGACAGGCAAGGTAATCTCAACTTTAAATTGAACTTTTGTGACAAAAAGGTCTTAGTTATTATCTAGGATAGACTGATTACAAAATTATTTTTTAAAAATGCTGGTTATATAAATTAGTTTATTGAACTTCCTGTAGAAATGAAATTCTTCTCTGAGGAAGAGGTCTGAGATCAAATTTTTAAAAAGGCATTGTAAGAAGTATCAGGATGAATTTATGTGAGTCTCATCACTGTGTCACCATGCTGTTGAAATAAAAGCTATAACTTCTTTGTAGTGGAATTTGAATTCAAATATACTTCGCTTACAATTTTCTCCTTTTCTTGTTTCTACAGCTGGATAGTTTTAAGATAGAACAATAAATTTTGTTTTGTATTGCAGAAAATAAATATTTAAAGCACCTTCAGTATAGAATTGTGAATGACTAGTCCTTACAGACTTCAACAGTGCAAAAATCAAAAACATTTATGAGAATCTAATCTATCTCTCCTTATACTTTTACAGGAACTTAATTTTCATTTCCATATCTCTAATTCATTTTTCTCCCCTATTGCAGCCTGTAGAGTGCACTTACTGGTGTGCAATTTGACACCAGTGATCCCAAATTGCAGCACCTTTCAAACTTCTTTATGCTTAGCTTCCAGTGATATTGGACATCTCTTATGAGCAGATACCATCAGAAACAGATGTTTCAGTAAATATTTCAGTTAACTCTGAAGAATTCCACCTGACAAAGGATGTCATCTTCTATGAAGAAAACTCATGCAGTAAAGTTTGTAATCTAAAGCCATATTATTCTTTATTTCCAGTACAGTTTAGAGTTAAAATAATTGCATCTTATACATATTACAAAATATTCTTTGCTTTTAATTGTTACAGCCCATAGCCAAACTGAGACAGCAGAAGCTTTGTTATGAGCTCTTACATGTATTGATATAAGCAAACCTACAGCACATCCTTGATCTGACCTTACTTTCTCTCCTTTTGCCTCTGCAGAAAATGCCAGTGACAATACTGATAATATCATACCAGCATATAACTCTAATTCAATCATTACTTTTATTATAGGGTTCATATGGTATTTTAATAAACCATTGTAATTTTTTTCTTGAAAAATTGTTCTCCTTACAATGTTTCTACATGAAATAAATTGGACATAGAGAATAAATTAAATTAAAATAATCTCATTCCCCCTCCTTTAGATATTCATGAATATCAGAATTACTGCCACTAGCAAATTGATTAAATTTAAACTCAAGTATGCATTCAACTGGTTCACTATTTTTAAGTCACAGGACTTCATGTCAGAACTTAATTACAAGTGACTTAGAAGAAAGAGTACTGTACCTCGCTGCAGCCTCCTCAGATGGAGGAAGCAGAAACAAACTTGGCAGACTTCTGTTGCTCGAAAGTAACATCATGATTTTTAACAGGCACACAATGCACCACTGTATTTTCAAGGAAGTTCAGTGTCTCAGGAGACATTGTGTAGTATTGTCGGGAAAACACAGAGTATCCTTAAAAAATATTTATCTATTTTGAAAACATTTTTACTACTTGCTCTACTGGAAGTTCCCTTGAATATATGCCAGAGAATGTCATTATTTTTGCCCTTGTTCTTCTTTGCTCTGAATTAGACAATGAAAGTTAAATTCCAAAAATATCATCAATGAAAGACAACACAAAGAACAGAGTATGTACAGTGCCAAGTAAATCTCAATTTCTTTGAGTCTAATTACTTATAAGAAGGTAATTAATGGTGCAAGAAGATTCTTGAATTTACTGCATATATACCTGTGTGTGTATGCGAAAAACAAAGGAAATAAAGACAGCAGCACATTTCTATTGTTCAACTTTCCATAATGTGTTATACATTTTTTAAACTCAAAATTTAAATTTTCAAATTCACTACCTCACAGGTCTTGAATTTAGGTAATTTGCAGTGAAAAATATATCTAATATTTTTCAGTAATAATTGTGACCTAGTGAATCGCTTTCAGGAAAATTTCAAAAGTATATAAAAAAATATTGTGCCATGTTTCAACAAAATCAGGCTTCAACTCATATGAACTAACTACTCAAAAAAACCTTCTAAATAGTTCTCTAAGGGCTTTGAAAATGTGATTAAACTATATATATCAAAGTAAGAAAAACTTTTGAGTGGTCCCTAGCATTTTTTTTTTCTAATGCTGCCATTAATGTGGGTTTATTTTAATTAGGAAGAGATGTTCTGTGGCTGGACCTGTCAGACAGAACATTAGCTTTCCAAATTAAATGTCTTGCATTTTATTCGTGAAGTGGGCTGTGAGTGAGAAGTATTTTGGTAGAATCATGCTGGTCAACAATGACCTTCAAGGGTGGGCTGTCCTGACATACCTGTCATCATCTGTTTATATTCAGGTAAGTTACTATCTAACCCATCAAAGTATTTCCTCTCCAAAATACAGCTCTACGAAATTCTCTGCAATTCATCATCACAGGTTGTTTTTACTATTAGGTGCCTAAAATAAAAAGCCATGATCTTTTATTCATCTGAGATCCAACATCCCTTCTAGATAAACACATTGATTCTGTAGAGGTCCCCAGAGAATCCTTTACTCTCTGGATATGGGGAGGATGAGAGAAGATTCAGATCAAAGGCCAGAACTGACTTAAGGCAGAAGAGGTAATGTCAATCACTTTCAACTTAGCTCAGCAGCTGCAGTGCTCATCTATGAGGTAGGATAAATCTTTTTATGTGCCTCAGACCACAACTCAAAATCACACTTTCTCCTTAAAAGCATGCTATACCTGCAGGTGTCTGTTAGGTGGGATCAAGATATGTTCAAGCCTCTTTCTAAGGCAGAGGAGACAGGAGCACAGAAGTCAGGTGACAAACAAATGAACACCTGAATCCGTAGGGCACAATTTAGGGCATCTCCAGTAATCCTAATATTTTCCCTCAGGTGAACCTCTGTCAATAGTTTAAGCCAATACACTGAACTATTTATTGGAAAGGGAAAAGCTAAATAGCTTTATAAAAGCTAAATAATAGGCATGCCACCCTCTGAACCAGGTTGCTCTCCTTTGGGGCAATGACGGAGATAGTGGTAAATTTTCTGAAATATTTTCTGGAAGACAGTCATCAGAGCCCATAAAAGCAGAAGATATATAGGCTGATACATCTCAAGGACATCTAGAAGAGAAAACAGCTTTTCACAGAAGCTGGTAACTATTCTGCCACCAGGTCTGCATGAATTTGATACCTTAAGTGCAATCCCATGACAGAAATTATGTATGTCTGATGATCAAAGAAATAGTTTCAGTGGAGTGAATGAATGCAACAAAAATCACCGTTATGGGCTTACCTTCCTGACAACCAAGTCATTTCCTGATTTCATTTCATTTATGTCTTCTGTTTGCTCACCCAAGGAAATACAGAATACCTGTCTGCAAACAAGAATGCAAACAAGAATGTTTACAGGAGAATACAGATGTTCACTACACAATAACAAATGCTTTCCTCAGCACATTAAGTCAAGAGCTATTTAAGAAGTAGAAGTGATTTATGACTTTTACGAATGTCAGTCCTGTCCTTGACATCAATCCAAGAATAGTTTTTCCATGTTGTGTGCATTTTTTGGCTACCAGCCTTTACTTATCCAACCAGATCTTCAACTCACAGCAAATATCAAGTAGCAGAGGAGCAGAAGAGCAGAATGCTACAGCTTGGCTGGTTTTCCACCTAACATTGGCACACTAGTAGTCGAGTTGTCTCTGTACTGATTTTTCACAAAGGAGTGATTACCTAAACAGAAGGCTCTAATACAGGATAAATATACACTCCATGTTCTGACACTAATGATATGATCACAAACATGGGTACCAAACATCCAAGTACCAGCCAGGAGACCTGCCTCTCACAGATGTCTCAGGTGATCTTGTAGCCAACAATGTGTCAGCTTTTCTTGAGACAATGCCTACTTGGTGAATTAATTTGTGTTTTAAAGCATGGCTTCCAAAAAGGGCTTATTAGATTCTTATTTTCCATTATGCTCTTGAAATCTGAAGCTATCTGTTCTTTCATGTTTTCACTACAGAGGATATCTAAATGATCCCATGCTTCAACTATGTTTTGCTGTAAAGATGTTTAGACCAAGAAATACTTTTATCATAAAGAGGTTGACACTATGAAAGGGATGACCCTTACTACAGTTTGCAAAATCCATTATACAGTGACTGGGAGGTTTTGAAGAACATCAGCAGAAGTCACAGATAAGAGCAAAAGGCTACTTCTTACATTTACTTTAGCAAAAAGTATCTCTTTTCTCTTAAAACACACAATTTCTAATGAACTCATTTGAAGCACTGCTTTGCCATAGGCTACAAGAAAAGAAAAAGCTTGAGTAGAAAAATGTCCTACCAAAGCTGTTTATTATGTATTCCTTGCTCTATCTTCTGCAAGTTTGGAGGGTTGACTGGAGAAAAGTATCTGTAGTTCAGCAAAGAAAAACAGTGGAAGTTGGGAACACCACACAAGAGTCTAATTTGCTTTCACAGAACTCATCTTGAGGCTTCCTATAGTCAACTACAGGTAGAGATCCCTTTTACATACACTGATCTGAGTAGCAGTCCTGATTCAGCAGCAGCTTCCAAGAATAACAGTTTCTTACAGATTAGAGGATCAGCACAAAACCTACTATAATATTTAGCTCATATGGATGGGGACAGTGCTTCAATAAGAACAGAGTGAGTGATTTTTGTTATATAAACCTCCATATTGGTAGAGATGATAGTGACACCACACACACCAGAGTAGTTATTTTTCACAGTTGTTCATTTCATGCATGACATTCCTTTTTAGAAGCATCATGACTGAGTTAGAAATAAAAAGTTGGGAAGCAAAAAGATAGGTTTACATCTGTGAAAGCTTCAGTGCCTAATCAATGCTACCAAGTCTCCAGGATTTTTACGCTTATTTAATAAAGGAAAAGTTTTTATCATAACAAATTACTGGTTTTAGCAACAATAAGTTTTCAAATTAATTCCATCAACTCTTACTTGTAAATTTGTCTTGCAAAGCTGGTTTACAATTCATTATAACGAAAAGAGTAAGTTGTTTTGGTTTCAAACTACTCAGAGAGATGCTGGATGCTGCATTATGCACTGTCAGCTCCAAGCTTTGTTTCTTTAAAACTTCTCCACCTACTTGCAGAGGAGCAAAGACTACCAGTCTCAGAATTACTTACTCAGTGTTTGAATTTCTACAGTGTTAACAGTGTAAACAAAGGTAGTGAGGGTTGGCAGTACAAGGTAACTAAGCCTGGGAGAGTGTAGCTAAGCAGATGACAGTTAGGTCTCTGCCAGGAAACTACAGCAATTCAGCAGCCAGGCAAGTTTGCTCAAGTTTTGAATTTGAGGTGCTAACTAATGACATGTGCCATTTTCTAAAACAGAAAATATTTCAAATAAATAAAATGCATAGAAATTATTTATTAGTTTCCTTTTTTTTATCAACGATCATATAAAAGATCATTTCAGCACATCTAGTTCCCTTAATAGTTTATATATGTTTAGATACACAGATAGATAGATGCAGAGATAGATATATGGCTATCACTCTCTACAACTACCTGGAAGCAGGCTTTAGTGAGGCAGGGGTTCATCCCTTCTCCCATGTAACAAGTATCAGGATTAGACAAAATGGACTCAAGTTGCATCTGGAGAGCTTTAGATTAGATATTAGGAAAAAAAATCATCCCTGAAAGGGTAGTATTGGAATGTGCTGCCCAGAGAATTGGTGGAATCACAAACTGTGGAAGTGTTCAAAAGGTGCATGTTTGAGGAACTGGTGATGAATATGATAGGGCTAAGTTAATGATTGGACTCGATAATCTTAGAGGTCTTTTCCAACCTTAATGATTCTATTATTTCATAATTTTATAGAAGTACTCTATAAAATGTTTTTATATCACATATATACTATGAAATATACTTTGGGAGAAATAGTGTATTGGTGTCAGTTATACTAAAAATAGGCCTGTGCTCTCTAAGCATAAATACTGTTAAATTTATTTACAGTGGTACGTTATTCATCTACACTTTAGTATTTTAGTAGATTTAGATGCCAGCTATTTTCTGCATATTTTAGTAATAGTTTATTCACTGTTGTTTGCTTTTATTATCCTTTTCACTCCTACTGATCAAATTGTGTTTTATATTTTTATGGACGTCAACAGACATTGTGATTTTCCAAGGGTTAAAAAAAACATGGCCCAGTCCTCTTAGTTCTCTCGATCAATGCTATATACCTTAGGAGACTTATGAGCATATACAGAACTAATTAAAATCCTTTGACCAGTAGAAATATTAGTACAAAAAAGAAACAAAACAAAACAAATAAAAACATGGCAGGAAGCTTCTTTAAAACTGGAATGAAAATAAGCTTCCTCCTACAGTATAAAACATGTATTTTAGGACTGTGCCCTGAGACCTCACCAAATGTACTGTGCATGCCTACTGTAAGTTATGTAAGTATTGAGATCAAACATCTCCCTGCAAGTTGTAAGACGTTGAAATAAAGCAGAGCACAGTCCGGTAGTGTGAAGGGTTGAAAGTCTTTGTGACTAATATCTGTGGTTTGAGTACACATTTTGAGGTCTAAAAATGAAATAAAAAGGTTAAAGCTATTCATCTTATAGGCTGGCAAAACTAGAAATCTAAGCAACAAATCCACTCTTATCCTTCATTTTTTGAGAAGTAGTGTTTCCTCTGAACTCCAGTGACCCGGACAAATATAACGCAGGAACTGCTGGTTAGGTTGACCACCCTGCTCCTTTCTGTTGTGATATTGCCAATAAAACTTAAAGACAAGTACTTGGGCTTAAAGGCCTTCAAACACATTATTAAATGGAACGTAAACAAGGTCAGCAGATTCTTGCTGGTCCTTGAAATTACATTTGAGCTGTAGCAAAGGCCAGGAAGATGCCCTGAACACAGACCCCATTATTTGGACTCACAGAATATGTCCATAATACAGAACTGTTCCCTGAGGCCAGTGGGTACAGCAGAGTTCCGATTCACATGCATTGCCAGTCTCCCTCCCTCAGGAAGGGCATGGCAAACTGCATGTGAGGATTTGCCCCAGTAGTCCATTAATTGTGCCAAAACGTTGGTTGGAAAAGACATAATTTCACAGGACTTGAGGAACTGTGATTGAGTCTGTCTGCCAATATAAGAGCAGGTAGGATCAGGGCTAGAGTTCTGATCTGTACTTTGGCCCTCTTCAGTGTATCATTCAATACATTTATAACATTGGAAGATAGTATATTACTGTAGATGAAGAATTAGCCCTTTAGCCCACAAACTTCACCAAAATATTTCCAGCAATTTGATCTTGTAATAGAACCTTTAATTTATTTTTAAATGTATATTTAATGTTATGAAAGGGAAATACATTCATATCTTTAAAAAGCTTTTTTTCCAAGAGTTTAAAAAAATGATCCTTTGTTCTAAGAAGCATTGACCTAGAGGTATTAACTTAATTCATTCAAAAAGTGTCTAGAAACAAATACTAAATTAGAGATCAGGTGTGATGACGTTTATGTACTCAATGCCTGAAAGAGACACATGTAGTTCTGGGAGTGCTGGTACCCGCATTAGGACTGCAGAGAGTGAAGGAAGTGGCCAGGGTTGGGACAGCTGGCAAGGGATGCCCTGTAGCACTCAATGTAGTCAGCAGGCCATGCCAAAGAAAGAGACACTTCTAAAACTCAGTCTCTTACTCTGTTTGGGACCAGCTATGGATACCATCCATGATCAATTCCTAGGCTAGGAACTAGCACTTTTACACCTTCGATGAAATTCAGGTACCCTGAGCTGTCCATACATTGGTGTCAACAGCTACCACTACACAAAAGTCCAGCTCAGAGGTTCTGCACTCCAGTCTAGAATCTGAGCTCACAAAAATCAGCACCTCTCAAGGCTACCTCATCCAAATTCACTACTTTTAGGTTTTCACAGGGCAGAAAATCATCAGGGCAAAGGGGCACAACATGACATAGATACCAATAAAGGACTTCTCAGGCAGGACATCAGGGTTTCTCTTGACCTTGATCCCTGAAATTAGTTGAGATTATGCAGGCTGAAATAGCCAATCAATGTCTTCTCCTTCCTAACTTCCAACCCTAAGCCTAACCTTCCTGTCTATCCTGACGCTGGCTGGGTTATAACCTCTCCATCTGCCCACAGCCCTTACGGACCTTACAGAAACCACAGTGGAGGGACTGGTGTTATGGATGTATCCATTAAAACCAGGGTATCTCTAACATCTCCTATATATCCAAATTTCTCTCCATCATCTCCTCCACCATGTGCAAACACATTTTCTGTCATAGCTGGGTGCAGCAAAAGGGATTTATGCTGCAACAGTCAAGCTCCTGTTTTATGCAGCAGTTTTATGTGCCTTTCCACTATTCTGTAGTTACTGCCTCTTTCTTATCCTCTTTTTCTCCCTCTCACCCTCTTGATGACAAGCCAGTGGACCTTGTCATTCAAAAAGCAAAAATCTTCAGGTCAAGAAATCTGTGTTTGTGAACTGCTACATATCAAGCTTCTTAGCTGTTTGGTAAAAGTAAGTATTCTCCTGGGCAGGCAGCAGTGAAGTAAATCAGTGCACATTCTGGGATTCACAGGAAAGGGCAAAGACTCATTGAAAGACTACAGCTATTATTGGTAATTGTTTTTCAAGAACTCTCACATTAACATTGTATCATGGCAAGCAATCTAACAACCTCTCAGGATGATCATTTCAACAATAAAAAGATACATAAAACAATTTTGCCAAAATGCAGTCATGCATGTCCTGGAATGAAGTATCAATCTTCGGAATTGCTCTGAAAGGAGATAACTGACTAATATCCTTGACAGTGGGTTCCCAGTGCTCCTAGAGTTCTATAAGAGCCTATCACAGCCCCAAATGTCTTCTTCATGAAGGTCGACTGTGCTATAGTGCATTTATGACCAGCCATTTTCTGTCTGGTTTCCAGATAAGCATTTGAACAGATCATGCATTTTTTTCCTCAATTGGCTATTCTCAGCTAAAAAATTGTTTTAGAGATCCTGAGCAATAACACAGCCCTTGGGAGAAAAGCCTTTCTGCATTAGCCATCTGACTGACACCATGAATGATTACATCCAAGCATCAAATTTAATGAGATTTCTACAAAAATGAGTGACATCTGCATAGCACTCATGTCCTGGCTAACTGTCATACATTTGTCATCACTGAGGCCTTTGTCCTTTATTAATCCACTTTCAAGAATGCCTGCTGTTTAAATTGAAATGCTTTTTAGCAGTCACCCTGCAGACTGTGTAAGAGCACACATCTCCAAAAGCATAATGACACATTGTCATGCCTAGGAATGCATTTAAAACATTTTAAAAACAGGAGAGAACTCTGACAACAAAATATATTGAGAATTTAGCAGGGGATGTCTGTATAAATATTATTTCACATTCTTTTATATAAGCAAGGTGCATATATTCTTTTGTTATAATATAGTGGCTAGAAACTCTTTAACAATATTCAGAGTGCATGGGAGAAATATTGCTATCAAGGAAATGCACTAAAATATTTCCCTTTAATTTTGTTTGTGCTTGGGACCATTATATAATTCTGGGCCTAGGGCTCCAACCCAGTAAAAGCATATGATTGTATCAAAATCACAGCTTTCCTCTAAAATTTCCCTCATGGCTACAAATAAAAATTTCACTAATATTTTCCTATATCAGCCAATAGCCTGAAACAGTAGAAGATGGAGATTGAAGAATCACCCTATTTTATTAAGTTAGCCCCAGGACTTTCTCCTCTGAGACAAAGATCTGACCTGGTGCTTCCCAGCAAAGAGCAGCAAACACTCAGCAGGAAGGCAGGAGTGCAGAGAACACACCTTTCTGCCATGTTTTCTCTGAGGAAGAAAAGCAAGAAATTTCCACTGCAAATGGGATGGGACTCCGGAAGGCCAAGAGCTGCAAGGTGCCCATCTGGTGGCACCATCTTATTCCAGTCATTGTTTCAATTCAATCAAAGGCAGCAGCAAAGTCAAGCCTGGTGAGCAGGCAAATCAGGGAAGAGGAGAGATTCCCAGCAATGAAGAAGTTCATTGCCCATGGAAGAGGAAAACCTTGTTTCTTCTTCCTATGGCCCAGAGCCATACCCTGAGATTCTGTGAAGACTGCAATGTGTTGTGAAGACAATATTCTTCCATCATACATCCATAGTACTAAACTTTACTGAATTGAATCTCCTGAATTTCAAGCATTTGTTTCTCTTTCTTGTTGCTATTATTTCTAAATGCCATATTATTCCAACATTTTATTGTCAATTAGTTGCTTGTAGATAATTGTCAAGCAAATAGAGCGCAATTTGCTCTCTCATTTTTAGGATTTAATGTTTCTTTCACTCTGAAGATATTGAGTCCAACTATTACAAAATTCTGACCCTACTGCTGTCACAGTTCAAGTAACCATGTTTTAGTTGAAGGCATATCAGAGAAAACATAAAACTGTTAGCAGCTGAAAATGACAAAAAACCACAGTATGTACAAATACTTCAATTAATGGGCTTTTTTAGCCTTTGATGTTCAGATAAATTTGTTTCTACTCTTGGACTAACAAACCCAGCCAGTAAAAGATTTGATTGCATGAAATAATACTAAAATATAAAAATGCTGAACTCTGCAGTGCAGAAATACTGGCTGCAACTTCCTCTTCAAAGGGAGGCACCAGATTCCTGTGTCTGCCACCTTGATCTGCAGGTGCTGAGCTCTGACATTTCAGCAAGTGGGACCACATCACGCACCAGAGCTCAGAGGAATGGAGGTTTTCAATGGTCCTACTCTGCTACAGCTCATGATATGTTCAAACAGCAATGGGCTCCCTCAAAATTGTACCAGCAATGGCTTTCTGTTAATGAAGTTTTGTTCCCTTCCTGCAGTTCGGTTTTCGGAGAAAGTGTCCATTAGTGCTCCACAATCCTCCATCTGTGCAGGAGTAGAAGCAAAAACATCAGCCTTCAATACCAAGAAGATGGAAAACAACTAGAAGTGCTTGAATGCCAAAAAATATATATTTTTCATAGATAATTATAGCTATTAATAATATGAATATTTTATGGAAGTATCAAGTTCTGTCCTCCAGGATTTATGTAAGCTTTTAAGTATAAGAAACCACAAGAAAGAGGTTTCTTTTGCATTTACACATGAAAGACACACATTTTCCCCAAAATGTCAGGTTAAAATCTATGGAGGAAGATCCTGAATCAAGACAAATTTGCCTCCAATTTAGTTCGGCAAGTGTAAATGGACCATGTTTTCAAACACCAGTCATATCAATCACCAAGAAGAATTAAATAATGAAATTATGGATGGGAGTGGGATGTTACAGCTACATTTTTCTTTGTAAATCATGTTTGTTACCAGAGACCTCATTTACTGCAGCAGTGACATGGCCTATACAAATGATGATTAACATATTCTCATTTAGAGCAGCTAAATGGAATATACAATCCCTTACTTTTCAAATTAAGACACTTTCATGTGATTTTTATTGAGTTTTAATGGCCCCTAAGTAATTTTCAGCTTTTAAAATATTTGGGTTTGGGTTTTTTATTTTAGTTTTAGTAGCTTTCAATCAAACAATTAATGGACTTCCAGCAGGAATCCAGGCAGCTTTCCTGAGTAAGTGAGTTGAGAAAAAGGATGAAAGCTGCATTCTTGATTCAGGTATTCTTAATATTATTGCTTTTCACTTAAAACATCCTCATGTCCTTCATTTTTCTTACTATCTGTCTTTCCTGCTGACAAGTTTCCCACAAAGAGAAGGGGTGATTGTGGCTGTTCAGTTTAGCCTGGATGCTTCTTCAAGTTCCTCTTTTTTCCTCTAATTTTAGGTCCAGAACAATTATAACGGAGTTTTGGGGGTGTTTTTTAATCTGTTTCCACTTTTAGTTCTTCTGCTGCCACTCTGACAAGTTATTTGATGTTCACTTACACAGCATCTAAGGAATAGCAACAATCACAGTTTACCATCAGAAATCATGGAAACGAGGTATCTCCATGATGTAGTACTATATATCTCGGTTCTCGTATTTCTTGGATATTGAACTCCACTGGGTCCCTACAGAATGCATCTCCTATATTAATGCTGCACATCCACGATGATGGTGTAGTCTGTTTGATTATTCCACTTTATTTCTAGGTCCTCCTGGTCCCCCAGGGGTTGTAATAGTGGAGGAAATTACAGACACAACAGCAACACTCTCCTGGAGTCCTGGGGCAGACAATCACAGCCCTATCTCCCTCTACAACCTGCAAGCACGCAGTCCATTTTCTCTTGGCTGGCAGACCGTAAAAACAGGTGAGAAAAATTTTCAAACAGCACAAATAGACTGTTCAAAACTCCTGATCATAACAGTAATAATCACTGGCAACTACAGAAACAGATACTCATAAGAAAAAATGACAAATTAAAATCACTGATTATTTTTCTTGCTTTTATTCCTTTTGTGTTACTTAGCAACAGCTCTGAAAGGACAACAACCTGCCACGATGCATCTCTGAATAAGCAGAAAGCTCTCCCCTAAATCCTTCAATCTGTGTCTTTTCAGGAATACTACAGTGCCAAAAACCTAGCTGTGATTTCTGACATATTAGATCCTTGATGTCGATCATTTCTAATGACCATGTTGTACCACAAAATCTACCTTCTACTGAGACACTGCACATCAGCTTCAGATTTCTGAGTAACCTATACATTTCTTTACTGTCTGCAGTTCCAGATCTGATAAGTGGTGACATGGAGTCTGCTATGGCTGTGGAACTGAACCCGTGGGTGGAGTATGAGTTCAGAGTAGTAGCAACCAATAAAATTGGGACTGGAGACCCAAGTGCACCATCACGAGTGGTCAGAACCAACGAAGCAGGTAAGGAGAGGATAAAGAGGTTATTTTTACAGCACTTTAAGAAACAAGAACTGCTTTAATGTAATAATAGACCTAATCTCTTTTCACTGATACACATCTGTCTGTCCAGTAATCATTGTTCCAAGATGATATTCCTTATAGTGGGGAGCCAGTTTGTTTTAATTACAGGAATATAACTTAGAGAAATGTCAAAAAAACCTATTCCCTGCTCTTCTGCTCCATCTGAGCTGCCTTATTTTTTATCTTGCGCTTAAGCCATTGCTGTCTTCCCTCTGATAAACTACTGCTGCTCTTAAATTAGGCTGTTTTGCAGTCTTTTCAAACAACTGCTCCTAAGCAGCCTCTTCCCCAAAATTTTTCACAACTCCTCTCACTGAGAGCTTGTGGAATTTTTTTCAGCAAGATAGTGAACTCATGAATAGCTGATTAATTTAAAATACCTTGTATTCTAAGTGTTTCTTTGTCTTGCACACTCTACTGTGAACAGTTACTACATTTTAATAAATGTAACTGTATTTCTAATTAGCATGATACTGTGGGAGACCAGAAAAACGAAATATCCTATTTAGGTCTCTTGAATGTTACAATGGACTCGTAAGATTTGGAATAATTGACAATAATGGTCAGAATGAAGGTAGATAAAGATAAAGAAGATGAAGAAGGACTGGGAATCTAATAAAAATACCTAGGCACTTAGAAAGTTATGTTAAAAGAAGCAGAAAGAGACAGAGATATGATTTGGACAAAGCCTCAGATGTCAGAACACTTTCAGATTATTCTTCATTCTTCCTTGTTATTTAGGATGCCTAGACAGATTATTTTGTGTTTTGATGTTTCATCAGTTGAATAATTTTTAAGTAGCTTGTTGCACCACTCTGAAGACCTCATGCCTGCCTCCTCAGAGACCTTCCCACAGGCGCTGGGAGCTGCTGTGAGGTCTCCTCAGAACCATCACGCTGGGCTGAACAAGCTCAGCTTCCCCAGCCTCTCTTCACAAGGCAACTGCTCCAGCCCCCCCTCCTCCCCTGTGGTCTCCCCTGAACTTGTACTAGTTGATCAATGTCTTTCACATTGTGGCACCCAAAATTGGATGCCCTATTTCAGATGAAGTCTAACAAATCTATTTGCAGTTGTAATAAGACACATTTATGTTTTCCTGCTTTAAATAACAGTGCAGTTGCTACCTGATATTAAATTTCACTGTACAATCACAGAACAGCACTGAAGTAATCTGATTCTCATTCTTGCATGTTGAAAGATGCTTACTTTTAAACTTTCCTTCTCACCTTCTTCAAGCTTCCCACAGTGTGAAACTCAACAACTTGATAGCAGAAACTTCAGATGCTCCATACTTTGTTCCATTAAGAAAAGGAGGAATTGAAGATGAAATCAAAAGCACAAAGTAGTTCCATCTCAAATTATTTTTTTAAGAAGTCTCCCTTTTTTCACCACCATTATTCTTTCCTTAATTTTGTACGATATTTCATTGGCAGTACAAATTCTTCTGGACCCTAATGTTTGAAAAACTATTTATTCAGATGATACATATCAGAGAGGACAAAAGCATTCCAAAAAAATTTAATCCTGAAATATGTTGCACCCCTGGTGTTATGCTCTTTCAGAGTGAGGAATATTTTCCCTGTTTTTACAAGGATGATTCTGTATTTTAATCGACCAGGTGCAGTTGAACTGTTCGCTTAAGTTTTTCTGACAAACTGAAGTTTGAAAATGTTAGATTTCATCCAGCTGTCATGTTTTTATGCTACTTCTTCTTCTAGCCCAATGTTTAACAAACTAAGCCTCTATTTGCTAAAATATATTCTTATAACTCAAGTGAAACTCTCTTTAATGCATATTCATTTTCAATATTCTTTGCAACTTTACCTCCATAAAAATGCACTGATAAATCATAATATTGATCAGCAAAAACAAAATTGTGGAAAAGACAAAGCATGTAATGTGTGATGAACTTCCATTTCGTAATTGGTATTTGTTTCTGGGTAACGCTCCACTGTTATTGCCCTCATAAAGAACAGAATCTTTAACACAAGAAACAATATAGAATCTGCACAGAATTGTTTAATTGGAACAATAAAACAATGGGTTCTGCTTTAAATAAAGAACAAAATAAATTAAAAAAGCCCAAACTCTTACACATCTAGTTCTTTGAAAAATAGCATACTGCACATAATATGTATGGCACTCTTGAAATGCCAGAGCCTTCATGATCAGCTTCATTCAGGCAGTCAGTTTTTCCTGAACTTCAGATATTCCTGAAATTCAGAGTCTGTTGCCTCTGTATTCTGAAATGCCTTTCACTGATTTTGAGAATTATCACCCTTGGTGTAGTTTTCAGATGCCAAAGAGACAAGAAACCAGTAATAGTTTTCATTGTCTGACAACAGTTTTCATATGGGTTTTCAAATTAGCACATCATTGTCTATCTTAGTGAACCCATTGATCCATTATTTTTCACAGCCTCACTATTACTAATTTTTTTATCTGAAAGCTTCAAGGGAAACTGTCTATTAGCATGATGCCAAATTCTAATATCATATTTCTCAATTCTGAAAAGACACTTATGTGATCGGTCATATTTCAGGAAGAACATGGCATGAACCTCTACTCATGACCCAGGCAGAATAACCCGGCTATTTGCACTGATGGTAGATCTGGCCCACAAGTGCAATGGGCAGGTTGTCCCTGCACTTGGTGGAAATCCAGAAATATCCACCTCCCAGCTGAGAAAGTGACCATGGCTCGTGTTCAGAAGAGTTGAGACCCATCAGGCTGAATGGTAGCTGTGTAGACAATCCACAGGGGCAGCAAATGTGTGATTCTGGTTCCATTATTTCACAGTTAAATGGAAATCTGCATCTGTATATTTTAGTGGCACAAGAAAATTTGACTGGAGACTAAAGTCTTTTTTCATCCCCACACCTCACTTATTTTATCACTCCTTATCCAAGATACAATACCTTATATTAGTCCATTATCTAAAAATACCTATGAAAATTATAATTCAGATGGTGTAAGGAAACCAACAGAATAATAAACAAGTTCCGACTCGCTTTAATTTTTTAATTAAACTCTAATCTTGTTACTTAGCTCATATTTAGTTAACATGATTGCTTTTCATTGCTACTTCCATTGGAACAGATAATACCGCAATTATCTGGCACATCTAACTTACAGCCAGCTGCTACATTTCTGTCAGTTCTAGCCTTGATACATCTTTTCCAGGTCCACAAGTTGCAAAGAGCCAATAACATGAATTTAAACACGTCTGGCATTCCACTAAGACAGTCGGGGCATTTGAAGCCTGGAGGCAAAGCATCAATTACATTATCTATTCATGGGGAAACATGGAGAGAGAGAAATTGAGTAGAATCAGAGTTTAACCTGTTAATCATGCATGCAAACTTGATTTTATGAGGTAACAATGTAATGCACTATATTAGTAGCAGACTGTACACTGGCTTTATTTTTAATAAGTCCTTATGTTCCATTAAGTTGCCCTTATTCTCAGACAGAATTGCTTCACAGCATAACAAAAAATGTCTCTGTACCAGGAAAAAAGTTTATCATTTTAGGCCACCTTTATCTTCAGGGGTTTTTGTTGTTGGGAGTACTGTTTAATTTGTGATTTGTATAAAAAAAAAGTTCCAGCTTTTCCCTTTATCAAAACTATTTTTGCACTAGAAAATAAATAAAAATTGATAACCTGCTGTATCTGGGACATTTGCAGATGATGACATGATGTACTAAATCCTTTGCAGAAAATGTGATTTTTTCCATGAAGGAAAACAAAAGGAGAAAGTAGGCTGTAATCACTGACTAGAGGCTACTTAGACTTTGGTTTGCAGGCTCAAACTAATATTGACAAGGAATCCAAATATGCATGTGACAGAAGATAGAGCAGAAAAGCACCTGCATTTGTCCCATATATGCCTGCCACAGCATGCAGGATTTCAGCCCAGTTGGTGGTGATTTGGAGACTATTCAGTCAGAGCCCTGCAGTCACATAGGACCCTCTTATCAGTGAATAGAACTGAATTCAACCTCATAATTAATTACAAATATTAATAATACAGAGGAAATTAGAACAACATTTCAGATCTTGAGACCAGTAGGGACATCCTTGTTTTCCAGTAGCTGAATATGTGTATCGCCCACTTCCGAGATGCTGGCACGTGTTTCCTGAGCTGGTGAGATGTGTCTTCTTGTTCTGGGAGGGTGACAGCTTGAGGGCTGGTCTTTCACAGAGTGAAAGCATTTTCACTTAACACCCTCCTGTTTCCTAGATGTGTCCTGCAGGAGATATCTAGAGAAACGCACACACACACACACACACGCGCGCGCGCGCACACACACACACACATTCATCCATATAGAGGGAAAATGGAAAGCAACTGAGAAGAACAAACTGAATGTGTTATAACTTTGGTCTCACATTAAAGTCCTGTCAAGCTGGTGAGAAGCCCTCTTTCCCCTGCCCATATTTTTTCTACAGCTAGAAAGTGTTGCTTTTCAAAATACATCTGTATCTTAAATTACAAAAAGCTTTAAAATAAATAAGTAACAGCAACAGTACCTTGAGCAAAGGTACAAGTAATTTCTTAATTACTTAAGCCAAGTTTCTTTTTTATCCCCCAAAAAAGTGTGGCAATATTTACATTTTCCTTAATTTTTCTTTATTTGACAAAAGTTTCAGAATTTATATTAAAAAAATCAATGTGGAAAATATTTTTAAAAACACAAGAATCAAGCAGAGTAAGAAAGACCTTGGGAATTAAGTATGGAATTGGGATTTGGGAAATCTGGACTCATTTTGTTATGAGAAAACTATAAATTTAGGCCAGTCAGTTAAACATGTCTTAGTTTAAAAACAGGAGTTTAGTAAGGCTCTTACTTCTGTTTGCCTTCCCTTTAGCTCATCTATTTTCTATTCATATAGGATAGGGGCCAAATCTAGATACAGGTTTCTACTGCAATAATGCAATCAATTACACTCAATTGTAATTAATTATAATTTTAGCTGCTAAATACTTTTGTTCTGCCCAAAAAATTAAGTCAGACTACAAAATTTTGATCTGTATTTTTTCTTATTAATAAGCAAAACACATTGAAATAAGCCACTAGATATTTTCTTGGAAAAAAACAAAAAACAAACAAACAAAAAAAACCCCCCACAAAACAGAAACACTTTAAAATTATTAATTATTCATTCAATAACATTTTAAAAAAATTATTTACAAGACTGGAATGTTTAAAAGACCATGCACTGGCTTATAAGTACTTTCAGCTTTTCCAGGTTCAGCGTGATATTTTCCTTTCTTTCAGAAAAGGAATCTAGAGCTAGTTTGAAATTTTTTCTTAGTTCATTCACTGACATAAAAGTACAGAGTGTAAAACTTCTTCTAAACAAAATACTTATTTATTTTCTTTAGAAAATGAGAACTAAAATAATAATTTTTAATTAAAATTAAAAATCTCTGTCAATTCTAACAGAAATACTCTCATATGTCTTTCTAGTTTTAATTTTTCTATTTTTAGAAACTGAAGCAAAACACAAATTACACATTTTTTCAAAGTCAAATTGCTCTGCTTCATTTGTTATAATGTGAAAATGAAATATTTAATAAGTATTAATATTTTTTCCAAAATCAAGTACTAAAAATCTTTAGCTCAACATTGCAGTCCACCATTTTCATTTAAAAAAAATGCAAAAATGCAAAACTAAAAAAACCTCACAGATAATACATCAGCCATGCAGACTGAAGAGAAAGGAATTTTTAAAATCTAATTAAATCACCATAAAGCACAGAGCAATTTTCAAAAATTTGGACAGAGTGGAAGTCTGGAAGGAAAGTGAACATCTACTCCATATACTTGTGGTTTCATAGCTACGGTATTCTCCACCATTTCAAAAGCTTCCCCATTTAAATATTTTACAGTTAGATATAAGTTTAAAATATATAGATGACACATCAGCATTTTTCAGCACTTTATAACCACTGCTCCCCTACATAAAAACCTCAGCAATAGCAATTCTGTGTATATATTTTGTTCTAAATTAAAACTCGCTGCTTTTCATCCATATTTAGCTTGTAATGATAAGATACACATGAATTATTAAACAATTGTCATGGCTTCATGTATAAGCTTTATCCTTCCATATCACCTTTTCTTCATTTATATCTTAAGTATCTTGTCAAATGCTTTGTAGGACTGCTGAGAGCTACATTCTCCATACCTGTTCTTGGAGAAAATGTTAATGGGTTTTTTGTTTGGTTTAGAAGAGATAAGTTTTAATAGGGTTTAATTTGACTTTCATTTCCAGCATATCACATTAATTTCATGAAAATGGAAAACAGTAAGAAAAAAAATCCTGCTGTTTGCATTCAAATCAAACTCCTGGCACATTCATTTCAAGATTTTTGTTTGTTTGGGACAAGTGCAGTTGTGTATTTATTCAGAATAAAAATACCAAACTTCTCAGATTTGATAAACCCTAAACAAAAAAGGTCCTAATGTCCTTGTTCCCCAGGCACATGTATCTCATTTCCAGGAGCCAAGTTTAGGCATTATATTTGCATATTTGGTGCAAGTGCATCTCCATGAGTGCTGCTGGTGAGAATTAACAGCATAAAGATTGTGAAGTCATTAACTGCATGGCAACAAACTTAGGCCATGAGTGAGTAAATTCAGATATAACATTGATGCAAAGAGGATAGTGCTGAAAGCATGGCTGATGTACAGCCTTGGTGCCTGACCAAAAATGTTTTCTTTTAATAGTTTTCTTCACTTAATAGTTACTCATTTCAAACTGTCTCCCTCTAACTGTGTATACTCTGCTTTGCTGCAGTGCAGAGGAAATCTATTCTTTTGACACATTTATTCTTTTAATGGTTATTCATTTGAAAGAGTACCACTGTGTGAGTGTACATTTTAGTTTTGTGCAAAAGAAATTCATCGTTTTGACAGTTTTATTCTTTTAACGTTTATTCATTTAAATAGGGTGGCAGTCTGCAATGCTGTTAACAAGAAAACTCTAGAAAGAGGGTGCTGCAGGTTAAATAAGTCCATTATGTTGGATGCTTCAAAGGAGTACAGAATACTCTCTCACTTCTAATGTGGCAGGCACCTACATAAAAACTCCATTTGTCTCTATAATTTACCCCAAAATACCTTAGAGAGGCAAGAGAAAAATGGGTGCTAAACAAGGTTTAAATATTCTCCATTAGACATGGCATCATAATTTTTGGATGTTAATTAACTATCAGATGAGGCTTCATCTGCATCTTTTAATGCTAGAACANTATTTGCTAGATGAACACAGGTTTATTGGGGAAAAACACATTAGAAATCTCCCCCATCAGTCACAGAGAGCCACAGATAAAATAAGACCTGCCTCATTTCCAACAGTATGAATCAGAATCCATCAATATGCTTTGTAGGGTTGCATCATTTATGAGGAAAAGCAGAATCTTTGTAGGGCAGTTTAGGAGTCAAAAAGTGACTACCCAAATGAATTCTGAAGTCTTAGGTGAACAGACAGGATCTAATAAAAACTGCATTTTCATTGAAATCAAGCTATCAATGGCATAGGAAGCAGAGAAGACTGTGTACATTTATTTAAATGCTTTTTTTTTTTGTACACAGGCACAGTGCTACTCACTAAACAAGCTAAACAACATGCAATAAGCATGAACACCTAAAGGCTCACAGCATGTTTCTAACAATGACCCATGTACTGCTGTTAAGAGGAAAATAAAAAGTTTGACTCTTAGGGCATATTTAATCAAATAGAGAATGCAGGTATTGCCTCCTTACAGTAAGTAAACTCAAGACTTTGGCTATTTGAGGAATTTCATTAGAAGCAATAAACAAGGTAAAAGAAATTATACAGTTCCAATGGAACAATTGACAGTTGTGGTTTTGCAAAATATGACAAAAAATGGTGATGATATTTATAATTTACTTTAAAGAATTTTATCCATTGTTCATGTGCTTTAAAGCTGCAATGATGAGCTCAATTTTTCAAGAATTGCTTCCAGCATTTTGCAAGGAATCATGAGGGATGTTTGAGGTTGGTTGCTTTAAAATTTCTGAAAGTTGGCGCCCCAGTAGAGCAATGAAAAATAGATTTACAATAATTTAAACATTCCAAATCACTAACCACACTAAAAATACTAGAGACATTATTAACTATGTCCTAAGATTTTGCCTGAAATCTGAAATATGTCAGGTTTCCTGGAATTTCAAGTTGCTTGTTAAAAAATTACAAACATTAACAAGATAATTCCTATTTTATCTCTTAGGTGATCTGTACATTGAAATTTTTACCAATCTGCAGAAAATATAGTGCTTAAGCAATTTTTTATTCCAATATTATTTTCATTTTCAGCTTATGTTTTGTTTGATTTTTCTAGCTTGTGTGTGCAATTCTCTGAAATGAAGCTTGAGCAAATTTTCTTTACCACAGAGTGCTATGTTTTTATTTCTGTTCTGATTTAACAGTCTCATGTCTTCTGCAGCAGCTTATTACTATGGGGAAAACTTCAATAACTTGGATATTCTGGTTTTTTTTGTTTTGTTTTTCCTTTTTGTGCACAGTGCCAAAGACACCTCCAGCTAACGTAAGTGGCAGAAGCGGAAGGCGACATGAATTAGTAATAGCATGGGAGGTAAGGGATTTTCTGTTTAAAGGCTTTGTTTCATGTTAACTTCTTTCAGGCCAAAGTAAAGAGTACTCTATTGGGGTTTCCTTACAACAAATCTTGTCAACACATGAATGCAAAATACTATTCTTAAATATGTTCTGAAATTTCAAAGTACTGTGGATTTTCATGAGGTTTGAGTAGAAGACATTATGGCATCAGCTCCAAAGTTCTACTAATTCATCAGGCTTTTCTTCCTGATTTACTGCTTGGGTTTATTTGACTTTTCTGAATCTTAAGTAAGCACCAGAGAAAATAATAGCTAAGAGAAGAGAAAAAAAGACTTGTAATTTTTTTTATCAATTAAAAAGCAATTATTTTTAATTGTTGCATAAAAATAAACTAAAGAGAATCTTGAGAATATATTTGTGATGTAAGATGCAACACAGATGTATGGTCATGCTGGCGAGTGTTATAACTCTCACTCTGTCTAGAGCCAAAATTTTCTTCCCAAAGAAACAAGAGACCCAGGGGTGAGAATAGTTTACAAAGTCTGCCTTAGCTTTTCATCCTCTGCCCACGGAGTCATGATTCTCTTTTTTTCTGGGATGTGCAGAAATAAGGATGGAGCTGTGCACAGCTTCAGAAGGGTGGGTAGAAAATTTTGTCTGTAATAGAAGTTCCAGGTGGTGAGACATTCACTTGAAATGCGGAGGGGAGAGGATTCAGTGTCTCCTGTGCCCCGGCTTTGATTCATTTGTCCATTAGCTGCATATCTATGATGGGCATTTCAAGACAGGGAGTTTAGGAACCCATTTTTTGGACGTTTCACATAAGCGAATATGCAGACAGCTGTTAAATATAACCTAGTCCCTAAACTAGTCCATTGAATTCATAATAAATGTAAGCTACTGATAATTTACTAATTAACATGAAAAGTTCTATTCATTGAGTTGGACATGTAAGTTTTAGATTTTGCAGAGCTCAGACTCTAAAACAAATAAACTCATTTTCTAACTGCCTGCTTATGTCAGATGTGTCCCAATTTAAGTGGCTAATATCACAAATCCTGTGAGGAGAGAAAAGAAAATGTGTTATTTTCCACCAAGAAAAGAAAGTAAAAACCTTTTCAAGACTCAGAACAACTTAGATTTATTACAATGTATTCTAAGTATAAAGTTGAACCCTGGAATTGAATCTCTAAAACCTAACACCCTATTTGGAAGACAATTTAGACAGCCTGGCACCTAAAACCCAAAAGAGTCCCACCACAGTAGGTATCACACACACCATCTTATTCACAATATGTTGCTCTATATTTTTAACAAGGTCACAGATAGGGGCTATTCCAGCTACAGACAAGTGGTTAGAGCATCCCACTAAAAAGTGGGATATATAAAAGAAAACACTTTTCTGAACACAAGAGCTCATTCAGCCTTAGGACAATTACCTAACTATGGCAATTAGGTGAGGAAACTCTTGAGGAAACTCTCTTAGCAGGTTCCTCTTTGGAAGCAATGTCATTATGAGGACAGGTATGGTAATTAAAATCCCAGAATCGAATTATGACTTTTTTCTAAATTCGTAAAACTATTTCTGATCATAAGTAAGTTTCTGAACCTGATTTTTCAGCCAGTGTCAGAAGAGTTTCAGAGCGGAGAAGGATTTGGATATATTGTAGCCTTCAGACCCAATGGAACACGTGGATGGAAAGAAAAAATGGTGACATCTTCAGATGCCTCAAAATTCATCTACAGAGATGAAAGTGTGCCACCTCTGACTCCTTTTGAGGTGAAAGTTGGTGTTTACAACAACAAAGGAGATGGTCCCTTCAGCCCTATTGTGGTCATCTGCTCAGCTGAAGGAGGTCAGTTCAACATGAAGTTAAATTGCATATTGTGAACAATATTAAGCCTTTTATATATAATGCATCCTCTTATAACACACTTTTTAAACCTTAAATTACAATTTTCTTTGCAGAAATGCTAAATAACATTAGGCAGATTTTTCAGAGTAGGAAGTAAACTAACTAACTAACTTGCCAAGCTTATCTAGAGAGCAAATTACAAAGTTTAGGAATAGACTTCAAGCCACATCAGTCATAATCAAAAAAAAAAAAAAAGAAGGTTCATCCTTTATATGAAATCATTAGCTTTAATTTTAGACAGGGTTTCTCTAACACTGTGCAAAGAAATTATGCTATTTTCTAATATTTCTGAGATCCATGATCCTTTTTTTGATGGGTTAATCATACAACAGCTCAAAGAATAAATAAATTCAATTTTGAATGTTCATTTCCTAGTTACTTCATTCTAAAACTGCCCAGAAATAAATTTTGTTTTAATTTTTATTTCATTAGCAGAGAGTTCTGACTTTGCATTAATGTCCCAGTATTCAACGTGAATTATAGAATAGCTCCCAAGAACAAATGAAAAATATTTCTTGAAATTTTCTATTGAGAATTGCTATAAATTCTTACAGTATTTTGTGGGGCAGAAAAGAACCAAAGAGAAACAACCAACAAGCAGTAATTGGTACTAGTAAAAGAAGTTGTTCTGTTTTGACAGGAACAGTGTCAATGTATGGAAATTCCCAAGCACAAAAAAGGCAAATAAATGTTATCCACAAGAATATTTTCAGAAGCTCCATTATTGAAGTTCATAAATATCAGTTTTTCTTTACTATACTATCTTGAGTTATTCCATTGTCTCCTATTAAGGGAATAAAATTAGCAGAGTCCTAGTGCAGATAAGAGGAATTTCATATTATCTCCATGAAAAAGTAATGTGAAGATAATAATATTTCATGTGGAGCTGGAAAACATGAAATGTTATTTCATATTAACCTACAATAAATCTATAACTTTGGAACCATGATGTAACAGACAATGTCTACTACTATTCTCTCATAGTAATTACAGAGGTTGAAGCTACTGTTTTTGCTAAAAGTAGTCCCAGTAATTTGGTTTTTTCCACTTTTTGAATCAGGATTACCAAGTAGTCATATTTTCATAAAAATAATTACATTTTAAAATGTAAAAATTGCACAGTAAAACCTAAAAATTTTACAGTTGACTTTCCTGTTCCTCAATGAAAATTGATACAGTGAGGCCAATGGTGATGTTTTTTATTTTTTTATAATTTCATACTCTAAGTAGAAAGGTCTTTGTAAATAAAGTTTTGCAAAGGAAGGGAGACAAACACTTTTTTTTTTTTTAGTAGCAAAAGCCATTTTAACAAAATCTGAATGCTGAATTGTAATAATGAATCCTTATATCTTTGCTTATTATTTGGACAAGACTGGAAATAGAATAATTAATAATATATATACAATTTAGTTATTTTAAAATATGTGCTTTACAAATGGTCTTCATAGAATATTAAAATTAACTTTCTCTAGAAACCAACTTTTCTGATTTT
Organism: Phainopepla nitens; assembly: GCA_013400175.1. Lineage (NCBI taxonomy): Eukaryota > Metazoa > Chordata > Aves > Passeriformes > Bombycillidae > Phainopepla > Phainopepla nitens. The sequence continues at coordinate 955,672 of VXBQ01014013.1, forward strand.
AATTCAGTAACTTGAAAGCTTTGCTAATTCAGTCTCTGTGTGTGTATATACATGAGGAATTCTATGGGCCTAAATATTTTACAAGACTTATATTTCAGGAAAAATATGGGATGCTGTGACATTATAGTACAAAATTAATTTATAAAAAGCTTTCCTCCAGAAAAGACCAAGGTAATATACTGAGGATTTAAAGGAGTAATGAAACAGTTTATTACAGCTAAATTCTGGGCAATATGAAGATTGAGGAGAATAGACATTGCAGTTTGCTATGAAAATGGGGAACTGCTTTTGAAAGAGGTATGGACTGTCATACTTAAGGAGCTAAACAACTGAAGGCACAATTTTTCAAGGATTTCTGTTGAAGAGTAGATATTAAATAACAGTTGACAGTAAAATACATTATGGTCTTAGGGCTGATCCAGCAAACCCTTAGCTTACTTGCTTTTCATCACACATCCAATTCACTCAGCAAACATCTAGAGAAAGCTGCACAATAAAATTATTAAAAATTAAGGCTTTTTGTTACGTATTACGAGTTTTCCCACATGTACAAAGGGATCTACAATTGTTTAACGGCATAACAAATTTGTCTAGGGAAGTCTAAAACATGTTGCCTCTGCTAAGCACACTGGAAAAAACAGTTTTCACGGGACAGATTCTGAACCATTAAGAAATCTCAGATTTATTAAGAATGAATGCATCTCCTTCTGTATGACTGTGACAGCAGATTGTGTGTTTCTGATTCACATTCAGAGCCCTTTTGTAGTGACTCTGACTTGTTCTTAAGCAAGCAACTTGGCAGGTGGTGTTGAGTAAGGTGCTCCCTCAGCGAACACAACAGACTGCCCTCTGATTGCATAAAGTGATTCTGTCTGGGGCAAAAGGCTTAAAACATTGCCTTCTAAGTAAAAGAACTCAGAAATTTGACCAAAACACAGAGCACTTCAGAAGTAAATAGAGTGGCTAATATTTTTCTGTCTACTAAGTCAGATCATATAACTGAATCATAGAATGATTTGGGTCGGAAGGGAGCTTAAATATCATCAAGCTTTAACACACTCTGCTCTGGGCAGAATACCTTCCACTAACCAGGCTGCTCAAAGTCCCATCCAACGCGGCCTTGAATACTTTCCGGGGATGGGGCATTCACATCTTCTCTGGGCAACTTGTTCCAGGGTCTCACTAACCTCACAGTAATTAATTTCTAATAGCTAATCTAAATCTCTCCTCTTTTAGTTTAAATCCATTCCCCACTGTCCTGTTACTCTGTTTTTGCATAAAGTATCTCTGCCTTTTTTCATATGCCTCCTTTACGTACTGGAGGACTACTAGACAGTCTCACTGGGGCCTTCTCTTCTCCAGGCTGAACAACCCCAACTCTCTCAGCCTGTCTTCATAAGGGAGGTGCTCCAGCCCTCTGATCAGCTTCATGTCCCTCCTCTGGACCTGCTTTAACAGATCCACATCTTTTTTATGATGAAGACCCCAGAGCTGGACACAGCCCTGCAGGTGGGGTCTCTCCAGAGCAGAGCAGAGGGGCAGAATCCCCTCCCTGGCCCTGCTGCCCACGCTGCTCTGGATGCAGCTCAGGATATGGCTGGCTTTATGGGCTGTGAGTGCACACTGCTGGCACATGGCCAGCTTTTCATCCGTGACAATTCACAAGTTCTTCTCTTCATGGCTGCTTTCAATTCATTCTTCTCCCAATTTGTATTTGTGTCTATATTTGTGTTTGAGACTGCCCTAACTGAGGTGCAGAACCTTGTGCTTGGCCTTGTTAAACCTCACGAGGTTCCCACAGACCCACTTCTATAGCCTGTCCAGGTCCAACTGGATGGCATCCTCTCCTTCAGGTGTGTCAGCTGCAGCACTCAACTTGTTGTCATCTGCAAGTTTGGTGATGGTGCGCCTGATCTCACTGTCCATGTCATTGATAAAGATATTGAAGAGCACTGGTCCCAAGGCAGAGCCCTGACAGACATCACTTGTCACCAGCTCCCACCTGGACATAGACCCAACTGGTATTTAGAGGACAGAATTACACCAATGGGTTCTAAAACATCAATGATAGTGATGACCCAAAGTTGAAGAGGCAAAAATGTCTACCTGGTCACAGATATTTTAAGATCTTTTTCCTCCTTCACTTGTCTTTTGACTTCATAAAAATCATCCCCAGAATATAGTTCATGGGAAAGACTGTCCAGGAGCTAAAAGTGCAGATTAATGTAATGGAAGAATGGAGAATAGAATGGAGAATCAGTTAAAAAGGTTGTACAAAACCAGATATATAACCCATGGAGAAAATAAGCAAATATATATGTGATTCTCTGGAAAAGGTGTCTTAATTCAGTAAGAAAGCTTGAAGGAGAAGCCTTTCCAGGAAAACTTACGAAAGGAAAAAAAGCAAGTAATCAGAGACAAAAGAAGAATATAGGTCCCATGTAGTGATGTTACAAGGGATGATGAGAGCCAGGAAGAAGTTCTGAAGAGGGAATGAGGATGATGCTCAGAAGATGCAGGATAGAAAAAAGATGCACAATTACCTCAAAAGGAAGGCAGAACAGAAGGAGACAGTAGATATTTCCAGCAGCAGGGAAGGACAAACCTGAACCTTACATGAAGGAAAACTTTAATAACAGAAAGAGACATGAGAGCATGGCAAGTTAGGCTACCTGCCAGGAGAAAGGTTGCAGTGTGCAGACCTGAGAGTGAAAAAGATCATGGACAGAACAGAGAGAAATCTTCTGACCATACTTTCTGTCAGGAAAATAAGGTATCAGATTCTTGTTAGAAAATACTGGAACAGTACTAAAATTCAATGCAGGTACACACGATTTTTGTCCACAGAAGAAAAGAAATTGTAAAGACACTAGACACTGAAAATAAAGCAGTGAACAAAAGCAATGTTAGCACTTTTTGTTACAAAATAACCATTTATGCATTCTCTTTTTATTGATGACTACATTCCACCTGAATACTGAGGAGGTAAGAATTCCAAGATTAGTAATACAAGCTTTCAGTATCGGGGAAAACCATATGTAATCTCTATGTGTGGCTTTAATTCACTGGAAAATGAAAACTGGGGAAATCACAAATATAGCAATGGAAAAGGAAATATGAGTGTGAAGGTATGATGTCAAGAAGATGGAAAAGGCTGTACTGATAACAGTGATGGCCCAGCTGGATTTCTTCAACAAGCATGGCTAGACAAATTATGAGCTACACAGGAAAGACAAAATAAAAGCAAGAAGTTGGATGTCATAACATGCTGATGATGTGATAACGTATCAGCAAATACAAAATCAGTGTTTGGATAAAACAGAATAACCATGGGTTCTGTGTAATTTTGGAAAAGGGCAATCAAAAAATCTGGAAGTCAAGCTAGAGGTCAATTTCTGATTATGTGGTCAATTTGGATGATGAGAAAAACCTTTCTAATTGTCGAAAAATATTAAAGAATGCTGTTATTTATGAGAGAAGTTAGCTGCTCAGAGTAGTTTGGATAGTAAAAGCTAATTTGTAAGGACTAAAGACCTTGTGTTCTGGCTGTGCTAATTAGCAGATTCTTTATCCAGTACAGACTAAGTGAGAAGAAATAACAGTACAATAGCCTTGTTCTGATGAATAATTAAGACACTATAGAAAAGCTGATCATAACAAATAACCATGGAACACGTCATCATTAAAAAGCAGGAAATTATTTTATTAACTGGAATCAACAGTTGAAACTAAAAATAAAAGTGTTCTGGAATGTCTCTAAGCCAAACATGTAACAGATATTTGAAGTTTAGACTGCAAGAAATGGTACATTTCTGAGACAAGACATTACATCTGAGGAACTATAGATGTAACCTCTAAAATATATTCAGAATAAGTAAAAATCATGCATAATATAATCAAAATAATGAAAAGGATAAAAATGACACAAGTATTGACAAAAAATTAGGGTAATTTTGGTTTTTTTAAGTTAAAAAAGTATATAAGGCATGAAAAATTGAAGTAATAAGGAATTGATGGTAAATATAATCAAGGAATGCACAACAATAATGAAAAACTTTATCATTTATTTTAAACAAATAAAATTATATAGACAGAATAGCTAAAAGAATGCAAAAGTGAAAATTTTTACATTTGCAGTGAAAATTTGGTATTGTAAATTGTCAGAAATTCAACCCTTTCCAAATAAAACAACGCAGAATTTACTATTCAAATGCACCCCAAATAAAATTTAATCTGTTTTTCCACTCATGGAGATGAGGTAGAAATTACATATAAGAAAGACTCAAATGTTTTAATTTGCTTCAGGGCATTACTCTGATAAAACTGTCACGTCCTAGGGCAGCACAAATTGTTCAGAGTCAACACAGATGATGCCAACAGTGTAAAGCTACAGATAGCTGCATGTCCATGCCCAGGCAGGTGCCTTGTCTCTGTGTCCCTATTTAGTTTACAAGTATAGTTGCCTAAAAGCACAAGGATAAATATGAGTTATAGTACTCTACAGTATGGAAACAGGTGAGAATATAAAAGGAAATAGAAACAAGTTTCTGGGAACCCAACTGGTTTCAAGATGAGTTAGGCCTTTTAAAAAGGGGGTTTTTGTTGATGATTGTCCTAATGGGTGATATGGGATCAGTTCTGTTCATTTCAGTATCTAATTCCTCCTTCAGGCATTGACAGAATTATCTTCACAACAATTGAAAGATCTATAATTTTGATAAATGGAGTAGTGAATACTACTAAAAACTTCTATATAGGAAATAGAAAGCCCTGAGCAATACAGGTTAAAGCCTGAAGACTCTCACACTCACTGTTTAAAACCTCCTGAGGGACCTCAGAAGCACTTCTGTAATACATACAAGATGCAATGATATTGCACAGAGCTTTTGTTCTTGCTTGGTATGGATTTGTGGTAATTCATTGAGCCAGCGGAGATCCAAAGCTCTCAGTTATCTGAAAGGCAAAGGATCATACAAAAGCCATTACAATTCTGTTTCTCCACGTTTAGACAAATAAATTACTCTTTTCATTAAGAAGAAATAATATGCAATTACACACCTTTGAATACAGCTCCAATGTCTTCAACTAAAATCTTAAATTCATGAAGTCCTATGATTCATTTCATAGCTAAAGCTGAGCTACTTGGGGTTTAGGTGAACCTGAAAACTAATTGGCAGTTTAGCTGTAAACTACAGAGGGTTATTTCCTGATTCTGCCAGATGATTTGTCTGGAGAGATCCCGTGAAATGATTTTTTTTAAGGAATGAAATCACAATCCTAACATGCAGGAGTTTATTAAGCACTCCTCTGATCAATGGCATTGGGAAGCAGATGTGCAATTAATATAATGGGCATACATCTCCTCCCCACGTGCTGAGGGCACCTCTGCCTGCCAGGTGACTTGATGGAAACGAACCATTTGCTTTCATGAAGATGGCAACACTCCTCTGGTAAATTCTTTGTGGAATAAGGCAGCTCCATATTCCCAGGTGACACTCTGCTGTGAAATAAATCTGGATTATTCCATAGGGAAGGGAGAGCCACAGCAGGATGTATGCTGTGAGAAAGTGTTCAGGAAAGTATCATTACAGGAGAAGGCTTCAGAAGTTCTACCCAAAAAGTAGGAGTATTTCAGCACTGAATAAAAAATATTCAGGGCAGAGGTCTTCACTTATAGCTCATTCCAATACTCTTCTAATTTTTCTTAGTTTTAAAGTGTTATGCAAAGATATTGGTCAGAGAGAAGGTGAAAATAAAAAGGACTTGTAGAAAAGTGAGGATTCCTAAGGCTTGTCCTGGAAAGAGTAACCTTGTTTCTGCTATTGTGGAAATTGGATATTTTTTCCCTTTTGAGCACAAGATTCTGGAGCAAGGTCTATATCCTGCAGGCAGACATTTCACTGCAGATCTGGTGGAGTCCCCCATTTCTCAGGAATGGGAAAAGTTCACTGAAGGTTCTCTGATTTGGGGTATAGTTCATGTGGCTATTTCTAGCAAGGAAGCAAATGCTAACCATTTTCTTTACCTACTGGTTTACTCAAGAGGGATGACTTTTCCTGATTTTCTTTCTGATATAACACTTGTGTATTTTTCCACAGAGATGCATTATCACAGAAATAGATCTTGGCTGAAATCCCAAAATCTCAGCTACGAAGAACTGCCTGGAGTCATAATGCAGTTGCTCAGACTGTGGTTCTTAGCTTCAAATAAGAGCTTGAATTTTGAATAAGGCTACTTTGTAAAAATTATTTTTGGAATCAAAATAAGAACTGAACAGATATGAAGTAATTGGTTGAGTAGTCCTGACTGAGGCTCTGTTCCATAGAAGAATTAAAACAACATAAATTAGAGTAGGATCTTGGACTTGTTTTTTTAAGATAGATCACATGGAAATCCTTAAGGATGAATACTTCAGGAAAACAGATATGTTTAGAGTCATAAACAGGTACAATACACTGAGGGCTAGTAACTGATTCTTTTCTTTACTTTCCAGTGTCAAAATTCAGGATTCCCTCTCTGAACATTAGCAATGAAATAACTGTAAATACATGTCCTGCCATTTTACAGCCATCTCAAAGACCTACATACTGATCATGTTTCTTTAAAGTGTGATTGCAGTACCAGGAAAGAAAGTGCTTCATGAGCATTGCACACAACCACTTGAGAATTTTTTGTACTGCATCTTTAAATCAAACAGGGAGCATTAAAGAGACTATTAAACATGGCCTTTTTTCTTTTTTCAGGAAGTATGACCTTAGGTAGACACCTATAGGTTTAGCATGACAAAATCTGAAGAAAAAAATATGATTATAACATCAGTGACTATAATAGAAAAATCTAATGAACCTATCAAACTTATCATTAGTTTTAGACACAGAGAATAAAGCATGACATTGGAGTGAACCATAGACTGTATTATATCACCAGAAATTATATGGTCCTCATTATATCTGAATCAATAAAAAAATGCTATTTAGTCTCCAAAAACTTTCAGATAGTCATAATATATCTTATTCCCAAATATATAATTTCTGTTGTTCTGCTGAACACTATTCTCAGTGCCTAATATCACTGAAACTACAGTGAATTATTTCTAAATATGTGAGAAATACATTTTCTTCACATAAAAAAAATCCAAATTATTTCTGCTCCATTTGTTGAAAACAATTTTTAAAATATCAGAAAATATTCTATGTTTCTATTCAAGCAATGTATAAACTACTCCTAGTGAATGCTATGAAGAGGAAATGATACCTGCATTTATAGAAAATGTAAAGTCTGCCAACCAACATTTTTTGTGCATCTCAAATTATTTATTCCACTACAACCTTTTCTGACAACAAGGTAATTGCTTCAATAATACAAAAACTAGAAAATAGCTTTTGCCACACAAATCTTTGTAGTACATAAAACAGAAAGCAGGATGTAACTGTTGAACAGAAAATAATATTATGAGCAATATATTTCCTCATAATGCAATTCTTTCAGTATTGAATTCGAAAGATCATTTCTGTTATTCCTGAATATATTTTTTTATTCTTTATTACCTAAAAAGTTCCAAACATATTTTATACGTATTAGTAATACTCATTGTTGGCAAACAGCACTTGTATCACATCAGAATTACTTATTTTCTTCAGATTTAAATTTAAAAATAGATAAAAAAAAAGGAGTAACAAACATTAAAAGTCTGACACCAAATAAGAACAAAAACTTTGTATGAGCAGAGACAAAAATATTTGTAGGACAACAGTGCCAGAACATCTGCAGAGAAAGGAGGGTAGCTAATGAGTCGAGTCAACACTGATTTTTGGTATCTTACACATTAGGTGGTTTAATCACTGAGAAAAATTTATCATTTTATCTCATGCTGTTCTGCAAGGAAACTCCTTTTCTGTAACCCCATTAAACAAGTCTCCAAAACCCCATTTTTCAGAAAGCTCTTTGATGTGTCTCCCTATTACATAAAACCAAGATCTCTGTTTGTCCTTCAGGAACAGAGCAGCACATGAGAAATGCAATGGGGAACATTAGGCCAAGGAAGAAATCACAGGTTCTATGACTAGAGGGGAATGTGAATTCACATTTTTGCTGAGCAAGTGAACTACACCAGGAAGGTGGAGAAATGCTTTATTGTGTGCTGCACAGTATATGTAGAAGCCTTGCCTCCACAGCTTGTCTTTAAGAAAGTTTTCGGTCACATTTAGGTAATAAAGCAAAAGACCCACAAGATTTCCCTGACTCACGTCCCAGTTTCATACAAGACAATTTTTGGACACTCGTCACTCCCAACGTACTGTAACAGGCGATACAACTGAGTGGTGGGGTGCGCAGTAGTGTGTCATGGCAAATATCTGGGGACATTTACTCAACTTCCCAAGCACTGAAAGAAGCTAGGCTTCTATAAAGCATTCGTTGATATGAAAGTACACAGGTAAACATGCCTGTGACAACACTGATGGGCAAGCGTGGTATGTAAAGCATCCTACAGCCTCCAGTGAGCATCCTGGCCATGCCCCAGCATCCCCAAAGGACACTCAGGCAGGCTGGAGGGCAGGAAGGATCCTCTGTTTCACATAATCAGGAGGTCAGGACTGTAGAGTGTCCTATGAATAGCGTGAAGATAGAGATAGAGGGCAGAGAGCCAACGGTAACAAACACAAGGTAATCAGAGGGACAAACCTTAGGTCTTGGTGCCTTTATAAAAATGTGCACCCCAGGCCTAAAACATTAAATGCTTTACAGCAGAGAGAAGGTGGTACCTCCCGAACACTGATGCCTGTGACTTCAAGGATGCAATAACACAGTCCTAAAACAAAATCTTTCACATAGCGTTTCACTACAGCTCTGGGTATCACTTCCTACTCAGTATTGCCCCAGGGCAGGACTGATTGAGCACCCCAGCAAGGTATTGCTCATCCTGAGCTCTCAAAATGGCACTAAGAAGCCACAAATAGAATGAACGCTCCATTTACTGCTGCAGTTAAGGCTATGAAAGGGGTGTGTGGAGGCAGGGGACACATATACAAATATTAAAGCTTTTTAAAAAACTCACAGACAAGAGATTCTTTCACAGTTTGCTGCGCCCATCATCAGTGATGAGATATTGATGTAGCATGACACATATAAAGAAATACAACAATAATAATCTCTTCATCTTGTTCAGTTTTTCATGTTCCTCCTAAGTGTCATACTTTCTTGCAAAGGTATTAAGGTAGAAAAAAGGAAGTAAATGACAGTTTCAGACGGAGTGTTTTTGATAAATACAAGCTGTTACAGTGGAGGTTTATTGTTTCAATTTTTCTTAATACAGAACCCACTGCTGCTCCCATCGATGTCAAAGCTACGAGTTTGTCTGTATCAGAGATTCTTGTTGCGTGGAAACATATTAAAGAAAGTCTAGGAAGACCACAGGGATTCGAGGTATGAACACAGAATATCGTAATGAGAAGTCTTGTTGCTTTTGCGAGTGTTGCATTCTGTTAACATGTGCAGTAGTGAAACTTCCTTAGGAATTATGCTCATTTTAGCGCACATACCACTAGCTGTGGAACAACAACCCCAGCTGTAGCACCTGAACATTTTTTATTTATTTGTGCTTGGAAACTGTTCAACACCAGTTCTTATAACATCTCTTTGCCGCTTCAAAAAGAGCTGGATGAATGGCAAGTGACCCAGCATGCATCATTCACAGGCTGGGGAGAATTAGGTATTGACTGTTTCCAGCTCTAAGCGACCAGTTCGAACTTGTTATTTACTGACAGCAATCAGCACAGAGAAAGGAGAGAGCCCCTGCATCCATGTGCTCTCATCCCACAGTGGCCGAGGGACATCTGCTGGGCAGACTGTAACAACTGGATGTCAGGGGGGAAACAGCAGCTGCATAGTCCATAAATAAAACTCTGCTTGGAGACAGCCCTTCCTGACTTGGGAGAGTGAACCAGGCCTGGCAAGGGACGTCCTTGCCCTTTTGGATACAGTTTACAACCCAAACCTCCAGGAAGAGATCAGATCTAGCAGTAACCTGTCTATTCCTCTGGGCCATCACCACAACCCACCCTGACCTTGTGGATCAGGCTGTGCTGATCCTCATTAAATAATCCAGCTAAGACAAATTAACTGATTTTGGGGTGCAGGTTATTTGTCCTGCTTTAGACCTTTAGACAGTGCTGACTCATTCCTGATTTTCTACAGCAACACTGAAAAAAGAGTAAACATGTAGGTAGGCACAAATCATGTGGGCGTCAAAATATATCTTGTGATCTACCAGCACAGAGTGTCTCTCTGGCAGCATGTCTGGGCAGCCCCAGGGGCTGGTGACTGCCACTAACAGCCTTAGGAAGAAAAAGTAGGTGTCTGGGCAGCACCAGAGCAAACACCCTCTACAGCTCAGCCTCAGGCTGGCCAGCCATGACCAGGACAGTGCATTTACCTCATAGCTCAGATGCAGCCAGTTAATATTTTTGTACCTGCTTCTGTAGCCTGTTGATATATTGGATAGCAATATCTCTATTAATATCCAGCACAGTCCAAATGGGCTGTGACTTTGGCATGTCCCCTCAGGTCTAGCATTTGTTCAGGTCTTTTTCCCATCTACGTCTGCCTGCTGAACTCTGCTAACCCTCTGTCAGTTTTCTTTCATTGTTCTTTTCTCCTGCTTCTTCCTTACATTAAATATGTTTCTATTCCTTTGCACATAGCTTGCTTCATGCAGAAGAAGTCATATTTGACCATTTTACCTTTAAACCTGCTATTCATAAAGAGAAAAAAATTGTATCTGATAGAGATGATATTCATCTTGCAAATACTATTCCTCTCCATTTTGAAGTGTTCCACTTGTTACTAACCTGACTTCAATCTTGACACCAGTCTTTTATCATCTGAAATAACTTACTTGCTGCACCCTGTCTTTTTTCTTTTCAGAAAGGTGGCTAGTTTGCTATTTTTTCTCAGATATCTTAACATCTTTTAAATTATACCTACTGTTTTCACTCTTATCCTCATTCCATTGATCAAAATGATTCTCAAAATGTTCTGTTAACTTTGCACTACATATTTTAAAATTAAAAATAACTTTTCTTTCTAAAATTTAAATTTATTTTTCTAGAAACCTATCCTTTCATAATGTGAATGGATTTTGCATTTGCTTGCTTGTCACATAACACTTCCCTTAGCTCTACAAGTCTGTCCTAGCAATAGATGGCTGTTACAGGTAGGACAGTGGGTTTGCTTTGTGTCAGAGGTGGTTTTCTGCACTTGAAAAGTGCTCTGACCCAAACAGTAATACTTGCCAGCTCTGTGTCTTTCATGGATTTCTCAGGTACAAATCAAAAAATGCCCATTGATACTGGAGAAGTTACTACATTGAACCTTATTAATAATTTGGCTCCTCAATCCGCTGTACATCAATTTTAGGATTATAGCATGAAAATTGCAAAGTAAATATTTCAAGCCAAGGACCTGCAGTTGGTATAACAAAAAAATGAAATGTAAAAAAAAAATTCACTGCTCCCTTGTACCTCCTCCCATGGAGGAATTAGAGGAGACCTCTAAATAGTAATACCTTTTAAGATACTACTCTTATCTGGGGAGATGAGAGGGTTTTTCCTCTCCATCCTACCCGCCTCCATCCTTCCCTTTCTGTCTTTGTTCATTTAGTCAGAATTCCTCTGCCCACTTTCTGACATACAAATCTTTCACGGAGTAGTTTGCTCTTCTCCATTTTCACAGGAATATTTACAATCTGAGCAACTCTTACTCAGTAAACATAAAAATAAATGTTGCTGTTCTGTACAATTCAGCAGGAGAGAATAACTTCTAATGATGGTATTGCTAGACTTTTTCAATTCCATTTTTGGGAAGGATTTCATCAAAAAGGAGGTAATGATTTATAAGATCAGTACAGTGAGTCAGTGCATTATAATATTCACTTAAGTACACTAAGTCCACCCTATCACCCCAATTTTCCTAACATACTGACAGTTTGCCTTTAAAGCATCCCCACAGTGCAAAAGGAAAGGAGTCTGTGTAGGAAGACATTGGGGCTAAAATCCACCCCTCTAAAAAAACCCAGAAGTACAGAACAGCTTTATGTTTTCCATATTATTTGCTTTCTTAAGAGTCTCTTTCACTTGTTAGGAAGACTCAATTTCAAAACTGATTCAGAAAGTTCATCATTTGTACAGTGCAAAACAAAGCCTGTAGTACTCCTTTAATCCACAAACAGCAAATAGATAATGCACAGAAATCCAGTTATTTTGATAAAAAGATTAATTATTTATCCTTTTTTGGTTTTTTTCATTATTTCCTAATGTAGAATTTTTGTGAGCCACAAGTAAAGAGTTGCCTTCAGTTCAATCTGAATGCAAAACAATCTGACCAGCCACTATGTTTTCATGTCTCAATTTGTGTTCTGGCTGCAGTCATCGTAGCAGTGACAACCTCCTACTCAGTCTTCACATTTCTGGCCTTTTGGCAACAGCATTATAAAAGGGGCAGCTCTTTTCTTAACACTTGAATGTTTGGGCTTTAATCAACAAAAGTGACAGAATATTTACCAAATGTAGACAAGTTCACAGTGACCCACTTTCACTCGGGCCCTGCTTGCACTTTCTACTGAGGAGTAATGAAAGGCAGAGGAGCTTGTCCAATTTCACATTGTCATCCTTGAAAGGCAATGTTAACTGTTATGTCACATGAGTTTTATGCAAGGTTTGCTGCCCTCATTTGCATCTTCCAAAGCACATATTATTCCTGCCTTCAGTACAGGTTTGTCAGCTGTCCGCCCGACCTTACTAAATATATGCCAGCTACAGTCTGATAAAGCAGAAGTAGCTCAAAAAACTTTGCCAGAATTGAGGAAAAATATAGTGTGTTGTTCACTCTTATTGTCAGGAATCTATAAGCTGAAGGTTATATAATCTATTTGAGCCCAAGGCAATATTTTCTTTGTCATTCACTACTGGTAAGGAAGGAAAACAGAATGAATTACTGACTGGAAGGAGATATTTTGGGTTGGTTTTTTTTTTTGTTTGTTTGTTTGTTTTTCCAGATATACAAGGCTAATACTTAAGTATAAATGAAAAAGTTCATGTCTTTTTTGCTGGAATTCCTCTAAGGGATAGCTGTTTGGCTAATATAATCAAAAGATCAACTTGAAACAAACAAGTAAAAAAAATCCAAAAATAGCAAAAAATAAAAGATGAAAAAAAATCTTGAGTGCCATTTTCACAGAGGATTACTTGACATAATAACTTGGTTTATTATATCATTTATTTAATAAAACCATATTATGTCTTTTCAGAGAGAATTACTCAATATTTTGCTATTTCTTAGCTGCACTTCATATATTTTTATAATGGAACAGAAAATTTTATCTGCATGCTACTGGATTTATTTTTCTTTCTATTTAGTGAAGTACACCTTGAGGTAATTTAGAAAGAGCATATGGATATTTTAACCACAGCCTGGAAAATCAAGACAGAAATTCTACTTAATTTAGGCTCTTACTTGATACGCTTTGTTTGTAGCTTTAAATTTCTGTGGTCAACAGAAAGAATAACTCTGACTTTTCTGCATTTAGTGAAGATGATCTGCAATTAGGTCAGATAAAGTTATGGTGAAGACTGCATAACCTAGAAACCAATTTAGGGAAAAGAGTAGTATCTTTTATGATACTTTTAAACTTAAAACTTCAAGGAAGTGGTCTGCAACTATCAGAGATAGAAGAATTTTAAACAGAATTTTTTTTTTTTATCAAGATTTGCTTTTAACTATAGCTTAACCCATGATCAGAGCAAAACAGGGTGCTCCTCTCCAGCTCAAAGGGAGGGCCTCTGGAAAGCAGGTATCAAAGTTTACTATTCTTTGGCAAAAAATAACAGAAAGACCAGAAAAAATGTAAAACCTCACAAACAAGAATGCATTAAACAGACAAAATGCTTTCTTCTGCCCTTTTTCTTTCAGCTTTCAAATAGTTTTTTGTGATTTATGCTTCATGCTATTATGAATATTCAATGTTATCATTAATGAAAACCTGTTCTGTGTTATAGATCCCTTCTGAGAAGTTTAAATTAAGGTTACAGAAAATAAGATTTTAAAAAGAACCAGAAAATGCAGAGAAGTGTAAATAAACAAATTCTCTATTTTAAGATGTATATCCCTCACTTTTAAACACCAGAAGTATCTTCATTTCTGTTCAGATCGATGTAAATCCCCACACCAGCTACCTCAGTTAACAATTATTGGAATTTTTTGTTTTATAATCATTTCTTTTATTTCCTTTGGTCATCAACAAATGGATACATGTCGCCAAAAAAAAAAAAAAGTTAATTCATGAACATTTCATTAACATGAGACATGGTGTGTCCTGTTGAAAAACACAGCTACTTGTACTTTTGCTCCTGGCTTTTTAGAAAAAGGAGAAAAAACTTCAGTTGCATTCCCACTCCTGCTACTGTTCATTTGTGTAAGCTTAGCCAACTCACTTTTCCTTTCTGACCCTTTTCTTGTTGGATCCTCAGCAGACTGCACTATCTGGATGACAGGGTCTCCAGGACCCATGTTCCCTCTCACTGCCTGTTCATACAGTGCTCACTATTGTGCAGTTCTCACCATTGTAGCATCAAATATTTAAAGATGGATCACAAGTAAAATGAAAGGAATCTGACTGTCCAAGAGATAATAAGCATTGGAGATTCAATAGTGGAATGTGAATAAATGGTTATTTCTTCCTTTTGCTTTTCAAGAAAAGAAAACTGACTCTGAATAGCTGTTATTTTAGATATCAGTAGCTTTGGTCAAGTATTCACCTCAGTGAATCACACATTTCAGAACAAGTGGTGACTGCAGCTAGATTTGTGAACTGAGCTGTAATTCATCGAAGAATTAAAGCAACAGCACTGTAATATTATATAATGCAGGCACACACACAAAAGACAAATACTTATATTTTACAGTTGAAAGAGTGGACTGTGAACTGACACAAACTAGTATACCCTCAAACAAAGTTAACAGAGGCACTTTTCTCAAGTGGAGAGATAGGACTTCAAATGCATATTTTTGCAACCAGATTGTTTCAGATCTTTTTTTATGGCAGTCCCAGTGCAATTATAAAAGGTCAGCATTGTGCTCATTGGTCTTATTTTCCTGTGAACCCCTTGGGTTGGTTTTTTTTTTTTTTTGTTTGCCATTTCCTGGGAGACATTCTCAAGAGTTCTGTCTTTTCTGTGACCTTTTTTCTCAGAGGAAAAGTTATCCCAATACAATGTAAATAACTTATTAAGAAATACACAGCTTCACACAAAAGGTCAAAATGTGGAAGAAATGCAAGTAGGTCTCGGCATGAATAACAGTAAGCTGAGGAGAGGTCTTTGAATGGCATGTTAGTGACATCTCCTGTTAGACAAAATAGGGCCCCAAGAGAATTGCCTTACTTGTCTAGCTCACCTAGATACATTTCCTCCAGTTATTCCCTGAAAATGCTTGGTCCCTAAGGACGCAGACTGGCCAAAGTCTCAGCTCAGCTTTACAACCTCTTTGAGATTATGATAAATTTAAAGACACCAGAGAATAAGAATTAAGAACAACCAAAGGTCATTTAGGGGTCCATTTGATGTCTTAAAAGGAAGGGCATAAACATACTATCCAAACTTCACCAGAAGCCTATTTATATCCAAGAACTAAAAATGAATCAATTTCCTTCTTTTTCTTCTGTAAAGATTTTCCAGATGATTAAATTATTTCCATTATTGTTTGTCATTGTCTATTCAATGGACTGATAAGAAATCTCCTGGATCTGAGTTGCACCAGGCCAGGAAGAAAATATCGTTCACAACATTTCTTAACTGATGCAGTCAGAGATTTTCAGGGTGAACATAGACATTCTGGTGACCTACCAGAGGATGAGTTCTCCTTAAATGGCATCTCTCAGTGATGAGCTCTCTCTGGCAAAGTTTGCCCTCTGCTCTTCTGTCTTATAGTGACCTCTTCTTGTGCCAGTACATAGCTATTCCATAGCTAGTACTTCGGGTCACACCACGATATTCCAAGTCTTGCCATTTTGCAGAAGAGAGCACTGCATGGCTTGAGGTCAAGCTGAAAATCTCATGTGCTTAAAGGGGTCTGATGGTCAGAAAAAGGCATAGAAGGCAAAAATACCCTCCACAGGATAACAAGAACAAGCATCTGGAAGCATGAGCTTGCCAGGTGCCTATATTAATCCTTCGTTTGGTTGCTTGTTGGCAGGTTGGTTACTGGAAGGACATGCAGCAGGAGGAAGCAGCAGAAAAGGTCAAAACAGAGGGAAATGAGTCATCCATCCTCCTGACAGGATTAGAAGGAAACACATTATATCACCTAACAGTGAGGGCATACAATGCTGCAGGGTATGGACCACCTAGCACTGCTGTGCATGCAGCAACCAAGAAATCCCGTAAGTAATCTCAGTACCTTTGCTAAAAGGAAAAAATCAGGGAGCAACCTCTGTCCCCTTGGTTTTTATTTATTAAGAGTGTATGATAATCAGGAATCATGTATAGCTTTGATTCATGGCTTTGCTTTGATGTTTAGACATGAATTCCTATGACTTTGCCTTCATAACAAAGGTTAATTTCCTAGAAAACAAGGCATTTTGTACAAAGGGAGAGAAAAGAGTTCAAGTTCATAAGCTTTGTGGAATTTATGGGGTGGGCAGAATAAATACGCTATAATCTACTAAATTACACTAGTGATTAAAAAAAAAAATCTTAAATGTTCCATCTACAGTTGGAAGCCTTGTAGCACTACCAGTTTTAAATATAATGAAAGATTAAAATACTTTCTTTTGTTTTCAAAGAAACAACCCATAAAAATACATATGTGTACATGTCATTTTTTCCTCTCAGCTCCCAGCCAAGCACCAGGCAATATTATGTGGATACAGGATGGCTCACATGTGTCTCTTGGGTGGGAGCCAGTCAGACCTCTAGCTAATGAATCTGATGTAATGGGGTACAAGGTTAGTGCTTCCCTTTCCTTGCTCACCCTTCTCTCTTCCAAACAATTGCTCCTCTTTTTTGTTGGCTTTTTTTCCCTTTCTTGTTCCTCTGTGCAAGACTGTCTCCAATCAGCTTTCACTGTGAGAAGCAGTAAATAAAATTAAAATCAGAGAAAGGTCCCAACATATTTTTGTGTTGTGATTTTCAAACACTGAACTCTATCTGACTCCCCTCTATCTGAGGGGTCAGTCCATCATCTCTGAGTCAGCAGTGGCTATTAATAATATCAGACTGCAATGAAATTCCTAATTCTCTTCAATTCAACTGTGTTTGCAGTAGGATTTAGAGAAATGCAGAATAATATCTTTAATTTACATTAAAATTAATATTTTTGAAGCAGAAACACAAGTACTTCCGTTTGTTTTGCGGTCATGTTAGTGCTGTTCTACAGCAGTGATGGTAACATCTGGAATTTAAAGTTTTGAAGTTTTAAAGATTAAAATCCAGATTAACACTTAAATAACAAGTCATAAAAACCAGAATTAACTGCAATGCTTTAAATCAAGGTGGAATGATTTCAGTGTTTTTAGAGAAGTGTGGGGTCTGGGATTTTTTGAAGCCCATATCAAATCATTTCTATAGACTACAATCTTATATCTCCTCTGATACATCAGGAAATATCACTGAGAAAGTATAAAATTGTTCAAATAAACCAGAAACTGTTCTAACCTTTATCAGAATAGATGATATTCTGAAATAGTTAAGTTGACTTCTTTGGTTTTTCACACCTCTCTGACCTTTTCAATTTTCCCTGGGAACAGAAACTCTTATGCAGAAATACCAAAAAGACAGCTACGTGCTGACTTGCTTTCCTCCCTCATGCCATAAATTTGTATTAAGTTTCACAGGAAATGCAGGGACAGATCTGAGCTAGTGTCAATTGATTTAGCCACCTAAGGTAAACATGATAAATACATTAGTCAGGCTATTTCCCTTACATTTGAAGTTGGGCTCTTGAGTCAAAAATGTGAATATCAACATGGACTTTAGGATAAGAATTTGAACCACATGGAACTCAAAACACATTTTGAAATTTTGGAGATAAAGCTGTTCAACACCTAATGTTGCAGAGGGCAAGTCCTCTCTCTTTGCTCTAGGCCATAATCTATGTCCATTCACATTTGTGAATCTCCATAATATTTTGCTATTACTGTTTTGAAGCCGCACAGGAAGGGAAAAGTAAAAGTAGATGTCTGTTCAAATGCAATGTCAAGAAATTCCTAAGGAAAGTATAAAACAGTTAACATTACAGTGACTGTGTTACCTACACAAAATGTCTGGTACAGAGCTGAATGACCACTGTGACCACTTTCTACTTTATCCACCACAGGTGTTATTTTGGCAAGAGGGCCAGAGCAATAGCCAAGTTATAGAAACACAGAAAACCTCTGCTGTGGTACTTCTTCCTGATGTTGGGGTCTACATCATTGAGGTGTGTGCAGTCAGTGAAGGAGGGGATGGGACTGCAAGTCCCCAGATCAGAGTTCCATCTTTTTCAGGTAAGGTTAAACTTATATTTGAAAGCGTGGTGATTATAGCGATGCTCATTAACTCTGTTATTCTCTACCAGAAAAACAAGGTTCTCACAATTCTTTAGCTATTAAATGAAATCACTGATCTGAGTCTTTAGTTCTCTGCTGAAACAAAGGTATCTAGTGACACATGGGATGTTTAAGATCATCTGAGGCAACCATGTGAGGCTGATGAACAAAGATGATTTATAGGAAATCTCTTCCTTTTGAGGATAACATCTAAAAACCTACCTGAGCTGTAGATGTTTATATGTGCACTAGTGTCTCAAATAGCAATATAGTCAGCTGGGATGCAATCCATAGAGACCAGCAGTGGAGCCTTGACAGCAGTTCAGCTAATCTTCTGAATTTTAGTGTTAAGACATGAGCACCTAAGGACATCTGCAATGTCCTAAGGCACCCCAAACAGAGCTGGCAGATGGGATGTGGCACTTAGGGGATACACACATCATTCTGTGCCGCCAGCCAGAGGTGTACTACATAACACAGCCAAAGTGGCACGTATTTAGGTAGCTGACCCCTGTGTACATGCCTGCTTGAGAAGAAGCTGAATTTCTCTTTAAGTTCCAGTGATTCCCTTCCATAACTATTACTTCATTTAATTATTAACTTATAGCAGCATTAAAGTGTTATCATTAGGTAAATTATGATGTCTAGCTGCTCTCTCCTCAGTCACTGTGATATGTTGAAAGAATTTAAGTATCACTATTACAAAGGTAAGTAAGAGATGGGAGGATTAGTGGCAAGAACAACAAAGAAATAACAATCTTTGCCTAGAAAAAAACAGGACGTTTTAATTATAACCTTCTGATAACACTTTAAAGTTTTATCAAATATTGATTTTTGGTCCTTAAGGAGCCTTAACCAGAAGGTGTGAGCCTGAAATTTCAATCTAGAACTACAATTCCAGCTCTAGTCTGGTCACAAACTGCAGTGCTATCATCAAAAATATATTTTTTTTCAAAAATATTTTTTTTGGTATATCTTTCAAACCATCATTCTAGGCCACAAAGTCCTCCATCTAATTAGATTATGAAACTAACACATTAGTTTCACTTAGGGCAATTGTTGTCCAAAGAAACCCAGTCTGGTTCCCCTCCCACTACCACCCCAGAGCACAGTTCCCCTTAGCATGGCCTTTTAAGACACTGCTGTGATCAAAAACCAGCACTGGCCTAATGGGACAAAGATGGCTTTTTCCTCTGGACAAACAGAGGGATCAAGGGCTGGCTTTCTTTCCTTGTTCTGGGATAAAGATTTGTCACTCAGGGCACCTTCTGCAGCCTAATGCTTTTTTGAAGCTTAAGACACAAAACCATATACCCTTTTGGAATCTCCCATTAATTTGCAAGCTGAATATGAGGATCCAGAATATGAGTTGCTGTAGATATCATCATAAAATCCCATCTGTGTAGGGAGCCTGTTGAGTCTCATGGCAGTCTCAACCATGTGAGACTTCAGTTCTCACATAGTAATCCGTTGCCTGAGAATTAGTCTTTTGCTAAGGGTAATAGAATATAAATTTGGGTAAAAGCTAATATCTAAATGTAGTGAGAACCATTTGCATCATTTGTTTCTTAATTATTTTGCTTTTCATTTCAGGAGGGAAAGTAACAAGTGCTCAGTCCACCTTACATGTGTTGTCTCCTTCCTCATCCTCTGTAACACTGCTTTTGGCACTGATGGTACCTTCGACCTCATGGTGAAGGCTGCAGACTTTGTTGTTGTTATTTGTTTGCTTTAACTTGATGACACCAAGGGATGGAGTTTTATGTCCGTGGAGAAACTGAAAACCCAAGCAAATGCTTAAAGACCCATCAAAATGCCTGAGGTGCACAAGAGGAGTGTTGGAGACACGGTCAATAATTCATCAGGTTTTTATCTCTTCTTATTTGTAAAAGTCCTCGGAGGAGGAGACCCTTCTTGGCCCAAAAATATGCACATTGTATGTAATAAACTTTTGTAAGCAAATGTAATTTCTGTCAAATGTATTTTCCTTAATATGTTCAAATTTGGTGAACCCAGTCATGTATCATCAGGTGTTTAAAGGGTGGGGTCTAGTACAGTACATCTGTATGGTTTGGAGAAAAAAAATCCTTTTTTAAATATAGAACAAAATTTGATACAGCTTTGCTTTCGAATACTTTGTTTGCATCCCTGATAAATGGTTGTTCCAACTGACAAGGAAGAAAAAGACAATTTATATACAAAGACCACTGCAAAAGCAAAGAAGAACTTGTTCTGAAAATACATAATATATATTCAATTAGCAAAAATAATTGTAATGAAATACTAGACAGCTTATACCAGAATACAGCAAAACAGAGCAGAAAATCCATTTATTTTATTACTAGGAAAATGGAAAATTATTAAACACAAGTTTAGGAGGAAACCAGTTGGTTTTAATCAAATACCACAGGATTTCATGTCCAATGAAATTTTCAGTAGAAAATAAGAAATCAATTCCTATTGCACACAACAATGAAAATTCCACTGGGGATTTAAACATGATACACCTTAAGCTACTAAGTGGACAAATAAAGCAATGCAAGGAGATAAACATACTTTTCCCAACCACTTCTCGGTTGTAACTTTCTTTTTCCTCTGAGTGCAATTTTTGGTAACATTCTGTGTTTTGTGTAGGTGGTACTCAAGTTGAAGTATATATGAAAGCATATTATGGAGAGAATATTAACATTTTTCAGAATGGCATTATCCACATATATACACACTACAGTAGGATATATTTTGGAGAATTTTGTTTCTGAGAAAAAAATACTTGGAAAAGTGCTACAGAGCATCATTCCAAATATTTATCTAATTGGCTCTATTTCTATAGCTCCCCGGAGATTATTCTTGTAGGTACTGTGCGCTATCAGCTTTAATCCCAATGTTTTGCTGTACCAGGAAATTTTTTACTCAATAGACAATTCGGACATTTTTTTCTACACCAGAAGGCCTTCCCACATATTGGAACCTGAGGAAGAATGACTCCCAGGGAAGATGGTGTGCATGTTGGTACAACCAAGGTGTGCACGGTGTTATGAAGGGTGGCATTTTGCTAACACATCTGGGGATCGTGCCTAGGAAAAACATTGCACTGCCTGGGAAGAATCAAGTCAAAAATGGTTAACATGAAAGTCCTAATGGCATGGTTCTTTTAGTTGTCTATCCCTCTAAAAGTTTTGATGAAAACCTATTTTAGCTGATGGGTTCCCAATTCAAAATGCTATTATTTTGCCAGTTCACTTGCAAAATAATTTTTGGCATTCAGATAATACACTTCAACTGTGCTCTTTCTCAGGTGCTTCAAAATAGTAGCCAAGAAAGCACAACAGAGATAAGAAGGTGAAAAGCTGTCGATGACTAAATATTTTTGCTTTTGAATATTTTATCAGTAAAATTTTTCAGAGAAGGTTCAACTCAAATCTTTGTTACCCACTAATATTTTAAATCATTTTCTAAAAATGTTGTTCCAAATTACCTAAGTCACCATGTTGCTTAGAAAACAAAGGCAGGATAGCTAGCTAAGAATTGACTGTAGATATACAGAAAGAGGCCTTCTATATCACTGCTTCTGAAAAAGCCTTTTTGATCAAAGACAGGAAGGTGTAATGTACCTTGCTGATAGAGCAAACTCATAGAGAATAACTACCTGCTGTCCCCTGTAAAACAGCAGCATTGCTACTGTGCAGAGAGCCTGCATCCAAAACCCATCATCTGCCAAAATGTTAAAATAAATAAGAACAAAGTGATGAACCAAAAAGCCAAATGGCTATTTTATAAATTAGTTATGCATAGTTTCCTCTATTTTTTTATACAGTGGCTTGCCAATGCAGTTTATTTCAGTGTATTCAAAGTCTGCATTCACTACTAGTGGCATTTGGTTAAACTTTCTGATAACAATAAATGGATATGCTTTATAGGAAGAATAAAAGTCTGATAAGGAGACAGAGCTCCATCTAGACACATCTCCCTCTCTAGTATAAAGATACAAATAGAAATACTGGACATACCATCAGGTAATGTAGTTGTATTGCAGGGACAAAAGGAGGTATGTTTTATATTCAACATGAACAGAATATGTATTTTGCATCTTAAATATATTAATAAACATGTTTTAAATGTTTAAGTACCTATGTATTACCTATTTGTTACTTTGTAGAAGATGTTTCCTTATCATGACATTTTTAGTTGCAAGGGAAAGCTTTTTCCTTTTTTATGTAAAAGATTGTAATAGTGCAGTCTGGCGTCACTGAGGAGACTGTATTTTTGTATAATGTCACAGGATCTGTTCAGAAAAAATATAATTAGAAAGAAACCTTGTTTCACAGACCAAAAGAAAGTTACTGTTATGGCCCATATCAAAATGTTAGATATATTGTATACAATCTGTATATATGCTATATATAATGGTATATACAATGTGGAAGACACAGTAATATAATAGTTTCTGTGTACTGTTCTTGTAACATTAGATCTTTTTAATAAATTATTCTCTTTTTATTGACTTTTATCTTATCTCCTGTCATCTCCTAAATTATATTCATAGAGTTCAAGGTGACACAATTATTTGGTTTTCAGCAGCAGGAACCTTTAAATTACATGATTTTTAAGAAGAAGGTGATGAATCTGCAATGGCGAATGTGGAAAATGCAGCCATTAAAATCAAATAATTTTTGGCATAGTTTTAATATCACCAAAATTTTGGTTTTTCTAGGTAATTTTTTTTTAACACCTAAATAACTGAAAGATAAAAGAAGGCCTGAATTCTCAAAATGAAACTGTACCTAATGGAAATTGCAATGTAAATCTGCAATTTAGCATCAGATATAAAGGTTCTCTACACTAAAAATAAAAATCATGACCAGAAGAGAGATTTATATTAGATTTTAGAGAAATCCAGTCTTTCCTGGAAAGGTGGTGAGACTCTGGCACAGGTTTCCCACAGAAGCTGTGGCTGTCCCACCCCTTAAAGTGTTCAAGGCCAGATGGGATGGGGCTTTGAGCAACCTGGGATAGTGGAAGGTGTCTCTGCCCATGGCAGAGGAGTTGGAACTGAATGATCCCTAAGGTCCCTTTCAGCTCAAACCATTCTATGATTTCCATGAAAAGAAGAGCTTTATAAGGAGGTCACCAAGGTCAATCCTCTGTGTACTGAATTATTACATAGTTTCTGGGACCTCTCTGCAATGTTCTGTCAAGTGTAACTTGTACCCCATGTTTGTGGAGGCACAAAAGCAGAGTGTGGTCATGTCATGTTCAATTGAAAAATTTAGTTGCTTTGTCTTATACTTGAAATACTTTGTGTGACTAACCACAATAGAATAACTTTCAAATATATATATAAATTTTTGAGAAAAAAATGGAACAATGGATTACCCAATTATAGCAAATATTTTTCTTTTCTTTAGTTTTATTTGAGCTCTTAATAATCCCCAATCAGTCCTTTATGAAATGCATATTTATAGTAAATTACTTTGTAACACAGTACCAAGTCAAAAAGCCCATACTGAAAATAAAAATACATTGCTGCAGTCATTTGAACTGAGATTTCAATTACAAAATGGGTATGGCTTAAACAGTATATTATATCAGGACTTCCATTAAATTAGTTATGAATGTCACAGAAAACTGTAATGACCTGATTTTGCTGACATGGAGAACTACGCATATTGAAAATCCATATCCTATCAGAACTTCTACCCAACTGCAACCCACTCTTGCCCTGTTCTGGCTATCATCCAAGCTCCTCTGAAGATGAAAGACATTTTATTTCTTAATTACTTCCTATGCTTTTGAGCAAAACAATGTCAAGGATAAGAAAAAATGAACAGTATTTTATTACAACAGGTTAGTTGGCTTTAGGCTATTACAAACAGCCTCACTAAGCATGCTGACAGATAGGCTACTTCCAAAAACACAGGTCCTGAGTTTGCCCTAAGACTTTTCTCTCAATTCCAGTAAAGAGAGACCTGACTTTGTCTTTATTGTGGTTCATATTTTAATACTTTAAACAAGATAATGATACTGTGTATAAATTAAAGCATCACAAGCCTAAAAGAGAAATCTATGGAGAATTGTACAGTTTCAGTATTCACGTTACTTCTTACACCTGTCAGGTCCACTGTCAAGTTCATACAGATCAGCTGTTTGAGCAAACTGGCAAAAATATTTAGATGTGCAGCTATTTGTGCTTCCTGTGCTGCTTTTCTGCTGTCAGATTATTAACTAAGCACCCCAGCATGTATGAGAAATCTCTGTCATCAGAAGAAACTGGTTAAGTGTGGGATGCTTTGGGTGATCCTTTATTATGATGAAATACATATGTCAGGCTACTGGAAAGAGAATACCCTCCCTTTTGGTATGGTTTGGTGTTGGGGTTTTTTCTCACTTTTATGCTCCAACTCATGAATTCTAAAAAAACTATAGAATAAAAACATGAGAGTGCTCCTGAAAAATACAGTTAGCAAGATGAATAGCAAAGGTAGGCACCATATGTGTTAATCACAAATAAAGTTATTCCACATATTTTGCTCTTTGTAGAGAAAATAAGATGGGAAAATATATCGATTTCCTTTCCATAACAGAAAACAAGTGAATAAAAGTTACTGAAAGCAATTGAGGCATATCTGGGTCGAAGCTTTAGCAAGTACAATTTTACTTTTACCTGCATTGCTCTGCTCCCTGGCTGAACAAGCATTTCCATTTCATAATGACACCATCTCTTATCTTCTACAAAAGGGACTTTTTAAAACAGGGTAGTAAAACACGATAGTTTTCCTGATATTTCTTTAAAAATTTGTCTTGTGGAGTGACTGAATGACTTTGAAAAGAAGCCCAAGGTCAATTGCTTACTTTTGTATAACTCATTCCCTTATTCTTGAGTAATGTATACACCCAAATCTATAATTTTGGAGAGAATCATTCTAGATTATGATGTTTTATATGTATGTTTGTTCTAATTAATGTTTCACATGTGCTTTACGCAAAATAACTCAATATCTGCCCTGCTCTGACCAACAGACTGTAGTGCATGGGCTGCCAGATGACCAGTAGAGGTAAGGCTCAAGCCTGGCATTATTATTTGGACAAAACTCAAAAGCAAACTGTTGATTTCTTTTTTTCTGGATGTACTACCTTTATTTCAAGTCACATGGATAAAAGTCAAATTACCCATGGTGCACTGAGTGTCCCTTTTGCTCCAGTTACAGAAATGAAAAAGAAGTACTTCGCTCTGTCCTACAAATTTCTGGACAGCCCCTCCTTCCTTTCCCTGCCCTGTCCTGTAACAAAATGAAAAAGAGAATGTCTGCTTATGGAGAGGGATGGGGGAAGGAGCAAAAAAAGGAGGGAGTCCATGGGCACTGTCTCCCACAAGGATGACATGAAATTAACCCTGCCTCCTGACCTACCAGTGTTTGCTCTCCATCTGAAGGATGGAAGCCATCTGGAATGGTAAGCCTTTTGCCTTCCAAACAAGAGAGGAAGCATTTTTACCCATCTGAGAATGGCTGCACCAGATTATCCAAAACACTAAGCTAGATTTCCACTGCGTTATGTCAACACTTTCTGACTTTCCAACAGGAATAGAAGCAAATCCCACAGCTTTTGAATGGGAAGTGAAAGGAATTTCATCACTACAAATTTTTCATGTTAAAAATCCTCTTGGGTCCCCAGGGTACATACATAGGAAATATCAATCTTTTATGCTCTTAACAAAGCTTTGTCCATTTAATGCAGGAGATAACTTTGGCAGGTTGCAGACTGAATGTATTATTGCATCATGCGAAACAGGCTCTCAGTGGCAAAAATTTTGTCAGATTTCTACTTTCTACATTTGAATGTTGCTGTATCACCACAAGTTTGCTTTCCAGAATCATAGTTTTTCCTTTTGGGCCATTCTTTATTACACCCAAACATCTCTTGAAAGTTTCTGATGTACTAAAATCTATGACACTGAATGTCCTCTGGCAGAAGAGATGTCCAGCACCCTAAACTTTGGTGTGACAGCATATGGGCAAGCATACTCTTTGCTCAAGGGATAGCTACTTCCACAGTTCTTCCCTCCACTAAGAAAATATTTACCTTCATAAACTACAGTGAGGTATTGCTGTTCTTATATGCCTGCTGAACCCTTTCTTACTTCTCATCAAAGAGTACGTTCTGTTAAGATACAGCAAGTATCTAAAAAAGGTGTTAAAAACACACACAAATCCAGCATGTCTATTTTTATAGGCCAGCTAACAAACTAAACCAACCCAAAATAAAACTATCTTCTATCCAGATGAATGGTGGGGGAGGGAGTGGAGGCCTACCACTCTGCAAACCCAACTTCATTTGTTGAATGTCAGTACAGAAAGATCTGTATTGCCTTAACAACTTTTCTCAAGGTTCTGGGTAGGATCCTAGAGAGGAGGAATGGCAGCCAGGAAAAAGCACAAACAAGATTTCTGTCCATTTTGTGGCTGACTGCCATTTTTACAGAGCTCAGTGGCAAGGTGAGATGTCTGGCCATCTCCTTTGAAAACATAAATCTCAACATTATGATGACACAAAGCCCTTTCAGATAATTAAATGGTAGATAATGTTGAAGCACCCATGGACTATTCAAAACTGATTGAGGGAGGAAAAGTCAGCACCTAGCTTTCAATGCCAATAAATGTGAGATGAAGAAAAACTAAACTGTGGGAGCCTAATGTTGAGTGTGGAACTGAAGAGTGAAACTCAGGAAAGACAACCTGAAATAATCTCAAAGGGAGTCAGAAACTCATGGCTCACCATACAGTAGCTTCTAGAATGTATGAGTTAAATGCCATCAGGAAGGTTACTGAGAGAAAGATTAAAAAACACTTTTCTGCAAGACAAAATTTTAGTTTTATCACAGTACTGGTATTGTGTGCACTCAAGGTCTTGGCAGCTCAGAAAGGATCATAATAGAAATAGCAAAGAGAAAGACAACTCAAGTGATCAAGGGTATCATCTAGAACATCTGCCTCCTGGGGAAAGGCTCAAAGGACTAGGGGTCCCCAGTTTAGAGACAGCAGGGCAGTGAATAATAAGCTATCATACTCCAAAGTACTAAAAAGACCTGTGGAAGTCTGACTCCCAAACCTCCTCTGCTTCCTGTTTGGAAAATGCTCTTTAAATTCAAAGATCCTGCTTTATCTGTCCAGTGAATACTGAACTATGAACAAAAAAAAAATCCAATACTGAAAAGATGCTGTTTCAGAATACTCCCTATTCCCAAGACCAGAGTAATCAAATCTACTCCCAGTTGTGATACAAATTAGAAAGAAAAGGCTTTTGAGATCTGTGAAATCCTCAGCTGGATCCTTAAATAATTTGCAGCAGACAGAAGAAGGAAATGAGTCTTCCTCTGTTTTACAATGGGACACTCACAAGTATGCAGGGAAGCTTATGAATGTACCAAGGCTGATGAAGATGACTTTTGCACATGGACATAAAATGTAGGAGTTTCAACTGGGTCTCCAGAATCACAGTCAAGCATTTCCAGCAGTGATTGGCTTTAAGATTTTGTTGTTATTGCTCTAATTATTGCTGTTTAGGTTATATCCTCATAGTTGCTCTTTCAGACCATCTGTGTTACCTGCTAATAGCTAATAAACTCAAAACTGTAAAAAAACCAAACTTTAGGATCTTCCTATCCTTGCACCATTTTTTAAGCTATACACAGAGCCTGGGAGAGTTTTAGGTAAGACAGCAGAGGAAAAGCCAATATCTGTTCCTACTCTTTTATGACTAACAACATCACATTTCCTGCCAGACCATCAGAGACTGGGGGAAATTAAACTGCAGCACTTTTACTCCCTGTTTTATACTGAATACACTAAATGGAATGATTTTGATATAATGTAGTAAAGAGGCCTGATTGATGTAGGTTATAATTTTAAAACTTAGTTTTCTGCTTCTGAGTACACACATACCCACTAATTAACTTGAACAGCAGTTTATAAGACCAGTTTTGACTCTGCCCATTTAATGAACAAAATCCAATCAACCACCCTGTTAGCGTAAATGGAGAATACATGTCTGCAAGAATGATAAATAACTGACTGCCACAGTGATTAGCATAACAGGCCTTGTGGAAAGCTATTTGGCATTCAGCTCTCACTAGCACGTCTTAAGGATTGATACAAGCCTTGGTGTACTTTGCATTGGATGTGCAGCTGATTTAAATGGGAAGACATCTTTCTAGATCTGGTGACTGACATTTTCATTTTAAACTTTTCAATTTCTGTTTATAAGAAAATGAATCATATTTTTCAAACTGCTGTGAGTGTTTTCACATAAAACATATGTTTGGTTCATTTCACTGAAAAAAAAGTCCCAGATTCTCCAAGCATTATTGCTAGCTGAACTAACCTCAGGAAAGCTGTGCTGACTCAACTTAAGCAACCTGTTAACTTTGGACGCTGTATGCTCTACTCTGGAAGATTTTAGACCCTCTCTATGCTTCAACTATCTGGGCTGTAGAAACAT
This sequence comes from Phainopepla nitens, assembly GCA_013400175.1. Taxonomy (NCBI): domain Eukaryota; kingdom Metazoa; phylum Chordata; class Aves; order Passeriformes; family Bombycillidae; genus Phainopepla; species Phainopepla nitens. Next base: position 984,743 of record VXBQ01014013.1, read on the forward strand.
CTAGAAATTGAATACATCAGATGATCCCCTTGATTTAGGGAAAAAAAAAAAAAAAGATGACTTTTGGAATACACTTCAGGTGATTTGAAATGCTGCTGATATATAACAGGATATCTATATTTGAAAAACGGGCAATTCAGCTACTTTTAGCTATTTATCTTCCATTGCAATTAGGATATGCTTTAGCATATTGGTCCATATTTTTAACATATTAGATTGTTCAAAATCCCCTTCAGATACAAGATAAATTTGGGAAGCTTTGCAGAAGTTGCCATGCCTGTCACAGAACTGGCTTAATTTTGGGCTAAAGCTCCACCTGGACTGCAGGGTCCTGAGTCACTATCTCAGACTGGGTCAACAGAGCTGCATTGAGTGCTTCTTACATCTCACAAATGTACGCGTTCATTTAAGCCAAAAAGAGTTACATTGCAAATAAATTATATTTAAATTCTGCAAGTTAATATGAAGAGCTTGAAGTAAGTGATTATTACAAGAAACTCATATTTTCAAATTACCCTATAAATTTAAAGGAGGCACACCTTCAAGAGGGACACAGTGAAATCCAGGAGGGAGGGAAATAACCTCTCAAACTACCACAGATGCAAAAGGGATAAAAGAAAAAGGTTTAAACTGTTCCTTAAGCTTCTAAGAACAGAGTTATCATTCCCAGGAAACACACAATATAAATAAAAATATTGCACTCAGTGTTTTTGAAGTCTTGGTTATCTCCATAGCAGCACCTAAATACACATGCAAATTGTCAATTTGAGGAATACAGATATGAAACTGGGATCTCACTGATCATACATCTGGTGTGAATAAGAGTGAGAAATGAATGAGGGAAGTATAATAAAAGAAAGTTTAAAATCTCCACTCTTCCAAAGTACATAATTTTAAATCTTAAAAATTGCATTATACTAACTGGAAGGAAAATAAAATCCAGCAAAACAAGAATTAAATTAAATATCTTTCTGGCAAATTTGAAATGCCTCTTGGACATCCTTCCTGTATTAAATATTCATGGAAGACACACCAGATAACTACAGGATTCTGTGTGCAAAGTCTCTTGCCCTTCTTGCCTGTGCATCTCACTCTAAATTGTCAGTCATAGGAAGGAAATGTCAATAAAAATTCCCTCTATTCATGCCCTCTTTCTTGCTGAAGAGTGAAGACAAGTTCACCCACCAGTAATTCTGAACTGACTGAAGACAAAACCCTGACCTTCCTTCTGTCCCTCAATACCAGCACCAACCTGAGCAGCTGCTGAGAAGCAGTGCTTCCATTTGCAGTATTGCTTCTGCAAAGCCTGGCATGATCTGTTTTGGGAAGGAAAACACCCACCCTATCCTAAAGCACACTGTGGATCTGCGCTTCAAAGGCTTGTGAATATTGAATTTGTTTTGAAGGGTTCAATTTTCACAGTTTCTAATACCTTAGAAGGTTTTGCTTTCACCGCAACCCTGCAAACATCTCCAGATATGTTGCTGGCACAGCAGCTTCCCTGACTCTCCACTCAGAATATTTCCGAATAGCCCAGAATGCAGCATAAATATATTCTTGTTTATATCATGCATACATGCAAAAGAGAGATGTGTTACACTGCTCCTCATTTAGGTAATATTTATAAAAGTGTCCAAAATAGTGAAAAGCAGACACTGAATTTAAAAAAATGTTACAACTGAAATGCTAGTACATTATAAAGAGCTGATTTTTAAAAAAAAGAATAAAAGAACTTTTCAAAGTACAAAGCGTTGTATTTTCCACTGAAAAAAGACCACCTCTCTTCAGACTTTCCAAAATTATTCTGTGGATTTTTCTGAATAATTTGGTATGTTTCATTTCCAAAGCAAGGCTGCAGAATGAATGATACTAAATTCTTGTGACTTCTTTTGTTCTCAGTTTGTTTGAACCTGTACCTTTTATTACACTCATTGATTGAAATGGAAACTGTAATAATTTCTTTGTTGTGAAACACACTAATAATATCTGTATGTCTCACACCTCCAGACTGGTGTTTCTCTCTGGCACTCAAGTTCAAACTGGGCATATTTGCTAAGGTATTTGTCAGTTCAGATGGGCATACTGTAGCTAAAAGTAATTTTCCACCCAGTTTTCTAGTGTCTGTATTTCAGCCCAAAGTTTCCCCCATATATTCCGGGAGCAAAGCAGGAGACTAAGACTTCTTTTTCTGTGATATAGTGGTTGTATCTACAATTCAAACTGTTTGTCAAGCACACATGCAGACTTGTGCACAACTCGTGTATGTAAAAAAAATATCAGCTGACACTATCACAATAGTTTCTTTTCTCTACTTGAATTCATTTAAAATAACATTGCTTAATGTGTGATATTACAGTGCCTAATTAAGCAAGAAGTGACTAGGATAGATAGTGACCTTTTCCAGTGATTTCCACGTGTAACATGCTGCATGAAATGTGACATTCTGGCACCTGAATGAAAGCCATCAAAAAGGAAGACTGTTCTCTTTTATACTACCATTCTAGAGCACTGTGCAAATGAGTAGAATCTTTAAGGCACGAGCAAAATCCTAGCATGTGACATTTCATTTTCATAACCTTTTTTATACATGAAAGTATGTTTTTAATGGTACAATCCTCATAAATTATTAATTATTTTGCTGAATGTGACAAAATTTACAAGGCAATATTCTCAGCATCATTTATAAGAACACTTATTATGTGTACTGTAGGTATAGGGAGACAATTGTCGCAGAAAAGTGAAATAGTCAAAAAGATACGTAAAATAAGCTGTGATTAGTGTATCACTGCACTGTGTTATTAACTTGAAAAATAGTTCTACTTCAAAGGAAATGTCAGTGAGCTTTGTACAGTTTTCAAGTAAGGCTCAGTTTCGAGTAATAATGAACCTATCTTAGGCAGAGGTGATTTTTCACACAGAAGAAAATTTTAAATTACCTCTCTTAAACTTTGAGCATCTTTCACATGGACCTTGTAAAGATCCTAAATATAAATCCTTTAATTGGATGAAAAGGCTTCTGATGCATAGGTAATAACAAACAGGTTTCTAGCATATAAAGTCAGTTCAAGAGAACATTTTCTGATTTTACGTAAGATGGTAAAGTTCATTTCCATTTTTAAAAAAATCTCTTTTTTTTCTAATTATTCAAACTCTACTGTTTTTTTATTTCTGGGAGGTTTAAGAGAGTAAAGGGCATTAACAGTAATGATAAGCAAAAAATTATCCTGCTTAAGGCAGAAGCCTGTAAATTCACCACGCAGGGATTTATTTTCTGCTCTTTTTTGTACCTTTCCACCTCTCCTCTGAATTCTGGAGGAACATGGAGAAGGTACAGAGTCTAGAAATTATATTAGTCTATAATTCCCACATGAGAATGCAAATTTGTGAAAAATCACAAGTAACTCATACCAGAATATCTTTCATTAGTATAGCTCTCTATTTCTGAATGGGCATCATAGGAAGAGGAATTTAATTCTTCTCCTTGAGTGAAATGTTGGCCAAGTCTGATAAGCTGTTTCTTATAAGAAGATGAACTGTTATAGCAATATTCTCCACAAGAATAGACATAAGAGTAGAGGAACAGGAAAGGAAATACTTTCAGGTTGTCACAGCAGGATGTAAAAATGCTCCTCAAGAGCTCAGTTATGGAAATGGGGATAAAAAAAACAATTTAAATGTGAACTAGCCAAATAGTACAATAATATAGTCTGTGTAAAAGACAGCATTTTACCTTCTAAGACTCTAAGGCATTGGAATCACAATCTATTCCAAGGCATCTCAGAGACAGTATTGATTGAATTAATAATATTCTACTTAAAAATAGACATAATTTTCTGTTTATCACTTTTGCCAAAACAGGAAATATTTATTTGTAATGCAGTTCAAGAATTTTCAATTGCAAGTCTAATGTATATTTCTTAATTTCCACTGGTATTACCGACTTGTTAATATTCACATCAGAACCTGCAGCTCATTAGATCTTAGATGCCTTGAAATTAGTCCTTCCAGTCTCATGCTTTTTAATTTAGATGCACAGACATTTCTTCAAATTTTAATTCCATAGACTTATGCATATTAAAATATTTTATTTAATTTTTGCTGCAACTACTTTACAAGTTTAAAAAAAATAGTTCCATTAAGTCCAGAGGCAAGGTTTTTTCAAAAACATTGGTCTTGAAAACTAACAGATATATTATACTCCTTAAGAAAATCATTAGGAAAATGTAGCATTTTTAGACCAAGGCAAGGTGAGAATAGTGACTGAGCATTGGCTTGGGTTAGCAGTAGGAAATCTGAAAGCCAACAACTCAGTTAAAATAATTGTTTCCTCACAGCATGGAAAGAGAACAGGCAACAAAAAATAAGACTAAAATAATATTAACAGATGAAACTTTCATTCAATTTAAAATCTTTATAAATTGTGAGTGAAGATTCTTTCACATCAGCACCATCCCTAAAGTGCAAAAGAACCTTGTTCTGTTTCAATTATAATGCCAGCAGGAGGTTGCTAAGGCCTTTGTTGTCATTGATCCTTTTCAAAGTTGTAGCTCTCATTATGTGGTAAATTCCTTCCTACGTTTAGGATTTAAACTCTGCCTTGAGTAGATGGCTTCTACTCTATTTTCTGACTTGGAGTTGTGGCACCATGATATTAGGGAATATAGACTTTTATCATGAGATTCTTCCTCAGAAAGTTGGATCCTGCCATGTCCATACAGATGGACACTTAGAAATTTATTTTATTGATTTTCCCTCCCTTCAAGCACACTCTCTGAATGTTCTGTTTCTACCCTTTACTTGTGAATTTCCTCATCTTTGTAAAGTTAACAAATTCAAATCATGAGGAGATCTATTTTCTGCACTGACTTTTTTTCCTTCTGATCATCTAGCCGGAATGGGCTGGCATTTGCTTAAAAAGATCCTCTGCATAAAGTGTATCTGTGAGCTATTTTTACATGGGAATTAAGCTACTGGTGCATGACTCTCAATTCTGATTGCTCAGATAGGAAGAATTAAGCCCTAATGTTAGGTGAATAGTCAACAATCTATTAAATCAAGTATTTGCAATAGCAGAAACTGAAACTGATATCCCAGATAATCTAAGCATTTCAGCTCACAGTCATTCCTGCTCCCTGGCAATTAGGTCACTTCTCTTTGACCTAATCCAATTTTGGTATAACCACTAGAACAGAAGAGCACATCCTCAATAGTAAGTTATGCCTTAAGAACAATGAGGTACAAATTGGTAATCTCTTCATTGGTGCTGTTGTTAGTAAAGTACAAGAGGGCCTGAGAGGAAATCCAATTTGAAATATTAGATAAAGCAGGCAAGAACATAGAAATACTCAGCATTTGGAAAGTGAAGTTAAACCAAATCAGCTTAGGAGCAAGGCGTGCATTTCTAACTGCAAGAATAAACACCATATCTATTGCTGTCTCATGGACTCTCTACTAGACAGAAGCAGCTTGTACTGCTGGTACTTAGGTACAGCCAGATATTGAAGTTTCTATGCAGAAAATTCCTTTCTTCAGAAAATTAAGGCTGAGTGGCCAGAGTATTCCCATCTGTTATGGCAACCCACAATCTGTGTAAACCAAGAAGAGCTGCACCCCTTGTTTCCATGTGCAGAGCTCTGGGATGAAAGAGAAGCCCAGAAGGTCTCACCACAGACCTGCTGGAACAGCAGAGCTGTACTGCACTAGGCAGAGCTTTTGAAAATATCAGCTTCAACTATTTCAGCATTTAAGACTGACTTTAAATGTTTTCCAATAAAATTTTACCTCATAAACAGTGGAAGTGTTCCAGTTTTTAGAAGCACTATGTGCTAATTATGTGAAGGTGTTTCCCAAAAAACTAAAGCATACATTATGTCCAAGATTCGTTATTTAAGGGATGAAAAAGAGAATTCTCACTAATTAAAACAATAGGAGAATAACAAAAACTTTATCACAGAGCAGCAAGCAGGAGAAAAACAGCCAGGCATTTTGCCCTTCAGAAAGATTTGCTTAAGTATTTCAAGCCATTTCAGTGCTAACAGGTCTCATTTCCCTGACGTAATTAGCAAAGAAAACAACAATTACCTGCAGGTTCATTAAATAAATCAGTACTGTTGCTCATTGTGAAGTTAATGATCAGCAGTGCAGATGATTGTTATGGACATGGTTAGTACAGTTGATATTCAGCAATTTCTTCACTAAAGAATCTGCTCCTAAATTTTGGCATTCTAACATGTTTCCTGTATCTTCTTTTGATAACTGAAAATTATTCTAACTGTGACTGAGTTTTGCAGTCTAATTTAGAAAAATATTTTTCAGAGTGAAATAAATTATTTGTCTTATATCTGTTTCTATGGAACAATTTTGCTTGCATTCATGTCATGTAACTCAGGCCCACCAGCACCATAATGCTGGTACTTGTTTTTGTGAAACTCTCAATTTAATATCACTTAAGGACCCATCAGAATATTAGCTTTCTTTGCCAGGAGGTAGCCTTTCATGCAGCAATTTCCATTCTAAGTTGGCAGGGAGTCTCTGTCTCATCCTGGTTTCCAGCTTTGTGTTGTTCCACCTGGACTGCCACAAAGCAATATACACAGGCATGAAATCTTCAACCCTTTGAGGGACACATCTGAACTGTTCTTACACTTCTATATAAGGCTTCCCCAGAATCTCAGGCTCACTTTAATGCTTTTGGTCTTTATCTTCAAGATGACTGATCACCCAGGTCCACTGTGTGCATAAATATATATTTGTATTAAAATAGTAGTCCAACACTTCTGAGGAAAAATAGTGGTGAACAGCTCTATTTCTCAGAATGAAAAAAAAAAAACAAATCAAACCTTTCTACCATAAATGCAGAGCTCATTGGTCATAACAGATATTCTCTGAAAATTTCTTGAGGCAGGGACTGCATTTCTACAAGAACTAGAGAAAATGTAGCTTCATCATCTCTGTTCTGATTTCACATTTCTTACCTGTTTCCACAAAAATAAACTCAGGGGATGTTGGTATATAATAACTTTTATCACATATATCACCTTCAATCACTCTAAGGCATCAGCATGTCATATTTTTCTTAATATTCTATTCCAAGGGAATGTGACATATTGATGTATAATAACTACTGACCTGGGTTTTATAGAATAGTAGTACTGTCCTTTTGGCAGACTTTCAACTATCCAAAAAAGATTCGCCAAGAGATTCCATCTAAAAGGGTTTTTTTTAAGCATTTTGCAGCTCCCTGCAAAATGTTACAAAAGTTTTTTAATATTAAAAATTAATTAGTGGCAGTTACTGCATTGAATCATGAATTTTTGATAATTTTTTCCCTCCAGCCAGAATTACCAGGATTTTGTAACAGAGGAATAAATGTGTTCCCCATTGCCTTGGCCACTTGAAATAGGATGCAACAGATGGACTTTGTCTTGCCCCTTCCGGGAGACAGAAAGCCAAGGAACATCCAGCTGACCAGCAGTCTGGGAGTCAGAGGAAACCTCTCCCCCAACCTGACCCGTTTCCTATTCAGTTATCTTTATTCACAAGTGTCAAAGAGCAATCAAACTCAAGGTTTTATTTTATAAGGCCTTAGTGTGAACAGTAGAATAAGATTCATCAAAAGCCCAAAGCACCTGCAAGTCAAACAAGAGCTCGCTGTCCCAATTACCATGCTTCAAAAGATGGAAGAATTTTCTTTTAGATCTGGCCAACAGGTAATGTAAATACCATTTTCATATAAATTAATAGAAAGTGAGCGAAGACAATATAGCTAGTGTATCTGTGTAATATCACTAGTTATCTCTGAAGTTAATAGCCTCAGGTATAAAGATCTGTTTAAAAATGAAATAAAATCACAAATATCTAAGAGAAAAAGTTAAATTTGCTTTCAGAATTTCTCGCAGTATGTTCAATTATAAAGTGGCAGGACACCTCAATCCAAGTAAAAAAATTACAATGCACATCAAAATAATAACATATCATTTTAAAACTCACTTTTTATTCACAGAACCCTACTTACTAGATTTATGTATAGGAATAATTCCCAAACCTCAGATGTTCAGCAAATATTAGTTACTCTATTTATTCTCATTGCAGTTTAAGATTATTCAGCTGGCAGTTTCTAAGGGAATAGCCTTCAATTATATCAAGTGTGATCAGAACTAGAATACCTCTCTGTGAGAGATAAGACCACAAAAAAAGTAACATTAGATCTAAATAAATGAGCAAAATATGTATGTATTTATGTATATATGTGCTTATGCAAGCTCAGAGGTGAGCAGAGGCATTAGATCAAATGAGATTAAACTGCTTAAGTTTTGTTTAATTACCAAATTTTCTCATCTGTTTCTTACAGAAAAGGAATGAGACTAATATCAAAGTGTTCTCAAACTTCTCTATAAATATCACTAGCCCCAACGAGTTACGTTTTAAGCCACTGCTGGAATACAGGTTCTTTTTTGTTAAAGAAAGTACTTCAAGTTTTGCAGATCAGGAGGTGTTAATTATGCAGCACACACTCAAAAGGCAGCTCAGGCTAACAGGAAAGCAAAGCTTTTGAAGGATGAACTTGCCAACATTAGCAAGAGAGACTCAAACCTCCTATGTGTCTCACTGTGGTTAGGCAGAAAAAATGTTATGCCTCAAGTCAGAAAAAAAACAATTTTAAAACACGTTCAGACAATGTGCTTTCCTTTCCTTCTCTAGCAGCTTAGCAGCTTGGAAGTCTTGAAATAAATTAAAGTACTTGAAATCTCTCCTCTGGATCTCTTACATTTTTTCCTGGGATGTGGCATCCCAACAGGCGGTGAGCATTACCCCTTGAAGTTGCTCCTATAAGCACTTGTTCTGATGGGTAAACTAAGTAAAAGCATGATTGCTAAATCATTGTAGAGGAAAATTTACCTCTTTAAAAAATATCTGCCCATATCTACCAGGAAGAATAAGAGCCCAGAAAAACCAAGTGGATAAACTAAACCCTGCAGGATAAGTGTTAGAATTGGGCTATTCTGCAGCACACTGGTGACTTCTAGTCATTTTATTTCAGGGAAAAGTTGTCAAAAGCAAAGATGACAGCCATTGCTCTTCTCCCACAGTGTACAGCATATAAAAATGCTGAAGCTGATAAAAAGCAGCCTATACTACCCATTTTTCCTCTGAATCCCTCTGTCCTTTCCTAAGCTCTAGAAAGAGCAATTTTGCAACAGGCCCAAGACAGTCCTTTCCTAAGGTCCAAAAAGAGCAATTTTGCAGCAAGCCCAAGACAACCTAGCAGCTAAATGCTGCCAATATACCCAAGGGTAAGCTATGTTCTTAGAAACATTTCCCTCAGCTGAACTGCATAGACCTGCAAGGTTTCTTTTCGACTCTGGGCAAAATCCCAAGATCTTTACTCACAGGTTCTCTGTTTCTGCTAAAATTACATTGCAGTTCTGTACAGGTTTCCTGGGGCAAGAGCTTGTGTAACAATGGAAGATACATAGCATATACAAAAATACTCCATTATTATTTGTCTTTCAGGAAAAACATAAGGATGGGATCCAAAATGCACCTGCAAGAAGTACTCTCCAACAACAATCTCCCATCAGAACCTATCTTATTCTACTCATTTGGGCCTTTAAATTGTTTTTTTTAAATAAAAATAAATTGCTGTTCTTAAAATCTTTTCCACACACTGCAGTGCAATTAGTAATTGTTCCTCCTCATTTTCGAAGGACATAAAAGACTAAAGAAAAAAAATCCTGCACATTTGTCAGAGCAGAGTGCTATGGAGTTGACAGAAGGAAAAATGATTGCAGCATCCTGGCACTATGCTTTGCTTGCACTGTGCAGAATATGCCATCAATTTTAAAAAATTCTTTCAATTTCACTGAAAGATAGGAATGCCATAGTTAGTCCCCAGCTGATGTATTGGAAAGGGGCTTCTTTTAGTTTTATAAATCCTGCCAGGAATTTTAAGACCTCTGCCTCCATACATGAGACACCAGGAGGAGCATTGTGCAGGTACCTTCATATTTATCGTTTATTTTGAGGTATTTCCATGCAGTAGTTTGGAGTGAGGAAAGCAATACAAAAAAATCTCTAAAAATCACAAAAAGCAAAATACGGGAAATAATGTGTGCATAAATATATCAAGTTTAAGGATGAGAGAAAAAAATAATTTCATGAAGTCTGGTTTGTATAAACCATATCAGCCTGAAGCAATTTTCCTGACACTACAGCAAAATTTACACTGTTGTATACAATACCACTACATTACTCATTAAATGGCAGCATTAAATTAACAACTTGAAGTGTCATGGGGCCTTTGCATGCACATGGAATTACTGAATTAGCAGCAGCACAATAAAAGGCTTTAATTCTCTACTTTCAAATCAAGCTACCTCCTTGCCTTTTATGAGTGTGATTTATTGAAGGTGCATCAGTGCACAGAAGCTTTGCTTGTATTGCCTTCCATGCTTCATTAGGAAATCCTCTATAGGCAAGACAGGTTTTATTATCACTGACAAGGAACGTGATAGCACAAAGATTGCCAGATAAATTCTAGAGGCACAGGAGATGCTGTATACCTGAAATTCACCATCAAGAGAGCTGGGAGGGGTTACCCATCAGGCACCTGCCCCAGCACATCACATATATTATCTATAAGTTAAGGCTGTCCATGGCCTTCTCATGGAGCAGTGGAGAAAAGCGGCACTTTATTGTCCTCTATCTGTCACCTGTGTTGCTGACACTTCTAGGAGCACAGTGAGAGGGCCAAAGCTCCAATGACAGGATCTGGTTTCAGGTGCTTTACATACCCTGCACAAGGCCAGGATGAGAGAAAGGCATAGACACATGGACACTCACAAAGAATTGAGCACAATGAGAAATGGCTGTTGTGCCAACGGAATTGGTTTGTGATGGGACAGTTAATTTTGTGCATTGTTCCTGGTATGAGGCTGCATTTTGGATTTGTGCTGAACACAGTGTTGATCATATAGGAATGATTTTGTCACTTCTGTAACACAGTCAAGGCCTTTTCTGTTCCTTGTCCCACCTCCCAGTGAGGAGGCAGAGGGGACACAGCTGGGCTGGCTGTCCCCTGCTATGGCACTGTGCTCGGCATGTAATGCTGGGGAAGGAGAAGGAAGGCAACAGGGGACATTGGGAGTGATGGCATTTCTCTTCTAAAGCCATAGTTATGCATGATGGAGCCCTGCCATCCTGGAGGTGGCTGAACACCTGTCTGCCCATGGGAAACAGTGAATTAATTCCTCATTTTCCTTTGCTTGCTTGTACTGCTTCTTATTTACCTATTAGACTGCATTTATCTCAACCTACATGTTTTTCTTTGGTTCTTCCAATTATCTCCCCCGTCCCTCTGGGGGGCAGTGAGCAAGAGGATGGATGGAGCTGAGCTGCCAACTGGGATTAAACCAAACACCTACAAAAACTTCACAGATTGAGCAAAATAGACATACACAACAAAGAATTAAGTCATTTAATTTCAGTCCTTTTAAAATACATATATTTTTTTATTGCAAGATTTTGAAATCAGTTTTAAAATTAATATTTATAGAGTTAGGAAAAAATGCAATTAAGTTACTTTTTCACCAAGCAAAACACTTCAATCTCATCAGGAAGGTAAAAAAAATGAATTGTGCACAGGCCCCAAAATATTTTTTATTCAGCAAAAAGATATAAAAATCAGTTATTGGGATAGCATTCTCTTTTCTTTCCAATCTTAAACATTTTTACAGTCTTACTGAATATTGTAAAACAACTTCAGAATGTTGTGCCAGAGGCTTTAATTTTAGCACAGTTGAAATCCCATACCAAGAGTCACTTCTGAGGTATGACATTTTTAGTGAATTCTATAAATCCTGTTAGTGACACTGCATACTCTAAACTGCCCCTTGTTGACACAGTTATTTATAACTACAAAAATGCAATTCTTCTTTTAGTGTAACTTCCTTAGAGATTAGACATATTGTTTTTTCCATATTTTTCTCAGATTACAGATATACCTAAATAATAGTTGGAAAATATGGAAGTATAAAAGATAAATAAATATTAACAAAGAGGTATTAAACATTTAATTATTGGTAATTTAAAATGTTAAAAACACTTTGAAATGTTCCTGTTATGGGGACATCATTACACTTATCTTTACATGTGAAAAATTCTAAGAAAGAATTTATTCAAGAGCTAGGGGCAAAATCTGTCCTTGTATTTGAAGGTTTGCAACACACCATTCATCATGGAAAATATTTTTTCTTACAAAATGATTGCAGCAAAATAGTCCCTAGGGTTGAGGTTAGAAAGACCACCAAGCAATATTGACCAGGCAGTAGTCTCTTGCCTAGAGAATTAATTTAAATTTTATATAAAGTTAAATTGAGGAGATTCCATCTGGAAGAGAGCTGTATATATTTAAATAATGGTAAATAATTTTGCTTCCTAGTTCTTTACCTGTGGCTAACTGTAATTAAATACTAGCCTGTGAGTCACCATGAATCAAGTAAAACTCTGTAGTAGTATTTTAACTGAGTTTTACACTGCTTTGTCTGATTCCACTTTTAAATTACATTGTCATTCCAATAAGTTCTATTACTCAAGCTAAAAAGTCTGCCAACTTACCTTTTGCTCAGTGGACACCCCAGCTATGTGTCCCTGTAAGGAGTTCAGCAAAGGAAGTTGAGGATGTAGAATGAAAACTAAAGGGAAGAATAAGAGAGTGTCATGATGACGCTGTTTCACAGCATTAAGACCCAGCTTGGGAAATAAATTGTTCTGGTGCCCAGTAATAAGATATGGTCTAGTTGTGTTCAACTTTTTATATACACTGTAAATTGTTTTGGTGTCAGATATTAGCTAGGTCTACTGCCCAAGCAGAAAATCATCCTAAATCACTCATACAAGACAAATATGTCCCCTGCAGTAGTAAAGAGGGAACAAACGAGGAAAAAAATCCCATTATTACAAATACAGAATAAACCTTTCTCACAAGAGCCAGAACTATACTGATTAGGTCAAATAGGGTCATAACAGTACACAGTGCACTTTGCATTTTACACTGCTGATGTTTCTCGTGTCAATGAGATGTAGTTCCCAGAGAGTAATTCTGTAAAAAGACAAGGTTGCAGCATTCACATGCTTTGATGAAGTAGGTGTTGTACTTGTGTGCCCGTATGTACTGTAAAACTTAATTGGTCTTCTAGATCCATTTAAATTGCTCAGATTAATATGTTTTTGCCAATCCAGACTTTCAGGGCAGAACTGTATAAAAATGTAAGATATTCAAAAAATATGAAAATACAATTACAACAATTCACCATATAGAAAATGCCTTTGAGAGACAGTTTTGTGAGTATATGTGGGTTCCTGAGATTCCCTCATCTTACACATATAAATAAAAAATGGTGAATCCAAAAATTCTTTAAGCTAATTCTTTGCCACTTAAAGATGATGAACCGAGCAAATGAGTGGCATTAACGTAGAACTGAAATTGAAGTTTTGTACCATTTCAAAAGCTAAAATAGAAAGTGCATATTTCCTTGCTATTGAAATCAACTTGTGTTAAGCTCTCTGACATGACTGACATCTTGCCCCATTTTTGTTCCTGTTCTTTGAGTGGCAGACCTTCATTCACTATTGAAAAGATTGAAAACAGCAGTTAGAACTCTTAAGGAAGATGAATAAGCAGCATGAGCATAAGCATACAGAAATATGGTGAAATGTAGCATGTTTTGTTTGGAAGGCTGCAGGGGCAATAGTTGATCCACACTTTATAAGTGCTAGCTGCTGCCTTGAAGAGGTATTGAAATCTGTAAGGGAAAACAAGGAAAAGAGATATGTCACAAGACTGCTACTGAACTTAAAATTAAAGAGAGAGGATCTAGTTCACATATCTCTGAACAACAGACACAATATACCTTTCAGTTACTCTTTCCAAAACTGTGAATACAGATATAAAATTCAGCTGGTTTTTGGTTCTGTTCTGATAATCCTTCACTGCAGTTTCCTGTTTTCTATCTTAGTATTTTCCTGGGTTTTTTTCACAGAAAACAACATGAAGCCAAATGCTGTCAGTGTAAAGAACATTAAACATTCAGCTTGATTATTGTGGTCTGCGAAGATACATTTCCAAACCCCAGACAACAGCTCCATTGAAATCATGCCTTATCAGATGTAGAAAATGCCACAGGGACTAGATCTAATGATTATAAAAATATTGAGAAAGAGAAAAGAAACTAAGACTCTCTGGGGAGTGGAAAAAGATGAAACAAGAACTGAAACTGTAAATCCTAAAATAAAGTCAAGAGGGCATGCAGAATCATCCAGGGGGAAGAGCTAGCGCACAGGAGTGTAAAATGAAAGACACTGACTTAGTAGGTTTTGGAAGAAAGTATCAAAGAAAAAGCAGGTATAGCCTCATGCGTCTGAAACACCAAAGAGTTGACAGAGATCAGCTCGACAAAGATAAATATGTGACAGTGAAAAGAAATTCACACTCATAGACACACACAGACACAGAGACACAAAAGAGCAGAAAGGTATTGTTTCATAGTGAAAGCCAGGATGTCCTTATAACACATTGATGTTTGCAAAGTCCTGATATGAATCCTTTGACTGTGTGATCCCCATGGGATATCACCATCTTAAAAATAAGGTAGCTTTTATTCTAATATTTGAACCTGTTATTTTGAACTGAAGGTCTACATTAATTCCTAATAAATAATTATCATATAAGTGCTTCAGCTACTTGTGGGTAAAATAATTCAATCTTTAACCTTAGCTCTACATTACAGATGTGTGTTGATCATAGTTGTTCAGATATCAAAGGTCATAATAAATAGAAACATATTTTCATAAGATTTTTCAGCACATAATTTACGCAATCATTATCCATTCTCCGACACAAAACATCACAGAGTAAAAAAAGTTAAAAGTAAATGGCAAGGATAGGAAAGGTAGAAATCAGAATAACGTGTCATCCTTTTAACAGAGTACTAAATGTAACTATGCTTGAAGCAGAAATTAAGAAATACCACTCCACCATGTTGCACCCAAAAATTAATGTAAATCTCAGGCCCAGAATAGGCAAACATGAAAAAACATTTAAGAAACATTTAGATTTATATAACATATTGTACTGCACAGAATTGTAAGTACATGATCTCCTTCCTGTCTTTATCTCCAGGAGTGACATAATATAGACTTGAGCAGAGATTAAATGATTTTGCACTCATGATGTTATGGATAATTGTAGCATATTTTCATAGTTCCTGATGGAGTCTGTAAAGAGATATAACATAGAGAAACTTTAGATCCATCACTTTTATGCTCAATGCCCCAGCTGTGGAGCATAGGACTCCAATCTGTTCTTTGCTCAGGAAACCTTCAGTAATTGTTGCAGATAAGACAATCACACATCTATTTTTTTTCAGACACATGGATAAGATGAGTAAATGTTTTATGGGGTCATCTGTTAAAGGTAATCCCAGCATGTGCTGTCTGCCCTCACACTCAAATTGTCAGAAAAGTCTACCAGGGATTTCATCTATTCTCTGTCTCTCTCATGCAATTTGGATCAAAGAAAACAACTTCCTTCTTAGTTTTGATATCAGACAGAGGCGTGATTTTTGGTAATATCATCAGGGCAAACCTAAGAGTAGTAACCACAAAACTACACTGTAATTGAGATACTAAGCAACATAGTTCCCGAGAAAATCTTGCAAAAAATCATTTTAATGAGAACTCAGCAGGACAATTCCTCTGGTGGATGGAAAATACATCCTGAGCGAGTGTTACAGGCAAGGTGGAGTTCACTTGAGAATAACCCAAACCAAGCTATTTAACACTGTGTTACTGTTTCTTTCAGATTTCAGTTTCTAACTGTATTGATCTGCATTCTCTTCTGCAAAGTGGTGTGTGCTCAACATCCTAGAAGAAAATAAAGAATTACCAGACACAATTAATGATGTAATAAAGAAAAAAAATCATAAAGAGAGAGGGGGATCATGTGCATGTGTGGACAAAAGTGGAAGACATAAATGTGGGAGAAAACAATGTGAAGGCAAAAAGAGGTAATTGAGCTTAAAGGAGACTGGAGGAGAAACACTGATCCTCTTATACAAAGAAATTACAGTGGCTGTATGAGGACATTACCATGGCATCAGATAAGCTGGAAACAAGAGACATTAACCGCTGAGCAAGAATTACTCTCATGAGATCTGTTGCCTAGTATTATGCACAAACCCTGCCAGAGAGTGTGTGCATGAATGAAAGGGCCCTCAGTAGCCATAGGTCATGAGGGTCTCTGTGGTAAAACCATGCACAAAAGGAGTCAATGTCTAATAGTTGTACCTACTCAACAGCCTAACTTTCAGCAGCTTGTTACTGTAACCAGAATTTCAGAGATTGCAATCTATTTTATTTATTAGTTTCAGAATAAAATGCATGCACCTGGCAGGTTAGAAATCCCTCAGTAACATGACATTGACAGTTATGTCAAATAGACATGCCCAGATAGATCTGAATCACTAGTGATGGCAAATACAGTACCTCTACTTCATTCATGTGAAAACCATTTCTCTTCCTGTTTTTCCTCATGCATAAATATATATATAGGCACTGCAACATCCGAGAAATAAATCACTCAATAAGTAAATCCGCTAGCAAGTATAGTGACATCACCCCAGCATAATTTCATTCCTTTCATTTAAATGTATACAAGTCCCTCAATTCCCCCACTCTTAAGAGTGGGGGATTCATCCCCCATTTAACATTTGTGCACTTGCAAAATGAGTCAAGGTGTCTCTTCTGCTCATTCACTATTATCATTAGAAAATTAAATGAAACTCTATCTTTCTGCAACTTGTAAATGGTCATTTGACAACACTTTACATCAGGAGAGCAATTTCCTACTTATCACTCGTAACCAGGCTAATCACTTTCACAAACTGAACAGTAAATCTATAAAATACACTTCTATGCTTCACAGTGTTTGCACTAAGTAACTAGCAGTTAAAATTGTTGACAGAGAAATAAATTTGCACAAGTCAGACTGCAGAAAATGGCAAATAGCCATTAAAGACATTAACAATCATAAAACAATTCCACAAAATAAAATGTCAAGGGTTTAATGGGGGTTAAAAATTGGGAACTTTACCATAAAAATATTTATTACTTGACTTTAATCTTCTTTATCTCAATTTCTCATCTGATGAAATTTTACAGAAGCAAGTTGTGTGTACCATGAAGAATTTTGAGCCTGTGTAGATCCCAGGCAGGAGTGGGTTTTCTGTCAGGACATGTGGCCCATGGAGAGGAATCCTCATAGGAACAATCCACTACTGCAGGACTGTACCCCCTGGAAAGAACACACTGCTGGAGCATTTTTGCAGTCCATGAGAAGGACCCATGTTTAAGAAGTTAATGAAAGATTTTTTACTGTGGAAGACACCCCACACTAGTGAAGAACAGGAGGAGGAAGGAGCAGAAAAACTGACCACAAACTCCATTCCCCATCCCCCTGCAGCACTCAGGGAGGAGGTAGGAGAGTTGGAAGCAAAGCTGAGCCTGCAAAGAAGTAGAGGGGTGGTGGGAAGGTGTTCTTAGTTTTGTTGTATTTCTCAATATCTTACTCTGTTAATGGTAATAAGTGAAATTATTTCCAAAAAATATCCTCTGTTTTGCCCCTAACTGCAACTGGTAAGTGATTTCCTTGTTCTTTCTTTAACTCCTAAGCTTTTCCATCACATTTTCTTTCCTTGTGCTATTGAGGAGAGGGAATAGTAGAGAAGCTTGATAGACATCTCGCAGCCAGCCAAGTGCTGCTATACCAGTACAAAATCAGGGTAAGTTAAAAAAAAATTGTATTTTTCATTGAAAAGAAAACATTTGAAGATAGGTATATCTCATCTTTTTATATAGACACTATGATTTGAACACCAGCACTTTACAAGCTCTAAAACTCTGCTAACAAGGCATACTCCAAAACACTTCAGTATTTCTGAAGTTGAATGTTTTTCCTCATTTTTCTTACATGTGCTTGATCAGGACACAGAAAAAAAAAAAAAAAACCAAACAAAAAAACCACCTTAATCTAAAAAATCTGTAGAGGAACCAGTTCTCATGATGTTCCAAAGTTAAAAATATACTGCTAACCATGAAAAGACGATGCCATCTGCATTATTGGAATGACTCAGCTCTGTAGAAGGGGCAGACTTAATACATCCCAGTCAGAACCATAAGGGGGACCAGAGTTTTGTGGCTTCTGGGTCAGAATACTGCCAGAGTAGAAAGGATTTTATATTTTTTTCCACTAAGTATAGCAAATTCACTCATGAAGATCAGAATTTTCATAATTTTCCCCTAGAGACTACTAAAGCTGTGGCTTTAGTTTGTTGCTTCTGAAAGGAAGGAACTTGCACCACAATTTTGCCATGCTCTGCGTGACTGCAATTGTCACTGAGCTGAGTCCTACAGAGCATGTGAGCGACTGATGACAGCGCTGCAGTAGGTGCTTAAAACCAGAATACAGAAGTTGTCACATGCTTGCCCTCAGCTTTCCTTTTATTGTTTGCTTAGATTAAGCTCCATCCCACCTATTACAATGACTTAAAGTAGTTCCCTTAATCTTCTCCACACCTGACTTTAAACATATTTTCTGTAGACAGTCCATTTACACATTATGAATAAGTGCTATCTGCTTACAGTTATATACCTCTAAACAGAAAACTGAAAAGCTGAAGTCCTTTGAAATTTCAAAGTCCTTTCAGATTTAAATCCAAGGGAGGATTGTCAGTGTAGCTCATGCCCTAATTACAATCACATTTTGTAGCATTGTAGCTTTGCTACTATGCCTGCTTCCATTTGTGAGGTTGCACTTATGTCTGGTCAACTTAAAACACCTTACTGATAACCCCTCCTCTCTCTTTACCCTCATGCTGATACGTGCATCTTAGTATTTTTTACATGTCTGATAAAAAATTATTCCCATTCATTTTGAAGTAGTTCTAACAAGAGTTACAATTTCTGGCCTGAAACAGATGATGGACATTCAAAAAATAGAATAAAATATGCCACATTCACAGTATGCCACACTCACATTATATGAAGCTTTCTCAGGACTACTTTCAGACAAGAAAGAAGGCTTTTCTGAGTAAACCCAGAAATCCAGTGAGACGACCACTTCACACCTGCTGTGTGCCTCTGAACATATTTTGAGAATTCTCCACAAATCTAAATTCAGCCTTGATGAAAACGCCTGAAGCTCTGCCTCCTTTAGTAAGGTGAATTTGTTCAGTGTTTTGAAAACTAAACAAACAAAAATCAGCTTCTTTATCTTTAAAATAATACTGTGGTTTTTAGACAGCAACTGGCATGAAGGTGCAGTAAACCTCTAATGCCTCAGGGGCTGAAAGAGATTGCATTGCAGGGAAGCATGCTTTTTCTTCAAACTTGTCTGCAAAAGAGGAGAATGAGATCTCTGGTATTCTCTACAGGCACAGGTGCCTCCAAGCTCTTCTGCCTCCTGAGGAACAGCCTCATAGACATAAAAGGAACGGCCTCTCCACCCCGCTGAACAAAGTGTGAAGATTGTAACAGGTTTTCCCATGAGATCCTGTTCCATATTCTCCACTTCTCAAAAATATGTGAGTGCAAATAAAACCTTTCATGTGCCACATCCAGACATATATACAGGCAGGCATCTCAGTCTCAGCGAAATATATAGATATGTGTTTGCAACAACTCTAAAACTTCTGCTGAAGAAAAATTACTGCCAGAAAAGCACCATCTTCCAGAAGAAGTTATTTTTTAAAAGTCACAAACATAGGGGAAACCAGCCCACAGATTTCCAAATAAATTGCAATACACAGCTTTTATAGCTCGGACATCCTCCCAGATACACAGACTGCTGTCTCAAAGAAACAACATGACCTTTTGGGCATTACCAAACTGCCTCATTTTGCAAAAGTCAAAACTCAAGAGAAAAATTTTGCTCCTTTTCCTGTTATGTCAGGATATAATGAAATGATGAGGCAAGATTGTTATTTTCTGCAGAGAGATAGTTGTTTTGTGTTAAGGTCCAGGGAGTGCGACCTATTTTCCTGTGGTGCTGTGAAAAGCACAGATGCTCACAAAGGAGTGTGCACACTGGCAGGCCTTGCATTTTTTATTGTTGTAGATGGAGAAATGTAAGTATAGAAGGAATAATGAAGTATGCCTTAGAGCTATTCACACTGTCTCTCTTGTACAAAATTCTTCTGCTGTTGAAATTAAAAGTGAGAAAGTAATATTTTCTCTTTCTGACCCTGATAAAATCTTTGTATTCCAGAGAACAACCTTTAGCCTGAGCACATCACTCACAGGCTTTTTCAAATGAAAAGAAAGTACGTGATACAAAAATGTGGTCAGGATTCACATAAGTTTAACCCCCGCAAAGAAAAAAGGTTTACTAGGATTCTGGTTACTAGTCAGTTCACTGCATTCCTGAGAAGTCATAAATTTGGGTATAAACTGCACTGAGTCACCTGCCATGTGATAGAAAGTATTCCAAAATACCCTCCCATATTAGTGTTGTATTTTCCAAAAAAAAAAATTTCTATTAAAATAGAAATTCCACAGCATAAGGTTACTGAAATTAAAACTGAAAATTTGTTATTTAAGGAACAAATTCCTTAGCAATAATTCTATTTTAAGTTAAACTTGTGACTTTCAATAGTGCATGTGGAATCAAAACCTTAATACATATTGAATGCACCATTACATTAATTTATACTATGCATGCCCTGAAATAAAACATATTTCCACGAGAAAAATAAACATAGACCTCAAACTTCAACAATCCAAAAATATCAACAAACATTTTTCCACTGTAAGAAATGTGAAGTTTTTCAGGGAAGCCCTATAAAGAATGAATGGCAAAATATTATTTTTTAACTTTACCTACCTGAAATTTTTAAAAAAGTTTAGGTCACATAAATGCAAGAATGTGACAGAACAGTTCCTATTCTTGAATCTTAAATATAAATGTCTCCAACATATCAATAATTAAGCAACACACTGGGAGATGTTCAAGCTATAAGTACTTAGTTAAACAGATACTTACTAGATGTGCACATGGTACTAGGCTTCCTCTCTTAATTCTTAACTGAAAGTTAACCACAGCAGATGAGAATTAGAGACCAGGAAAATCATAGGCATGGAGACTGCGGATAAGGATACTCCAGAATTAACTTTGTCTTAAAATGTCTTGGCATACAAAGACTCATGTTGCTGCTGAATGACAGGTCTTTTTATTCTTAACTTGCAGGCCATACACGTGAAATATGTGATAACACTTCCTTTGCATTAAAAAATGATGGCATGGTGTGAAAAATGATGTGGTGAAAAAGAAATGAAAAATAGATAGCTTTCAGGCAGCAGGATGACATCATGTCTGCCACAGTGTACTACTACAGATGACATGCTTGAGGATCAGTGGCTCCTCAAGTCTGTTCTCGAAGTTAACTTTGTGTTTTAATCAGAAGTTCGTTTTTCTAATCCAGAGCCTTGTCAAAGAAACTGAGGACCACCCAACAGGTTTGATGCCGTGAGATAGCAAATACATCAATTTTCACAGATTTTTGCAATATATGAGAGAAAATCACTAAAGTATGTCAATCAGCAGGTCATGCCAACAGCTGCTGTGCCACCAAAGCCAGCAAATTTCACAATTTGGCCACATTTGATAACTTAGAGATACTTCTTTGAGTAGCAAGAGGGCTTTTGGTAACTAATCCTGTCAGTGCAGTTGATCATCTTTCTGAATAATCTCCTTGTATTAAGTAAATCAGCCTGATTAATTAAGCATGACACTGGTTGTCTCCCTGTGACTGTAGCTTCAAGCAAGGTCAACAAAGCAAGCATATTATAACTGCTTGATGGTGACCTGCCTATGAGCCTACGCCTGTCAGCCCATTCATTTTAGATTTTATAACTTGAAAGTTATGGATCAATTATACTGTAAAAAAAGTTAAAGTATCCAGAGTGTACTTGGAGAGGTATTGAAAGATAATTTGTCTGTGTTTGATTGCACTGGCCAAAGAAAATTAAATAATTTGTCTTAATTTCATTGCCCCAAAATAAGAGGATATAGTACCACACTGCAGTGTTTTTAAGTTCATTGTAATCACAGTCATATTACTGCATAAATCAGAGATATTCATTTTTTTCACTGTAAGTAATTGTTTTACAAGAAATTGTCAGATTAGGGTGGTTCAACTACTGTGCTTAATTTATCTCAGGTACTCATTAAGATAATGGTCCTTAATGTTTTGTGATCACTAATCATGTAATTTTGATTCTTTCACAAAGCCAAACTGATGTTGATTTTTCTCCTGGCACTTGAGGCAAAATTCTCATGCTCTGACTCATAAAATCCAGCAGACTTCAGCAGGTGAAGCTAGTTAGTGTTCATATACTAAAAACATGAACTGAAAAAGCTGAATCCATTCAGTTTTATGCCCTGCTCTGTAGACACTTTTCTCTGGCAGAAAAGAAAGGTGGACTACTGTAATGACAACATCTTATATCACCACATGTTAAAAATCAATTATCAGAGATCGCATTACTGCCTTGAAAAAATTGTTCATACAAGCAAGATCTGTGAGTTTATAGAGAATTAAAGTTATGTCTTAAAAATATTATAATTCAATTTTTACATGAAGGGGTTCACTCTCTCTTTCATAGCTCTGTTTTTGTACCCACTGGATGTTCAAGAAAATACTGTTTTCTCTTTTATACAGGTGTATTGTGGCATCCAAAAGTAACAGCTTAATTTGGGAATGGTAGACTTTTTGGCAGACCTCCTATCCTCTGGAGAGCAGAGAAAGGCATGGGTTGGGGTGAAAGGATTAGACCCTACACACCCTTTGGGCCTCTGAAGAGGTCTGGCCAACCTCTTTGCCTGTTGCAAAATGCTAAAAAATCTCTGAATTGCAGTGAAAAAAGAGATCTGAAGGGAATTCAGATTTACAACTCCTACCTACAAAACAGGCTGCAAAGCAGAGAGAAGATATTGTTGAGCAAAGAGGTAAAGACAAGAGGCTGTTTTAAAGACTGCATGAGTAGGAGCACCTAAATAGTTGTGGCTCAATGGCAACAGTATGGGAACCTGTGGGAACCTATGGAGCTGTAAATATGAAACTGTGAAACCTTGATGATCTCAGGGACAGACCTTTCATTTTGTATTCAAAGTCAAATCTAGCTATGCTTTCTTATTTGTTGGACTGCATAATATTCAAGATACAAGCCCAAACAAATCCTGAGGAGAAAGAGGGAGCCTGTTGTCAGTTATGACAGTGCAAAGGGGTAAAATACAGCAGGGTAAAATAATTACTTAATTGTTCCTGGAAAAGCTGCTATATGTAAGAAAAAAGAATAAGATTTTTCTCTAAGAACCAAGCGGTGATGAGGTTGTGAACTGGTTTTCACGTCAACCAAGGCAGTGATCAGAGAGTAGACTAATAAAATAACATTGTCATTTGGCTTGGAGAACTGCAGCAAATATTTTCTTTAATAAAAACACTGAAATATACTTTACATCAGAAAGTCATGTAGATGCATATTATGGTCCCACTTAAATTATTGGAATAATTCTATGCACGATCAGATCTCTTGGATCTATTGCACAATTTGGGTCACTTCATTGTGTACAGTCCTTTAATGAGTTTTAATGGACATGAACTGATAGATAACCTAAAACTACAAAATCCAAAATTGCTTTTAGAATGATGGATAGCTGTGCTTCAGAGCAGTAAAGTTGTACAGGCCTATTCTATTTTGCTCAAGAGGCTGTTCTAGAAAAGACAACCATGACCAAGTAGGTGAGATAACCAGGACCAGGCCAGTGGGATGGGCACCAGCACCAGCACCAGGGCAATGGGATAGATATGAGTTGCAGGATATGGCTCTCTGTTTACTTGTGTTTATATATCTGTTCTAGATGATTCAAAACAGTTTAGTAATATTACTGAAAATAAACTTCATGTTTATATTGTTTTATAACCATGGCTATTACTGCTATTATCACTATCATTACTATGTCATTTTTCAGCTAATCAAAGTGAAGCACAAAGACGTAAAGCTAATAATTTAAAAGTGACACACATATAAATATTCAGGAATTATTTAATTAGTCTTTTCATTTATATTACAAATCTGCCACTGAGGTTGGGAGCAACAAACAAATCTCAAAGTTAGCCTTTTATTTAGCTACCTACACCCAAGGATTTGGACCAAAAGCTAGTTACCTAAGGTCACCAGGAAAATTCACAGCAGGCAAAAAGTAAAGCCATGTTTTCAAGTGCTGCTCTCTAAATAGAGCACTTAGTCTGCTGCAGCCCACAAGGTAAATATCTAGGTCCAACAGATGAAGTCACTGCATAGCCAGCTTTCCATCCACACACAGAAATATGTGCAGATGCATTGGCAGTATAGACACTTGACTTCTTCTGCTTCTTTGTATTTAACACAGAAGCAGTGGACACAATAGATTGTTTCCTTTATTTATAACCCTCAAGAACACCCAAAGTCCAAAACTCTCATGCTCATGCCCTATCAATCTTGTTGAAATGTACAGAGTGTACAAGATATAAGAAAGCAATGTTGCAGTGTATTGACTAATTTGAGATTCTGTCTCTCAAGAGACTCACACCAGTCTTTTAGAAACTAAAGATGGAAGAATAATAGGAATGAGAAGGCAAGTTGAACAATCTCCTGCCAGTTCACTGATTAGAAAGAGATAATTAAAATGCTTTTTGCCACAGATTTGGCCTTCTAGGAAGGAGCAGATCAAGTGCCAAATTGATCTCAAATCAATGAAGGAAAATAACATTGTGAAGGATGAGGAAACTTGAAATTAACTTCCTGTGATACACTGACAGAAATTAGGTAGTATCCATATTTAGAGGACAGACAGGACTGGTCAGAATTATTGCTCATATTCAACGAATTCTGTGATACAAAAAGTTATTTCAGCTGCTTAAAGCAAACAATCACATTTAGAGCATGGTATTGCTTTAATCAGAGACTATTTTTTTCTGTTTAAATTCAGTTCAGGTTTACACTCGGGGATTTTTTTCCTGGTTGTATCTTTTCTTCCTTTTTTTGCTAGCAACATCTTCCTATCCATGTCTCATCTTTGACATAGCAATAGGAGTAATCTTCTGTCACAATCAATATTATTCTTTACTCTCACAGAATTTCGAAAGCACTCAAAGCCTAACACAGGTTCTGTGTCTCCTACACCCAGAATACATGAACCTTGCACCAAATGAGTTGTTTCTTTTGGCTTACCCACAAAAATCTCCCTTGTTAATTGTTATATAATTTTCAAAGATATAATCATATCTTCTCTGGGGAGATATTTTCTATGCTTCAGGTTAAAATCCTGAATCATTATAGAGGTGTTTAGCTATTAGTTAACTCACTGTCACTGGATTCTTAACCTCTCATTGAGACACTGTGCCCTCTTCTTTCTATATTCTTAAAAGTAACATTACACATCTTCCTACATCACTCTCCTAAGTGCTCAATTTTCATTACTCAGAAAAATTAGCAAGAGCATATCTAAGAGCTAGAACAAGAAAAGGTACTATTTAAACGAAAAATAACCCAAAATAGGGTGAGGATTAGCTCTGTTGTTAGACCACAATGCTAATAACACCAAGGCCATAGGTTCAATCCCTGTACAGGCCATTCACTTAAGAGTTAGACACAATGGTCCCTGTGGATCCCTTCTAACTTGGAATATTCTGTAATTATTCTGTAACATTTAATAACACAGAAAGCAACTGAGAATATTCATAATTTTCTTTGATACAGAACACTATAAAACATTATTATTATTTCTACAAAGATCTGGTTTTAAGCCACTTTCTGTAAGAAAATATATGCAAGTGAAACTAGCATTTCTCAGATGCAATGGTCAAAATTCACGTCACCCAACTCTGCACTTCCATATTGTTTACATTGTGTCAATGGAGGAAAAATGGGGAATACAATCATAAAATTGTTGGTGTTGAAAGGGATCTTAATGGTCATCTAGCTCGAACCCTTGTGCCATGGACAGGGACACCTTTCACTAGAAAACTGGCTACAGACTGGCCTTGAATAGCTTTGGGATGAGACATCCACAGCTTCTCTGGGCAACTTGTTACAGTGCCCTGCCACTCTTACAGTAAAGAATTTCTTCTAAATATCTAACCTAAACCCACTGTCTTTCAGTTGAAAGCCACTCCCCCTTGTCCTGTCACTACATACTCTTGCAAAATGTCCCTCTCCACCTTCCTTGTAGACACCTTTCAAGTACTGGAAGGCTGCTACCTCCTGCTACAGTAGACAAGTAAAATTATCCAGGTGTTTTACCTCTTTAGAAATGTTTATAACTTTCTTTTCAATATAGTATATTGACAATTCATTCAGATGCAGATGTTTAGACTTTAGATGACTAAATGTTTGTGCTGAGCTTACTGGTATGAACTTCACTGATTCTTCCTCCACAAAATGATACCTTAGTTTCAGACTTCAGTAACCATTTGTTAAAATCACAATTCAAGGGAAAGCTAATACATTTTGCTCTGCAAGGAACCACACAAACCACTGTGATTAAATAACAAAAGAATAAGTTAAAGGTGAAAAGGAGGTGAAGATCTGATGTTTGACATTCAGATAAAATTAGAGCATCAGTAATGTATAGTGTAGCTTCTTAATGGAAGCTAATTCATGTTAGTAGATCTTTGCCCTTAATTTGAGAGCTACTGCAGCTGAAATAAATGGGCCATGCTAGTTCTCACTCCCTTAAAATTGCTGGTTCCTTGGCTCAGGTATGACTGAAAAATTACTAACACCAAAACTAAATGTTCCTAGTTTCAAGAAAAGATTTCACTGTTCACAGGCTAATCAAGAATAACACTCTTTCAGATTCTCAAATAATTTTAAGTGACTTGGGAATATTTATCATGAATCTTCCGCTGTATTTATTACAGAAAATATATAATGCTAAAAAATGTGACCTAGGGCTATCCAAACATACTTTTCATCAAAGGGAATTCACTTTTTACATCAAGGGAATGTCTTTCTGTTGTGTCTCTTGTGTTGTGAAGCTCAGGCTAGCAACATGCATGTACCTTTAGAACGTAACTTGTTTCTATAAGTTAAAGTAGACTAGATCAGTCTTAGCATCAGAAAAGTAGGACAGGTGACTGTAAACATTAAATCATCAGTATGATCAAAGTATTGCCTATTTTTTTTCTACACACAGAACATTCTTTCAAGTGGAGCTACAACAGTTCACATTATAAGCAAAATTATTTTGTGTAAATTTGTCCTCTGTATTTCTAAAACATCCATTACAATTATTATCTCACCCTGTTTAGCAATAAAAGTATGACTTGCTAGAACTATAATTTTATGAATATCACAAAAAAGCCATACTATAACCATTCAGTAGTTTCTCTCCCCCCTTCACTCTCAGAGCCAGTCTTAAAGATGCAGAACTCAACACCCAGCACAAACAGACAAATGATTGGGGATACAAGAATCACAAAGTCACTCCAGGACACAAGCTTATATAAAATTAAATCATTAATGAATTACTAGTTAAATTTTGCAATGAACTGAAATTAAAAGAATATAAAAGTTATAGTTTTTTAAAGTGCCCAAATTAATATTAAATATTTATACTTAGTAACTTTCACTGTAAAAAAGAAAAAAGCCCTGCAATGGCTGACGACCTACAGAGATCATCCAAAGCAGCTTGTTTCTTCCTTGGAGTATTTCAGTGCCTGAATCCTGTCATCGAACTGTCAGTATGATGGTTCAGAGCTGATGTCCAAAGGCAGCTGTGCACCCAGGCACATCCATTAAAGTCACTAACACACCATGCATCCTCTGACTCCACGAGTGCACATGCCCATACAACCAGAGCCTACCCATTTATCTGACACACATTAAGGCTACATCTGAGCATGTACCTGGCTTTCAGGTATTGATGTTCAATTTATAAGCTTGGACAATACTGTTACTTTGTTTTACAGATGAGGGACCGGCGGACGTATACAAAGTAGAGCTCAATTCAAAGAGTCTAACTTACTCAACCATACCAATGCCAGAGCAGCTTTCAGAGATATCTTTTTCTTTTGCCTTTGTCTTCGTGTTGACATAAAGTTGGAGATGCTGTGAGAAGAATTACTATAAGATGATTGCAAACAAGGAATTCTCCTGCTATGAATGCTGTTACAAAACTTTTTGTAAACATCATGCAGACTATTAAATGGCAAAAATTACCCCTATGTTTAGGCAATACTGTACAAATATTTTCAGTGAAAATTGGAAGCATAATTCTATGTTTAAAGTTATATTGAAGAAGATATTATATTAGGTGTTCAGAATAATATATATAGAATAAAGTCATATCATATTGATAGGTTCTAGGTGTCTCATTTACTATCCAATTTTGCTGTCAGTTTCTCATTTATTCCTCTCTCTTTTCTATTACTATTTCTTAGTAACTTCAGTTCCATCTTTCCTCCCTCACCATTCAATTTGATCATAAACCAGTGTAGCTGTATTTCCCTCCTAAAAATCTGGATTATAAGAGAAATTTCTGTGCTTGTAAAAAATGAAAAGCAAGTATTGCTGCCTTTAAAAATAGTGTCACTAGCACAAAAGATAAGAACACCCAAACTTTGCAGATTCTGCTATCTTGCAAGTGTTTAAGGCCAGGTTGTATGGGGTCCTGAGAAAACTGAACTAGTCAGTGGCATCCCTGCTTATGGCAGGAGGGTCCCTTTCAACCCAAAGGTCCCTTTCAACCCAAACCATTCCATGATTCTATGACAAAGGCAAGAACTGCATATAAATGGCAAAATTTCTTTATCTGAATGCATGTTTGAACCCAAGATCACAGAATATTCTGAGTTGGAAGGGACCCTCAAGGATCATTGAGTCCTACTCTTCAGTGAATGGCCCAAATGGGAATCAAACCTATGACTTTGGTGTTATTAGCACTGTTCTCTATCCAATTGAGATAATCTCTCTTGAAATTATGTAATTTAATCATCTATTTCATCCTACAAAATATTAGAGAAATGCCATTTACTGGGAACACTAAAATAAGCAAGGACAAAGGCATGGCCAGTTACTGGGAACACTGATATGAGGAAGGAGTAAGGCATGTTTGTCCCATCTGCTCTTATCCATGCTACTGTCCTTTGCCTACCTTTGTGACCCCCAGAGACATGCCAAGTGCTGGATGCACAAAAGAACTTCACACATTCTCTCCTATAATTGTCAGAAACCCACTTTATGTTTTTCTTTCATGCTTTCCCAGCCCTTAATAACACAACCCATTTTACTGTTTGCGCCACATGCCCAAACATTGTTAAGACCCAATGGTTAAGAAGATTACTTTGTAGCTGTTAACCTGAGCTAAGGCTATGTTAGTTTACAAGATTTCACAGCAGTCAGGTAGAACAGCAATCCAACAGCACATCTATGTAGATAGTTAATTGCCCCTACACAGAATGTGTGAGAGTTTAGGTACATTACCATTATTATCCTACTATACCAGCTATTATCAGAAAACTGAGTATGCAATCAAGAGCACAGCATGCAAAACATATATTTATTCCGACAGTGAGTCACAATGCAGGAAAAAGTAAATACCAGCAACAACAAAAAGCAATTCACAAGATGCATGTAAACTCAGGAGCTTGTCTTTCCAAAAGGAAGCAATTTCTTATTTCTGCTTTAATAGGAAGATATGTCACTCTACTATATGCTAATAGTTACTTAAAATACTGGATTTGGTTAGAAAAAGATAATTTGTATGGCTTTCATTCTAACTCAAGTACCCTTCCAAATTAAAATTTTAATAGCTTTGCACCAGTGAAGCAAATCAGTCTACTGAGAACGGCTTCAGCGATAATGCAAAGAATTTAAAGTTTTTTTCTGAAAACCATTAGGAGGTAATCCAGTTGGTCTTAGGTGTTTCTCTCTATTAGCCATCAACTTCTAGACCAAGTTCAACATCTGCTTTCATCTGTGAAAAGCCTAAGGCCCAGGTGCAGGCAACAACAGTAGCAATCCTAGGAAATGCTGGGAAAGCAGCCCAACTACAGCAATTGTGCAGTGGAAACAATGACGTACCTGAACGATTTGATCAGCAGACAACAGGCCACCAAGGAGAACTTCCTTTGCCATCAAAGGACTAACAAAGGTCCACACAGGACACCTGTAGCATTGCAGACATGGATATATCCAGTTGTGAGTTCATCAGAATTTATGACAATTAAAGGTAATTTTGGAATTTAAAGGTAGTTAGCATACAGCTAAAGTAAGCATTTCCCAAAGGCAAGCAGTAAAGATGTGACAGAAGATAATAATGAAAAGTTGCAAACAGATTATATATGTCTTGGATTTGGAGTGTTTTAGTCTGGGCTACTAAGCACGTAACCCCCCAATATGACAGCATTAGTAGAGCAGTTTTACATTAACTGTTTGCCATTACATCAAATAAAGGAACACCCATTACAAAGCTGATCTTGAATTCCATGGTTAAAGTTCAGTGAGGACATTTTAACTTTGGAGCAATCAACATATTATTGACTAGTAGGTAAACTATTCTAGGGTCAACCCTGGAATAAATAACTTTAAGTGCCAATATCCAAATATTTTCGACTTTTTTCAGTGCACCAGTTCAAGGCGTCTGTGTTTGGAGGGGAGGCAGGAGAAATATATTCCTACTATTGTCTGAACACAAGGACATGAGATCACCAGAGGTGATGAAACACCAGAAGTTTCACACAGATGATGACAGTAAAGGAACTGTTATGTCTGATGAATTAGCCAGAAGTTCAACGAGCTGCTTATTGGACATCAAGCTTTTCCCTCCACTCCCTCAGCACTCAGCATATAGCCAGATCAGGGAATATACTGTTATATGGAATAGGAAAACTGGCAGCCTCTTTCCTACACAGACACCCAGGTGTGCTCATTTTTTTATCTAGCTGATATCTAACAGCAACTTCCCTAGACTAAATTTGTCTATACCAGAGTCTGTGAACTGTCGTGTTTTCAAAGAAGGGGTTAATCTCACAGGAGATACCACATGATTATGTCCAAACTCTTTCAGCTATATACAGGCTATTTTTAGGTGATAGATTGAGAAACATTCTCTTAAATTTTATTCCTAGAAAGACAATCTGTATACTGATTGTTTTCGTTATCTGTTCCTCTTTGAGCACTCTTTATGCAAAATAATTTTTGAACCATGTAACAGAACAACATCAAAGTCTGCCTCAATGTTAAATCATTTCTAACTAAGAAAACTCTTTTATTATGATTTATATATATTTTTAGAGATTTAAGACTTAATGATGTCATCTCATGTTTGAGTACAGTGCATACACTGGATGTTTAGTTATGAAACTCTGATGTGTTAATGCATAATTAGGGCCTGTCAAGTGAATCATGCAACAAAGGTTCATGAATATAATTAACCTGCTTTTAAAAGGCAGAGAAATTAGGATTGGATATATATAAAAAATAACCTCAGTCATTTAGTTACAGATTTACAGGGAATATGAACATTTTAAAATAAAACTTTAATCTTAATGTTGACAGTAGATAAAATTAAACAGGTGAGTCATTATTACCTCATACATGTTTCTAACATCTATAAAATGTATGCACTTTTGAACTGCTCTATAAATCCAATCCCATTCTTATAGCTCACATATAGTAATACTTGTTTCAGAATTTTACAACTACCTTCAGGTAAGAGAACTATTGTCACAGCATCTACATTTCACAGTCTATTCATGGCATTTCATAGTCAACAATATCTGAATAGATTCTATTCTTTTGCATATAAAAGTCATCATCAGTACTGATTACTCCAGCCTTTATTTCCACTTGTATAGGACTATCATTCTTTTGAAGTATAGTCTAATAAGTTTCATGAGTTGAGGTATGCACACTTAATGCAATTTATATGATGCTTCCTCTACACTGAGCCTGAGCAATACAAAAAAAAAAAAAATGCTATGGAAAAATACCTGTGCTGCTCTCCAACAAAAGTAGAAGGCACCTACCTTTTATGTTCTCAAAACTACATTTTTAAATGTTATCATGGTTAACAATCTATATTTTAAAATTTGGATATGACATCATTAGCATTGTTTTTAGCAGTCCTAATTCAGGCCACTTGCGTACATGCATTATTTTGGCATGGACTTCCATACAGAACTTTTTTCCTCCCAACTTTCTGATTATTTAATGACTTGTTCTTGAATAATTCGTGTATTTATAATACCTCGACATATTACTGTAGATAATAATAAGTCTTGTAGGAAAAAAATTATTTTCAAATGCTTCTACAGATGTTAATAATAGTTTTTTATTAATAAATCTACATTTTCATCATATCATTTGAAGAAGGTAAAAGGAATTGCTCTATTTTATAGGTATAGATATTGGGCACAGGCAGTGGAGAAGGTCCTGCTTTCAGAATTTTATCACATTACTTATCTATTAAATACATTAAATAATACATTAGACTGAGTTTAAGATGCTCAAGGAACAGCTGTCTATTTGTAGCTATGAGTTTTTAGTCAAATAGTCCTAAAGTACAACATATGGGCAGCCAGAAACAAGTAATTCAAGTAGCACAAGGAGTGGAAGAAGTACCTTCTAATATAATGTAGAAAAGACTAGGGAAATAGCCAAAATCAAATGTAAAAGACTGCCAGGGACTGATCTCTGACCTACCAGTGGCACAGTCCAGCTATATCACATTTGCCTCCAGGTCCCTTCTGAACCCTTTGCGGAGTTCCTGTGACCAGAAGTCATTTTTATTGTGGGTGACTGGATGGAAGAGTGTCAATTCAAAGTGTCCAAAATTCTGTGAAAGTTGTGTGCCAAGAGATCAAATTAATGTTTATATAAGGTGCAAGTGAGGCTATGTACTGATTAAAATGGAGTATGGCATGAGAGCAGCCAAGTCTAGGAGCACACAGCCTGATGGCTTTGAGGATCACATAGAGTAGAAGGAGCTACACCTGGGTCAGACATGCCCGTGATGCCTCCCAGGAGTGGTTCCTAGCAGACACACAGTTTCAGTGACTAAGCACTCTGTCAGTTGTTTTATCTACACTGCTCAGGTTAACAGTCCAATCTCCATAACCAAGTGGCATCATGAGCTCATGCCTGATGAGCAACCTGTTCCACTATTTCCTCAATCTCCTTGAGTCTTTTTTGCCCCTGAAGTTATTATGAACTTCATAAACCAGAATTCATATCTGGTTTAGTTTGTAAAATCACTTGCCATTATGAAGTGAAGTCTGTCAGCATTGTAGCTATACTTCTAATAGTTGTGGGCAGGTATTAGATTACTTTTGAGCCTCCTTTTCCACTGTAAAGAAGCACAGATCCTGCAATCTCTTTTCACAGGTGATGACCTAGGCCCATGTCATCTTGATAGCTGTCAGCTGAACCTCTCCAGTTTCTCCACATCCCTTTTGAAACACGAGACAAGAAGTGGACTTGGAACTGGGGATAACTGTATGTGGGATAACATTCTTCTGTTGGCTGAACTTGTCCTTTTCTAAGGCAACCCAGCAAATGTGCATTATTTGCAAGGAGTGCACCATGCAACTGTGCATGGATCTATTGCAGTGTATGTCTACCATTTGGACTGGCCCCATGTCGAGAAGGATCATCCCAGAGAGTGCTAGTCTGAGTAAATTAACATAGTTAACTTCCAATTTGATGTCACTTGGGAGATAACTCCAGAGAAAAGATGTCTATAAAACAGAACATTTCCCCACTGACAAGAAAAAAGAAATTTTCTAAGACCTTTGTTCTTATTAATATGACTTAAGAACAGAATTAATTTTAATAATATCTATCAGCTTCTCTTATTTTCAAAAGGGAATATTGAGTAGATATGTAGTTACTTCTAGCCATAGCTTATTTACTTCTACTCTCAGCTGCATTTGTTCTGAGCATTTCTGAATTTCTGAGTTATGCACAAGTCTGTTGCCCTATTTGCCAGCCCACTGGAAATTGTAGGCTTAAGTTATGAGATTAAATCACATATTTCTGAATTTTAATCCTACTACTCAATATTTTCTAGAATATGACATCAGATGCTGATTAAAAAATTTCCACTGATTACTCATTCTTCAGTATTCTTCTCTGGTGTTTTTCTGAGCATTTATTACCAGTATACAAATGCAATAGGTCGTTGTTTCAAAAGTTTAAAGTATAACAAAAAAGTCTTAGCTTTTACTATTCATTATTTTCACTATGTTAAAAAAGGCTTTTTGCCTTTGTACTCTCACTAAAAAAAAAGAGAAAATGTATCTTTTTAGATTAAAACTTACTCTCACACTGTGCTTAATAGAACAATATATCTATTTTTTTCTAGTACCATGAGTAGATTTTTATGTGTTATGCTGTTATGCATGAAAAATGCTATAACTGCAGACCAGAAAATAGTGCTTATCTCACTGTGTTTTATGTTATATAATTGATCCAAACACATAAGCACTGTGGTTTTAGTTGGTTTTGTTTTTACACAGAAATAGACAAATGATTTAACTTTTTAATTAAACTTTAAAGCTTTTAATTAAATGCCTAAATGGTAAAGAACTATTTCAGAGTAAACTGTCTTTAGATTGTTGGATATGTATTTTCCTATTGCATCTGCTCTGACCTGGAAAGTAACAAAGGGCAATAACTCATTCTCACTTCTTAATTGGTACAATTAACACTATTTTTATTATCCAGGCAGACAAGTAGTGTTTGTGCAAGTGCTGCAGGTAAAACAGAAACTGATGCTTTTAAACCGAATTCTGACACTAATGAATTTCAAATGCTTCAAAAGTAGCGTTTTAGCAGAATAACTTCATTTTCTTCTTCATCACACTATTGTTGTACTATTTTTTCCAATGCATTTCCAAGTTAAAAACGTGGCCTAGTAGATGAAACACAACTTTAACAAATCCTGTAGTCTTTTCTTCTGGCTTTAATTTGAGGTAACATCGAGCAAGGAGCTTTCAGTCTTTACATTTTGGACACATCTGTACCTGCTATTTAAGAATAGACATAATCAATCCTGTAAAAATCAAATAATCAATAATCAAATATCAAAGATAACCACACAATTTCTGTTTTGTTTTGAATCTCAGCTATGAAGGACACTATCTTTTAATGGAATATAAATGTTCTTTTTGTTCCTTGTGATGCCGCTCTATGCTGCAGACTAGCAGAGCTCTGTTAAAAGTGCTGATTGGCATAAGCACTGTGCTACGGTGTCTGATGTCAGTCTGCCAGCGAGGGACTGGGTCGATGGTGGTGGCAAGGGGAAGCAATAGCAGGTTTGCTCCCTGAAGGGGAGCCAAGGGTCAGAGCTGTGCTCCCCGTGACCAGCACACAGCCCCACAGGAGCTGAGCAGGACCATGCAGTGATCACCAGAGGTTTCTTCCCCAGGGCAGTGCGCTTCAGACACAGAGTAAACGTGGTCTGGGGTTCGTCTGAAAAGTCCCATCATACAAAGCAGCTGACCGGGCTGCTGGGCAGAAAGACAGGGCTGTGACATTTGACCAAACTCCCAAGAGCAAACAGGGCTGCAGACAGACCACCTGTGCCACAGGACTGAGGTCAGTGCAGGGCTCTGGGCTCCTCCCAGCACCAGGCTAAGAGCAGCCACATTCTCTGAGGACACACTGCATCCTCACTTTGTAGTTTGTAAAAAAGCAATCCCATTCTTTCTAAGAAAGTTTTCCATCATAAATATTTTCTGCAGTAATGTCCAAGGAAAAGGAGGATATCAGGAAAACTGAGGAATGTATCTAAATTCTGTTCTAACTCTGTAAAGGCTAGACAATATTGACTGGGCGTACTCCTCAGCTACCAGAGATAGATTCAAGCAAACACTATAAAATCTTGTATCTAGCAGAAGCCTGTTCAGCACTGAATGTCTGAATCAATCATTGAGGTTCCTCTTTTATTTTATGCAATAATCTCATCCTTTTAATGAAGTGATAAATATGAGAATCCATTAGATACATAAAATACAGTAGGAATGGAGGCATGCTAATTAATGCAATTAAAATTGGTTTGTTTCCTTTACATGCAACAAAGTGTAGCTATAAAGTTAAAAGGGATTTGGTTAATTATTTTTTATGTGCAGCACCTGATATAATGAAAACTTTTCTTGCTTCAAGTATATCCTTGAGGAAACTGTCAGGAGGCGTTACTTGTCAGATTAAGCAACAAAGCAAAAGAAATTATTAGTTTCTTATTCTCTTTCTCTTCTGTTTATCTGTGGAGACTTTAAAAGTTCCATCTGTCATCCTCAAACACAAAATGTCAGCTAGGTATAAAAGGTGCCAACTTGGTATAGGTCTTACTTCATATTTATTAAATCAATGAAGCTATTTAACTAATACTTGCCATTAAATCATGGTATCACCTAAAAACCTTGAAAAATAATGAATTCTAAAATTCAAGCTTCTGCAAAATAATTACCATACATTTCTTATCACACTCTCAAGTTTGCATTTTTATTGTGATAACAGCCACTTTATGCTATTCTAATATTTGTTTGAAAAATAAGAGAAGAATAAAGCTTATTATAAAGTAAAATAAAGTCATTCAGATGAGGTAAAAATAAATCCAAAATAAAACTTAGCTTTTTATCCTAGTATTTTAGGGGTTGTTTGTATTTCCCTAACAATTTGATGTTACATTTAGTCTGCTGAATAGTGCCATTACATAACACTGGTGCAAATCAGTCTAAAGGGAGAAGAGGACATGGCATGTTTTCAAGCTACTTAAAATCAAACCAGATAATGAACATTTACACTTCACTGGTATTTGCTTCCTGATGAAGAGTACCGTTCTTTCAGACTTGAATTTATAGATTCAAAAATCACATTTTTACTTTAGCCTAGAAAATAGCAGGCCTTATATAATAACAGAACTGTAATCAGCTGAGTAGTTCATCAGAAATAAAATCAAGGTTTCATGTAACAAATAAAGAAACAATCTTGGTCATTGTAATATCTCTAATAAATGGATTAAACTCAAGGAGTTAAAACCTTTACTTAACAGGTTTAAAATAACAGTCCACAGTGCTTTGAGAAAAATATTTAGATAACTATTGTTTTTATGAAGATGCTTCACAAAGTCTGATCAATTATGAAAATGTGAGTTGCAGCAAATTAAAACATATTAAGGAAAAAAAAAACAAAAATAAAGGTATGGTTTGTAGGAAGAGAAAATTTTTTAAGTATTCTTTTAATGTGCAATTATAGTTATAGAATATATCCATGATTACATTTGACTGCACTCTCAGCAAGTTTGTGTGATGTGGTCAAAACACTGGAGGGAAGGCATGCCATCCAGAGGGACCTTGACAGACTTGAGATGTGGGCCTGTGTGAAACTCGTGAAGTGCAGCAAGGCTGCAAGGTCCTGTCCATGGGTGGGGGCAATCCCCAATATCAACATGGTCTGGAGAATGAATGGATTGAAAGCAGCCCTGCTGAGAAGGACTGGAGGCTTTTGGTGGATGAAAAATTGGACATAAGCCAGAAATCTGCTCCTACAGTACAGAAATACAACCAACCACATCCTGGGCTGCATCAAAAGAGATGTGACCAGCAGGTCAAGGGAGGTGATTCTGCTCTGCTAGTCTGTCCTCATAAGACCCCATCTGAGTGCTGCTCTTAGCCCTCCAACATAAGAAGAGCATGGACCTACTGGAGAGTGTACAGAGAAGGGATACAAAGATGATCAGAGAGCTGGAGGCCTCTCCTATGACGACAGGCTCAGAGAGTTGTGTTTGTCTGCCTGGAGAAGAGAAGGCTCCAAGGAGACATTACTGTGGCCTAAAGGTTCTCTTGTACCTTGTTCTTCTTGTTCTTCTTGTTCTTCTTGTTCTTCTTCTTGTTCTTCTTGTTCTTCTTGTTCTTGTTCTTGTTCTTGTTGTTCTTCTTCTTCTTCTTCTTCTTCTTCTTCTTCTTCTTCTTCTTCTTCTTCTTCTCCTCCTCCTCTCAGTACCTTCTCTTGTCTGTCTAGAAGAGAGGTGGAAGGAGATTTTTTTACCAAGGCTGGAAGTGACAAGATAATGTCACTGAAGGTGATGGTTTCAACTGAAAGAGGATAGTTTAAATCGGACATAAAGATTCATTAGGCACTGTGAGGCATTGGGAAAGGTGGCCCAGAGAATCTGTGGCTGCCCCATCCCTGGAAGTGTTCAAGGCCAGGTTGGATGAGGCTCTGAACATTCTCATATAGTGAAAAATGTCCCTGTCCATGGTGGACAGGAGAGGGTTGGAACTAGATGTTCTTTAAATGTCCGTTTCAACCCAAACCGCTGCATGAGTCTTCATGAAGACAATAAAATAGTAAATAATAACATGAAAAGAACATTCAGATTCAATTCAAGAATATTGTTAAATGCATACATTAGGAATAATCACTTTTTAATCAGCTGTTTTCTGTTATTTGTCTTAATATCCATCATAATTGTTCAAGTAGATATCTGGAAAGTACTGAAAACACTGTGTTTTATTAAACCAATGAATTCTTGGCATGTTTAAAAATAAAAGTGTCTGATGTTAATAAAGAAACTGCTAATTGAAAAAGGTGAACAGGACAACCTAAATAGCAAAAGACAAGATCTTCCAAGCCTAGCAACTTGATGGAAGTCAAATTTAGAAATCACTGAAGATCAAAGATGTCTCTAATGCCAATCAGCAAGATTTTCTGGAAGAAAGAACACACAAAGCAAAACTGATTTCATTCATAGGTGTGATTACAAGAGTGATTCATAAATGTGATTTTATAGAACATAACAGACATTTAGAAAGTATTTGACTAAGTATACACTATCCTAATTAAAATCTTAAAAAATTGAGAATATTTACAGCATTGATAAACACAATGTCATTAAACACGGATTATACATATATATATATATATACATATATATATATATATGTGTATATATATATATAAGTGCTATGCTTCAAAAACTATTTTAAATGCTAATTGAAAAGGGATGCATAATTTTTTGGTAGAGCACAAGATAGATTGTGTTTATCCAAATTCTATAAAGTATTTTCAGCAATCATTTTGAAATAAATCACTCTCACCTACATAACTACGAAGCACACAGTTCACTGAAACTATAATGATGAGGCCATGCACTCACACATCTATGTGCAATCAATTTTTACTCACAGGAGATCTCAGCTCTCAAGCCCAAAGAAAATCATGAGCGCCATTTACCCACAGTATAAATTCAGCTCCATTTTAGAGTGTTGAAAAAGACTTCCAAAACAGTGGAGATCAGATTTAGGGACAGAAGATCTGGGTTACACCTCAGCAGGTAGGACAGGCGTGATCTTGAGGCAGCTCTTTACACCTACATTTTTTAAATTTCTCTCCATCATATAAACTTTTTATTTTTCTGGGATAAAAAAAGAAAAAAACCAACCACTTAGAAACAAAACTCATTTGCTAATCAAATTCCTGAGATATATATATATATATATCTGTTTAATACTACCAGTTTTGATCCAATTTAAGTCTAAAAAATTTCTGGGAATATTGTCTCTTTAACTATTACTACTCTCCTTTTCTAATGGAGGAAAGAGAGGTTCAAAAAGATCAGTCCTATCCTGAAGGCAATCAGTTTGACTTTTATAATTTCTTCATGGATTTTAATCATCATTCTATACAAGCAAGATGCAAGAAGTAGGACTATAGTTACAAATCTATATATTCTTAAAATAGTGAATATATTCAGAAAACAATTGTTTATAAGCCATTCAAAAGGCACCTTTACTTCAAATACAAGGAAATACATTCTTCCAAACAGGTCTGGCATACACTGGCATTCTTTCTGGAACACATTATCTAAAGTATGTGGCAAGGATATTTGGCTAATCTGATGTTTATGCCATTAGAACTGACCCTGAAGGAATACCGAAACCACAGTTTAAAGAATGTTTGAGAGCTGTAATATTTGGGAAAAAAGTGATTGTTATCTAATTAAACATAGGAAAATAATGCTGACCAAACCTGACTTGAGGTAAACTACTCATTCTGATTAGTATTGGAAAGGCAGGAAATAAATATTTTCTACAAAAGATAAATTAACTTTTAGAGTTCAGAAGCTGGTAGGCTGCTAGGGGAGAAAGATAGAGAAAGTTTTAAAAGGGAAAAAGGAAAGTGATTCATTCTATAAATACTATCTTCGTGTTGTAGGGAATTGGACCATAATATTTGAATTCCCCTATAACGCAATCACAATTC
Organism: Phainopepla nitens; assembly: GCA_013400175.1. NCBI lineage: Eukaryota > Metazoa > Chordata > Aves > Passeriformes > Bombycillidae > Phainopepla > Phainopepla nitens. The sequence goes on from VXBQ01014013.1 coordinate 1,025,105, forward strand.
TTTAGGTTCCTGCTGTGAGTGTTTTGAAACGTTACTCTTGACATTGCTAATAAAAAGGTCAGTTCTATTTCTGCTCTGTTGTGCCTCTGTGCACTGCAGGTATTTTCATTGTGAGAGTAAATATCTTGGTAGTAATCTTTGCATGGGTTCTGATTCCCTTAACCTTTAATGGAACATGACTGCAGATTGAGAACAATGATTTGCTCTTTACAGATTTTGCTAACTTAATCAAAGTAACAGACTGAATCTAGACTACTGTATGAATAACATTAGGTCCAGGCAAGGTACCATGAAATCATTCCATCCACTAGGACAAAAACCACAAAGTAATTAGGTTGTAGCATAATGGCAAAATTTAAAGGAGGAAGATCAGATACTGAACAATGATTTCAATGAATTTGCTGATTTATTTCATTTTAGGATATTTACATTAATCAGGGCCAAATCAGACCTTAGTAATATTGACGATCCTCAGTCTTGTCTATGGATATTATAGCATTAAATGTGATAGAACTGTTTCTTCAACCATACAGCAGGCAGTATATGCATAGCTAGACAAGTTTTAAGAGCCCATTCTGTCTGTAGGCTATGCTCAGGGATAGCTACGGCTTATCTGTCTTTGAGGAAGAAGACATTCTTGAAAAGAAAAAGGTTTTGAAGGCTTATTTTCTGCAGATCAAATAGGCTTGTTATTCAGTTGTTGGCAGTAATTAGTGGAGTTCTTTAATTACAGCACTAGTCAGTTGGGGATTTTGTGTGAATTACGCCCATTTCACCTACACGTAATATTTTTCTCTTAAAAATCCAATTATGTAAACTAAATCTATATTTTTATTAGTGGTAATAGGAATTCCATCCAAGAAACCTGACTATTGGAGACAACTGTCCTATGCCTTGGTAATTTAGTTGTCCTGATTTGTTTCTTCAATGGTATCAGAGTCTGCTGAACAGAAAAAAGGATTCAGGTCAGTTCAGTACTTAAGCAAAGCTTTCAAATGCTGTAAACAAAACTTTCAAGCTGTGTCTGTGATGAGGACCTTGTATCTCTTCAAGGATCTCTGATGAGAGCTGTCTTTCTAATTTGTCTTGTCATGAGGACTGGTACTGTAACCTCAGACTTGTCTTCTTGACATCCAGTATGAATCAATTAGAAGCACAAGACACAGTAGAAAGAATATTTTCAACACTCTTCCAGCATGGGTAGATTTGAGAAGCCTGCCTAGAAGTAGCACTCTTGCAACACATCAAGTTATGGCTCCTCACTCCACACTGTCTTACCTTTTCATAAGCAAGAACATTTGTTTGGAAAGTACACATATTATTCTTTCCAAATTTAAATACAATCCACTTTTACATTTCTAGATAATTTTCTAGACAATTAAGTCTTCAAGACAGTTACACACATTAGACACTGCATATGTTAGATTCCTTAAAGTTCAGCTAGCTACTTCAGCAAGTAATTAGAGTACTTCATATTTTGCAAAATAGAATTAGGAAAACAAACCACAAATGGATTTAAATTGTAAGCATCCTAAGTCAACACCCCTCAGAATGTATATACTTATTCATGGTGTCTTTTCTAGCATTGGTAGTACACAGTTAAATTAATCATGTCAGTAGATGCCCCTAGACCAGAAGTGATTAACTCATCTAATTGCTGAAGATAGCAAAGTTTTTCAGGAAGGATATAATTTATTTTAAAATAGATGGAGAGCTCTGTTCCCCACAAGCTTCTCTACTTTTATCTCTTTTTGTTTGTGTTCAAATGCAAATACTGCAGGCTTAGTCTTTTTGAGTCATATTTCTTCTTAAACATTATTAAATAGGTAATGCTTATTTCCATTCTCCACACAATCAGATCATTAACCTAAAATAACAAACAGGAAGATGAGTGCAATGGGTATTTTTCAAAATAAGTTAAACTAACAGAAAGCATTAAAAGTTTATAATGAAGTAAATAAAATGCCAAAACTAGCTATCCACCATTTTACGATCTTACTTACTTTGAAGGGCTTTTATAAGTGCTCTCCTTATTGATTCATCTGTCTGCAAGAACAGAGCAGTAAAACTACCTAGCTAGCATGAATGTTTTAGCACCACAAAATATAAACGTATGTATCTCATAAGGACTCAGTCTTGTAAAATGTTGACATTTTCGTTTCTGTTTCAGCATTGGGGTTGTCTAATCTGAAACAAGAACAAGTAAAATGGAAAATACTTGTGAAAAAGAGTTTCAAAAATTCTGGTGGCCAAGAGGATAAAAGCCTTTATCAAACTCACACTTTACATTATTCTCAAACTGTCAGGGTATGATTTTTCTCCCATTCAGATATTATAACAAATCAGTAAATCAAATAAAATTAATGTATTTTAGATGCACATTTCCATTCTAGGTCCCTTTTTCCTGCAGCTCAAATCAGGACTTGATTATTTGAGGTTCCCAATGCAATCTGGGGAATTAAAGAAGCAGGATTTTTATTGGGAGGAGTGTGAGCTTTGGGTTAGATCAGATGACAGATACATGAGCTTGCAAGCACATGTTTCTCCTTCTATAAATCCAAACAGCTCTTATGTTAAAGAGAGGCCTGTTTCAGGTTACGGTACTTAGCATACAGATCCAGCAGGCAAAGTGGGATATTAATGTTGCACAAAGTGTGATCTATCTTTTATATTTAGCATAAAACCCAAAATATTATATATTATAAACATTGGTGATACATTAAATCAAAGGGAAAATGTGAGCCCTGGTTAGCAAGGACATGGAGAAGGCTGAGGTTCTCAATGACTTTTTTGCCCTAGTCTCCACCAGCAAGTTTTCCAGCCACACTGCTCAGCTTGCAGAAGGCAAAGGCAGGCACTGGCAGAGTCAAGAATCACCTGCTGTAGGAGAAGATCAAGTCTGAGAACATCTAAGAAACCTGAAGGCACACAAGTTCACAGTGCATGATGAGATGCATCTGCAGGTCTTGAGGTAACTGGCAGAGGAAGTGGCCAAGCCACTTTCAACCACATTTGAGAAGTCAGGGCAGTTTAGCCAAATTCCCACTAACTGGAAAAGAGGGAATGTAACCCTCATTTTTAAAAAGGGAAAGAACCAAAAGACCCAGGCAATTACAGGCCAGTCAGTTTCACCTTGATTCCCAGCAAGGTCATGGAACAGATCTTCCTGGAAACTATTCAAAGGTACATGGAAAACAAGGTGGATTGGTGACATCCAACATGACTTCTCTGTGGGCATATTGTGTCTGACAAATCTGTTGTCCTTTTCCAATGGGGATACAGCATTTGTGGATGAGGGAAGAGCAAGTGATATCCTCCAGCTGGACTCAAGCCGACAGTCTACAAAGCCAACCTTATCCTGGGCATCAAAAGCAACGTGGACAGCAGACCAAGGACGGGGATTCTCCAAAGCAGAGCTGCACTACAGCCCATATGAAAAAAAAAGAAAAAAAAGATATAAGGAAGTTACAGAAATGTAACAAGGTGCTCTTTAAAAATAATTCATAGCGAGCAAGGTACTCTTCTTGGCAAGCGTTGCTGATTGGAATGCCAGGGCTCTAAAAAGCTCTTTATTAATGTGTAACAAACTGTGAAAGACAATTTTTGGAACAGCAACTGCAACTGCAACAATACAATGTTGCTGCTAAAAGAATTGGATGAATGTGAATGCTGTAATAAGCACATGCCAGTGGCCAGGAGCAGGCAAAAAGCAATTTAAGAATAAAAACAGTCATAAAATATTCAAGGAGGCCAGAGGATTAGTACTGAAAGTAAGTGGCATTAATTATGACTTCTAAAGCAGAAAAAGTTGCTGATAGACCAAATGTCAATTAATAGTAATTGCTCTGAGCCAGATTTTAAACACATTACATGAATACAACTTAGCTGTATAAGCTTATACAATAAGAGATGACACAAAATTGAGATCAAAGGTTAATTTCACTATTGCCTACAAACTTTGACTGAAAAAAAATCCAAGAATATTAAGGTCAGCAATGGGTGACTTTTGTCAAGATAAATAAAGACAAAGGGACAAACATTTTCAGAAATAAAACCAGTAGATTATTCATGAAAATGTAGCTACCATCAGGCTGACAGATAGAACAGCTTCTGACACAGTCACACCAAAATATTCAGGAGTCTGAAGAAAAGCAGTATTTTTCTAGACACTTGAAAGAAATTTAAATCTGTCCCTCAGAATATGTGTAGATGTTAATTTATTTTCAATATGAACAAATATCTAAGCCAAGAAAAATACATTTTTTCATGATATATACTCTGATAAAAATGTATAGAAAGCAAGAGCAGTTTGCAAGGAAACTAAAGCATCATTCAGAGAGCTATAGCATATGGATTTGAAGATTAACATGATATTTTCTGATAATATTATATATCACAACCGTTGTAAATAGTGTTCTGAACAAGAAGATCTAAAATTTACATTAGAGAAGACAACCAAGCATCATTTACTTTTTTTCTTTTTAACTGAATGTTTTAACGTAATGTCAAGTGGTGTCAAGAATATCCTGACTGATATTACCACTCAGTTCATTTTAAGAAAAAAATCGACTTAAACACAACCCCAACATTGGTTGCTACACAAGAAGTGTGCAGAAGATGTAATTGTGGGTAATAAAATAGATCTTGGAAGTAAAAGCTCTACTAACATGCAAGCAAGGACCAAACATAGTAGACCAACCCAAAATAAAATTAAATGAGAATTTCTTCAAATCAAAATACAACATATCCTTAGAAGACAGGGATCATAAAAATTAAATGAATGTACCCATTTTGGCTGTAACATGCAATCATGTGGGGACATCAACAAGGAAATAATATTTAATCTATAAAACAGAATATTAATATTTGATATCAGTTTTGTTTTAAAAAATCTCAAAGGCCAGACTCTGCATCTTAAATTCAAATTTTATTTTTGCCACTGGAATGTAGATTTAAAAGCTGAAAATCTTCCAGAAGAATAAACAGCTGCTTAAAAGCCTCTAAAACAAAATACTTGAGAAAATTTGAGCATATAAATCCAAAAAATTAAGAGCTTTCCCAGACAGCTTTACCTCATTCTAAAATTCAAAGAAAACAAAAACATGAGAAGGTTGAAAACAGCTAAAACAAAATCATCTTCTGTGACAGGTGTTGGATAATACTGAAATGCTGGAAATTTCAGGCCAAGTGACTTGAACAGCATTAGTAACCACAAAGGTCAATCAAGGACATTCCATTTTTCCTTCTGTCCATGTTACTTCTGGTGTTCTGGGAAAAAAACATTTTTATGTTTTTCTGCAGTTAGTTAATAGAATATACAGATTTTTCTCCTTGCAGCTCATTAAGTTCACCATGACTTTAACTTTTTCAGCATTGCTAATCAAGAATTTAATAGGAAGTAATTGATTTTTTTTAGTTAGCACAAGTTTGTTAAACTAAGGGGACTCATTATCTCTTTCCCCTTCTGTACGTATTAAAAAGTCGAGCTCTGTTTCTAAATAGAGTGTGAACTACACAGAAAGCATCAACATCATGCTCAAGCAGTGACAGGTAATGTGGAAAGAGATCCACTCATTTTGACATCAAGTTTTAAATCTCAACTAGCCTTGGCAGGTTCCTTCTGTAGGCCACTGAAAGGGACAGACGCTTCCAGAGGGTGATTGACACCACAGTGTAAGTCACTTCTCTCTGGTCTCCATGGACCACATTCAGAGACACTCTCTGAAAGCATCGATTAGTTTTCACTGACTTCAAAAGCAGCTAGGGTGACAAGTACAGACTTAAACATAATCTTTCACATATTTAAGGCTGGCTGAGGTAGATCTCTGCACTGCTAGCACTGAAGACCTCTAAATATTATGACTGGAATTGGCTGGATAAATGGGTATTTGAAGCTGTCTCCACACAAATATAGAAATCCAGATCAAGTCTAATTGAACAAAACCTTCAGACTAAAGATTTAAAGTCTAAATATATTTTCAGCTTATGACTTTTTCATTCCTTTATTTTCACATAAAGACATGCATAAGCATAGAAAACTACCACATTTTAACATCTTCTGCTCTTTGTAGCGCCACCGTGTTTTCAATTACATTTTAACCTCATACCTGCTAGAAAGCATTCAGCAAAATAATTAGTATTAGTTATGAAAAGTTTATTACTCCTGTCTTCTACCCAGGAGAATCTCTATAAGGCATGCACAATTGTTTTATTTGGGTATGTTTTCTCATGCTGTAATGTAGCATCACCACAATAGAGCAATTTCCTATGGGAGAAAAAAATAAAAGAACTATCCAGTTCTATTTTCTATGTAAAGAGCTTTTAGAAAGATTCTTTCTTTATTGATCAGTACTCAAATATTTTAAGAGTACTTCAGAAATGAAAAGGAAAAATAATTTTTGTTTATGTACTACAGAGAGCATAAAGGGGAGAAAAAAGAAAGTATTCACTTTCCATATCAAATGCAGAGAAACATTTGGACTACTTACCAATGGCCTTGTTTTTGTCTTTGGGTTTATGCAGCACAATACAGAACTCTATGCAGAATGTATCACAGGTGGATGAAATTCACATGCAGTGAGTTGTATGGAAAATATCAAAGCATTAGTGCCCTGCACTGATGTCTTGCTTCTGCATGAGTGAAACAACAGAGAGAGAGAACATGATATGAGTTATTTACTACACAATAAAGAACAATATCTTGTGCCCATGGAAATTTTGATCAGAATTCAGAGAATACAATTCAGAGGGAACCTCAAAGTATTAGAAGGCCTGGTGAAAGGTTCTCGTCATAGTACAAACTGTGATTTTAGACAGATAGATAGATAGATAGATAAAAGAGTGTACATGTTTTTGTTAGAGAAGAAAAAGCTAATGGAATTTACTTCACAAATTGAAGTGCATCTTCATAGTGTTCAGCCACACTGTTTCTGAAATAGGAAATGTTCATGGAACTGCTACTTCTGCATTCTACTGCTTATTTGCTAAATATCCTATGAATTCTCCATTATATGTTTGTACACAGTGTTTTTCATTAATTATCACAATTTTACTTCTGATGCTTTGCTGTTGGTGGGCAAAGAAGGAGTCCCCATTGCTGCAATGTTAAAAGCCAGGAAAAAATGAAAACGCAATAAGCAGGTCTAAGTACATTTTCCCCCTGCATTTTAGCTGTTCCCTCTGACTTGTTCTTTCTCTTTTGCTTTTGAAATGTAAAATTATGTAATTGCATTCATGTCACAGGAGCTATACCAGAATTGGTGATATATGATGTGTTATACCAGCTCTGCAATACCAATTTATTAGCTGTCTTTAACTTTACAAACCACTCTGTATTTGAATAGATGATTCAAGAACACTTACTTAGGTTTATTTACCCAACAAATTGCTTGTGGACTTAATAAGGTATTCAAGCAGTTTCCCTGGGGTTTCCTCTTGAGAAATTATTTTCTCCATTTGTCCCTGAAACAGAGAAAAAGAAAAGTCTCTTGAAGTTCAGAGGTATCAACACGCACATACTCAATTCCACAATGTAACTTACCTAATAAAATATCATTAGGGAGTGGTGCAGTGGCCCTGACTGTTGCACCGCTGCACACAGAAGGAACAACCATGTACATGCAGGACCAGCACAGCCCTCAGGCTGGTGCTGGAGAGAATTTGGCTGCAGGACAAGCAGAACCAGCTGGTTTTAACAGAGGAGCCTGTGGCAGCTCCTACTTCATACCGGCAGTTCCCCTCCCTGCCTGGCCTTGCCTTCTTCCAACTGTGCAGCTGCAAGCCCCACACAAAGATCTCTCCTGTCTGAGAGCAGAAAATAAGAATAGAGCTCTTTCCCTGTAAGGAAACAAGGAGTAGCTCAAAGGATCCAAAGGAGAGGGTGTGTTCTATGGATGAGATCTGCATGGTGTGCTGCACAAGGGCTGAAGGGCCATTCAGGGCTATACCACCTAAAGAGATGTGAAGATTATCTACACTCTTCTCCTCTTGTAGTGCTGACTGATAAATACCTTTTTTAATGATCCCTTACAGAGCATCATGGCTTTCTTACTGGGGTTATGATAGGCTGGCAAGCACCTCCAGGTACAAACCATTTATCTTGACTTGAAGATATACTTCCTCATCTCCATATGAGAAACTGATTTTGCTAATGCTAAGGTTAAAATTAATACAGATGCCTCATTTGCTAATTATATGTCCATTGTAAAATTTCACCTTGAAATAGGTGAAAATTGCATTAAATTGCAGGGATCAAGATCAGAATTGAACACATTTTCTTCTTGTCTGTATTTTAAGAATTAAATAAGTAAACAAGTAAGAGTAAGACCCAGAGCCAAGAGAAATAAAGATGACATACATAGTCCTCCTAGAACTCCAGGTATAACGCCAAGTTTACTTAAATTGGTGGACTCAAATACAAGTCTTCAATGTTTATCTTTACTTTGAATGAAAATAGCACAAAAAAGCATGCAAGTAAAGGACAACATCATAACCTTCCTGATTATTGTCATATGCAAATCCTTGAGAAGAGAAGGCCTCAAAACCCACATCCATAATTTGAAAGCTACATCCATAAAATCAAAGAATTGCATTTTTCATCTTCAAGGGACCTAATTAGCATAATTACTCCTAATTAGCATGATTAGTGAATGCAATAATTTATAGATGGAAAACCACTTGTCATCCTCCCCCAGTTTGACAGGGAGCAAGGGAGGAACAATAAGACCCCACAAAAAGTTTCTATTGGCAGTTTTATTTTGTAAATGTTCAGTGCAATTTTGCTTGTTGAGATCTTTGAAGACCAATAGAGTACGGAGAAAGTGATCCACAGAAATGCTTCTACATTTATTTTTGGTAGAGGCAGTATGTCCTTCCAGCAACCTGTGGTAGAGGAATGCACAATCTAGAGAACTGCTTTGTTTTTTCTTTTGCCTGTTTGCATAGCGTGTAGAGTATCCCTTAGCAGAAGAAAGACTTGCCATTAGTTTTACAATTGAAGCAAGAGATATATTCCTGATGAAACAAAACCATTACAAAGCAAAGATCATGAAGGGGAGAGTGGAACAACTGAAGTAAACCTCCTGCTGAATCCCTTTTCTAACCTTCTAAGGGATACTTCTAGCTGAGGCTGGATGTACTTTAAGTGCAAAAAATCATGCAGAGGAAAGATGAGGAAAGTTCATCTTTTCTGTTAAAAGGAGTAATACAATTGTAACTAGCTGCTTATACTGGCTCAGTGCCCAGCATGATTAATGATGCTTTCAAAATGGTTTTAGAGGACCACTTAAACTTGCTCTTATGAATTTAGAGTCTGTCAGTTTTCCAGTGCTTGGCCTGTTTATTTGACTGCCCTGTTGCTCAGAGTAAACCATCAGGCTAAGACAGAGGAATTTTCAATTTATTAGCTTATATGCTGTTAAATGGAAAAAATTCTGTGAAAACTCATAGAAAAAGGGAAAATATAAACCTTGGACTGGGAAATTAGTGTCAATAGTGATAAAATAGGTTTTATTTGGTGTCTGATTATTAGCTATGCTTATCGACTTGTTCCTGCTGTACACAATGTCTGTGAGCAAAATCCTTCCTCGCTTTCCTCATGTTCAGGTGGAAGTGGAAATTGTGGAAAGGTGGGTCAACCAGGAATTAAGTCAGTGCATGTGCTTATGTTTCTGTGTGAACTGATTCAAGCTTTTAAAAAACCAGACTGTAATATTTAGTTTATTTCAGGTTCTTCCATAACTGATGTAGTGCACAGTATTGACAGTCCCTACAATAATTACCATTTGAAATAAGGCAAAATTGTTTGAAATTATTAATTCTGCACATAAAGAGGGGGCAGAAAAAAGCACACTATGCATTTTAATTTACATCTTTTAAAAGAAAATTTGCCCTGTGTCTAAGCAGGACATTACCACCTGAGGAACTTTCCACTTCCACATCTATCCAGCTTTGCCCAATATACAGAATATTGACTAGAACACTACTAGAAGCCCCACAGGGAAATCCGCTTTTTTTTTGGTAAGCTGTTTTAGTTTCAGTGTATTGAAAATGTTCCAAAATACATCTGAGATGCACAAGATTTATTCTAAATTGAGAAGCAAGATTTTTCTTGGTCTGTGTTTCCACAATTCTTGATCATTATAGTAGCAATTTTCCTACCAGTTATTTTGACTGTAAAGGAGAGACACCTGATAAATTCTTAATTATTTCAGACTGGGATGCAGAGATCATGCTGTGCAATAAGTATATTTCAATGAGAAAAAAGAGGAAAAATATAATAAAATAATTGCAATTATAGTTCTCCATAAAGTTTCTTGACTTTAATTTGGTAAAACAATTTTCTAGCAGGAAAATGAAAACATTTTCTTCTTGATACTTCATACATATAATTCAAGAAATAAAATAATTTCAAATGAAAAACCAAAAAGAAATGTTCTTTTTTCTTAATATTTCAAAATTTTCACTTCTGACAAAAAATTCTGATCTTCATAAGACCCAGGTACGTTGTTACAAGNTTAGCCGCATTAAAAGTACTATTCAGCAGTGACATAGTTTAGTTTGAACAACTTTTTCCAGTGAGCTCCCTAAACTGTCAAAGTAGAGGATATATGTGCTGGCAGAGAACATTTATCACTCATTAACAGCTAATTAGCAAATTCCTTAATTTGCTCCAGTTCCACTGGGATTTATCTAGAGAATTTATAATGAAAGAAAATCTTGTTTGGCAGATTTGTGCTCTGAAGTCTTGGAAGCAATAACTTGCTGTTTCTGGGGGAAAAAAAAGGACAGGACAGGGAAGGGAAG
>VXBQ01014013.1:1035957-1061572 GCA_013400175.1 Phainopepla nitens
GGAAGGGAAGGGAAGGGAAGGGAAGGGAAGGAGAATAGATAAGAGAGATACACTTCTTTAACTGACAGTGGAATATCCACTAATCTACTGACATATTTATGTCAGATATTCCAGCATTAGAGAGGGAAAAAACATCAACTCTAGTCTCCCAATACACCAAAGAAAGGATTGCAAATGGACGGCATTAAGCCCAGCATTTTATTAGCAAATTGCTATATAAAAATGAGGTCATAGGTCAGGAAAGCAAACAAAATCTTGGCTTCGTCACAGAAAAAAAAGTTAAAAACTAATCTTAAGGGAGAAAAACTCAGTACTAATAATAGACCTGTGGAAAAATAAGTCAGAGATCTTTCATATGTAAGGTCTTTCCTCAAGCATAAGAATTGAGAGGAAAAGTGCAGAAACTAAAAAAGTAAAACAACGTATCAAAGTATTGATCTCTTGTACTTTCACTGATAGCACAAGATTAATTTCTCCCTAAAGACCTTGCTTTGGGAAGGAAGTGTTAACTTTATTTGCAACTTGAAGGATTTGGGAAAAAAGGCACTATTTCTGAAAATGTGAACTTTGCAAGATGAATCCAAGAATACATTGTCTAAAAGGAGTAATGCCCATAAATTCACTACCAGCTGCACAGCTTATAAATCAAGTTTAAAATTAGATGTCTAGGTCTCCAAACTGGTAAAAGACAGATGCAATGGAAGAACTATGCATTGGTTTTAGGCTTCCACTGGAGAATGTATATCCAAGGGAAGACAACTAATTCTGAAAGAAAAAAAAGTAAGCAGTGACAAAAACATTTTATTAGATGCATCGCATAAGGATGAGGCAGAATTCCAATGTATAAAGCAAAAATATACAAGTTTATGAAAAAAAACTAAAGAACATTCAGAAAATAAATCAGCTGCCAGTAATAGACGAAATCCATTAACGGAAAAAAAAAGTGCATTTTCCTTTCCAAAGGCAAACACTATTGAAATAATAAAAAGGATTTCCTACCTTTACAGCCCTTGTTTTTTAAAGTTCAAACATGCAAACAAAATAGTTAAAAATATTTAATAATAACTTATGACCTGTTTTTTAAAAAAGGAAAGGGACTTGCTAAACAAGTCCATGTGGCAGACACTAATACGAGAGCTTTCAATTACATTTTAAAATAACGAGAGCAAAAGATCACGACAGATATGGGTTGGAGCTTTTCCTGTGTGGCACAAAAGTCTGTGACCAAAACAGGGATTTTATGCATCACAATAAGGCAAGTCTTCCCTGTAAAATATCTCATGATGATGTAGTAACAGGACAGTATTTTAGCAAAATCTATTATTGAAATACAGAAAAGGATCTAAAGTCACTTAAACAGGGGGAACAGGTGTGCAAGCACAGAGTAGTTCCTCTGTTTGCCTGGACTGGAGTCCTAGTTAAGGAAGATTCCAAAACCATTCACCATCTCAAGTGAAACCTTAACTTTGGCGGGGGGGGATTAAAAACCTGAAATATATATATAAAAGAAGGTATATGGAAAAGTAATTTTAATTAAAACTATACACATTGAAGAATTATGACATGGTTCTGTATTAATATTTAGAAGGAATTCCAGTATTCCCCTTCGTTTAGAGAAGATGCAAGATGCACTGGGTTTATGGCAAGATTTTGGTAGTGGGGGAACTGCAGGGGTGGCATCTGTGAAGAGACAGCAGGAGATGCCCAAATGTCTGACAGAGCCAGTTCCATCCAACTCAACATCCTTCCAGTGATGCTGGTGGCACCTCTGTGACAATATAGTTAAGAAAGGGTAAAAACTGTCGTGCAGGAGCTGGGATGACAGGAGTGAGAAACTGTGAGAGGAACACCCTGTAGACACCAAGGTCAGTGGAGAAGGAGAGGCAGGAGGTGCTGGAGCTGAGATTCCTCTGCAGCCCATGGTGCAGACCATGGTGAGGCAGATGTGAACTAGCAGCACAGGCAGGTCCACGATGGAGCAGAGGTCCACCTGAAGCCCCAGGAAAACCCTATGCCAGAGAACATTGATGTACCTGAAGAAAGCTGCAGCCTGTGGAGAGAAGCCCACAAGAGCAGTTTTCCTGGCAGGAGCTGTGGCTCGTGGTGGACCCACACTGAAGCAGTCCACTTGTGAAGAACTGCACCCCAGTGAGAGGACTCATGACAGAGCAGTTCTTGAATAACTCCAGTCCACGTGAAGTACCCAGGCTGAAGAAACTCATGAAGGACTAGCCTATGGAACTGACCCAATGCTGCAGCAGAGGAAGATTGTGAGGAGGAAGGAGCAGCAGCAACGAAGCATTAGGAACTGGCCACAACCCCATTTCCCATCTCCCACGCTGCTCAGAGATGAGGAGGTGGAAAAATTGCAAGTGCAGTAAAGTTGAAGCTTGGGAGAAGGGAAGGCTGAGGGGAAGGTGTTCTTAGCTTTGTCTTTTATTCCTGCTATCCTACCTAAATTTTAACTGTTCATTATTTCAAGATGAATAAAAGATGTCCTGGCAGACACTGTAATATTACTGCAAATATCGCAACATCAAATACTTTTTAAATCTCAGACATCAGACCAAAAAGTATATTCCTTATCCAGAATGGCTATGGGGTTTTGGGTTTTTTTCTAATTATTGCTTATAAGACAACAGAATTAACTATCACCCTGTCAAAACGCCAGATATTACCTATCATAAGCTTGCTACTTCTGATTCTTTTATCAGAAGAAAAACAGTCATTATGACATATAGGGTAGACTGAGGGCTGGTATAAAAATACTAAAAGGAGGAAAAAAAACCCCGAAAAACAACCTTAAGGCATTTAAAAACTGTTCCTGTCACATAAATTTGACATGTGCCTTTGCATCTTCCCTGCAGGTTGTTCTGTTTCAGCTGCGGAGATTTAATTTTCTTCCTTGTTTGTTTTAGAAAAATAATTATTTTTCTTTTATTTTTCTAATATGAAGTAGCATATTGTAACAAACAAGATAACAAATGGTATCATGTAACATGGTGACAAGACAACCATATTTTTAACACATTTCAAAATTTAGGAAAAGGCAAGGCAAGTACTTTGGACAGGAAAGTCCTGCTAGTTTCACAAAAGCACTAGTACATCAGTGGGTCTGGCTTGTTTAATGAGTCTAACTTAGCACTCTTTGTTCAGTTGTGCTGTTATTTTTCAATTAAACTCTGGCACTTTATTGTGACTACTTTTACATGAAATAGATTGAAATTTTCAGATGGATTATCAACATATGTTGCACAATTGCAGTTAGACTAACAAAGTGTCAGTTTAACTGCAATTACAAAAACAATTTTACTTCAGTTTAATTAAAATGCCTTTATTGCTAATCCATGTCCATCTGGACAAAAAAACCCAAAATGGTTCTGACCCTGATAAGTGTCAAAAGCCAAGATGTAAAACTCTGTGAGTCAGTTAGTTTGCTGTACAGAGAAAACATGCATGTAATATATACAGAATTTCTAACGTATTTCATGTTAATCATGAAGAATTAATAGCTCCAAATTACAAATCTCTTCTCATGTACCTACATGCCAAAGCCTTGGTTGCTTTTTTCCCCATGGAAAAATATATTTAGGCTCCAGTAAAAGGAAAAACCCCAGGTTCCAAGCAAGTATACAGTAGTCCAGGACTTGTATCTGAAGAGATTTAAGTTACTTGATCTTAAAGAAAGACAATACAAAACAACAATATTTCCTGTAGAATTTAGTTAAGCCCTTCAGTCAGATTTCACACACCAACTTATAAAATACACAAAGAATTCCAATTTTGATTAGTACATTGAGGAAATATAAAGCAGTAATGTGTGGAAGCTTGTGTCCTATACTGACAGCACTGGACAAGGTTATCACAAAACATATTAGTGACAAGCCAACATTATTAGACTACCAGTTCAATAACATCATGAGGATTTACATTCAATCAAAATATTTTACAGCTGTCAATGCAAAGATAAATCCCAAGCAGGATAACTCCTAATTTACTTTTTACTAAGCAGGATACCATCCCTACAGGTATATTCCAGAGCCACAATTAACAGACCTGATCACATTACTATCCTTTACTCTCATTTATCCAACAGATTATGTTTAACAACAGAAGGTAATTGAGCTCTCCCCCTCCTACTCATGCATTATCATCACATTAGGTAGGGGAAAAAATCTCTGACAGATCAATGAACACCAGTGATGAAACTCTCTACTCTCCCTTAGCTCCAATTTTAGGTAACAAACATGACTTCTCCTGGCTCCACAATTTTAGAATATCAATATGTTAGATTTTATCTTTTTTTTTCCCCAAGCACCTTTTAGTTTCTGCGACATAATGCTGTTTGTATCCAGAAATGGAGAAAAAGAGATGATGTCAATGAAAAGTGGTTTAATCCCAGTACAAGACTATTTTCTCTTTAGAAACATATTTAAGTCTAACTAGAAGTAGTTAATTTTTTCCCTTTTAAATTTTTCCATATTACACATTCTTGAGCCTTAAATAACTTTAATAAGACATTCCTTCAAAATTTAGATGCTCTGCTGGATGAGGTAAGTCATATGATGTCAGTTTTCCCACCTTTAAACGCTCTTGCTTCCCTGGCTGCTGCCAATGCCCAGCAGAGGGCATTTTAGGACTGAGCTATGTGAATACAAAATGAAGAGACCGAAATTTCTATCTCGGCAGTTTGCTTACGTTGCAGAAGCACAAGTTTGAGGAGATTAATAAATATTTGAGTATAAACCGCAGTGTTTTCCACACAAATATCAGATCCCTAATATTTAAATAAACTGCCACATGTGACATTTATTTTATTAAGAGCTATGTTTTCAAACATGCGCTTGTTTATACTGCATACGCTGAAGTACTGTAAAACTGACATTTAGACAGTTAAATGTATGGGCACATTAAAACTTTATGTAAAATACACTTACAAAGCAGGGGGAACAAGCTGCACAGAACTCAATGGCTGAAAAATTTCAGTTTAAAGAGCAAAATTCTTATTGCAGCAATATTTCTATTTAATCACATGTTTAATAACATTATATAAATAAGCTCACAATTTAAGTATCAGGTTAAAACTAGCTTTATGTATCGGCTGATTAAAACCGTAAGTTTACAACACAGCTCTTCAATAAAACTTTTTGACTTTCAGATATGGTTCTTCGAAATCACCTGAAAATTTGAATTGAATATTATAATGTTTAATTACCAAGTCCCTACAAGTTAGCACAAATTGGAACAAGTGCTAAAAGTGCAGCCTGACTGGATGGTTTCAAAAGATGCAGCCACAAATCTGTTTGCCTAAGTACATGCTCAGTTACACCAGCTGGGCTTTTCAGACACAGATATTCAGTTTCATGCCTTGATTTCAGCTGACAGTTCTACTTACGGTGCTCGTGCAACTTCACACAGCCTGGTTGGAGTCTCAGGCTACAATCTCAGCAGACTCAGCCACAGCAGTGCCCTAATTAACATTTCCCTAAGGTTACAGAGTTTCAGTTTGTAAGGCTGAATGACAGAGCTTCCACTGCAGTTTCCACAAGCTCAGACTGATGACAATGGAGGGACGTAGAACTAATGTGACACATGTGCTCTCAATGTCCAAAAATGTTGTCTACTAGGCCATTGGGTAAGGTTTGGGCATGGCAGAAGGGATCCATTGCATCTCTTCTTCAGTTCTCTTAAGATGTGGAAATTATAATATGACCTACATCTCTGAGACTGTCACCTTCTCCTGCATGACAAGCCTCTCTGTCAGAAACACGTATTCAGGATCATTCACAGTTTAAGCACTGGTACTAAACACAAATTCCCACACACAAAGTATTGCTTAAGGGAAGAACAGAATTCAGATTGCAAACCTTTGTGGTTACAATAAAACTGCTGAGTTTCCCTCCACTTCCCATCTATTTTTTGGAAATGACAAAGTATTCCAAGTTATAACCATAGCAGTAATTTAAACAATTATTTAATATCAGATGTGCAGTGCTGATATTAAAAGGGTAAAAGGCTCTGGAACCATAAGGACTACGTGCTGGCTACAATCCTTGGTTGAACTGCTGACTGTAATGATTTGGGGAGCTGAAAGAAGCTATACAAAACAAGAAAAGTTTGTGACCTTGATGAAGTTTTTTACAGAAAAGTGCAGTTTTCCAGACTACATATTTCCAAACAGTTTACCACCAAGAACCTGAAAAACCTGCTCTCATGTAAATCTGTCATAAAATTATACCACTTTTGGCAAGGCAGACTCCTGGGGGAAATTCCCAGTCAAATGCACAGAGTGATAATGATCTAATGAAAAGAAAATTACAATAATGACAGAGAGAGGAAAAAAAAAAAAAAAGCTACTCAAAGGCATACATGCCTAACTTTGGGGGAGAGGTGAAAAAAGGGGAGGAATTCCCCACAAACACACCAAAAAGTCCATCAGGCTTTTCTCCCGCTGTGATCTGGTTAAATGAGGAACCTGCTTAGGTTCCAAACTCTACC
The DNA here is from genome assembly GCA_013400175.1 of Phainopepla nitens. Classification (NCBI taxonomy): domain Eukaryota; kingdom Metazoa; phylum Chordata; class Aves; order Passeriformes; family Bombycillidae; genus Phainopepla; species Phainopepla nitens. The sequence continues at coordinate 1,042,456 of VXBQ01014013.1, forward strand.
TATACATTTTCCAACATTTTCAAAGCTATGCTCATACCATACCCTTATATTACTAGCACAGGAGCTTTTAGTCACTTCAAGTGATGAAGTGAAAAGCATTGGATGGAATATCAGTTTTCTGAAGTTAAACCCTAGAAGAGTGGTTATGGATAACGAAAGATCTCTCAGGTGTGAGTGCACCTCACATCTGATGCAGCTTAATTCCTGGCTGCCAGTGAGAAAAAATGTCTCACTCTTCTGCTGGAAGAAATCCTTGGCTGTTCTTCCTTTAGATCTGCCTGGTGATGGATGCCAGGAGGTGATCATCACTGTGGCCACCCCTCCCTGGCATGGAGGAGCAGGAAGATGCTGTCCTGTGAGGGAGGGTAAGCAAGAGCCAAACATGACCATAGCAGAGACAGTGTCCTCATCAAGCAGGGCATAGTCCTGCTGTGCCTGCATAGCAGCCCCACACACAGCAAGACTCATCCAGAAAGCCCAGGCAGAAGCAGCAGGGTGGAAACAAACCTAAAATGTAGGACTGAAGTCTATCCAGAAAGCAGCACCGAAGACAATCGACTGTTAGGTTTGAATCCACCCAAGAGACAAGATCACAGCAGAGCTCACAGAAGAACAGGTTTCCCAGGCATGAGCTTCAGATGAGCCCTGACCAATGGGCTGCAGCTACAGGTGAAGGTCCCGGGTGGGCTGGTCAGGGCAGTTAAAGCATATTATGCTCTCAAGGACCTGCCATTTGTATCATGGAAAAATAAAGTACTAAGGAAGGCTGCACTATCTCCAGGAATATTTGAAGATATAGTGACAGGTTTCTGGAGTCCAGTCTCTTCAGTGTATGCATCAAATACACTTCTGATTTATAAATTAAAATATCATTAAAAGTACTAAATTGATGAGCTTATTTAAGTCTTCCATTATGGAAAACAGTAGCTAATATTGATACCTTGACTTCCTCCCACTCAGGCTTCAGGCAATGATATGTTAGGGGAATAATGGCAATACGCACTGATTTATATCCTCTTATCTGCAGACAGATCTTGCCAACTGGAATTGTGCTCTAATGTCTCACGTCAGTAGTTAGAAAACATGATGAGGCATTTAGAGGTGACCTTTATCCCATGGTTAGTAAAAGAATAACAGATGCCTGCTTTGTTGAAGTTGAAGAATATGAGACTGTATGAGAGGATCTGAGTAACTGCTATAAAGTCAGGAGTTCAAAACAATGCAGGCAGAGGACATCATGGCATAAAGCTTTTCTGGGAGAGTGAATGTGTGTGTCTGTCCATGTGTGTTGAGGGGAAGAGAAGTTTTTCTAAACTGAGAAGGGAACAGTAACATTTTTGAGGAAGACAGCATAGAGGTAGGAGAATAGAGGGGGTGGCAAAATCATATCCAGGCTAATGAACTGGAATTTCACTCCTTCTTCATTTTCAGCCAAACAACTTGAGAAAGGAGACTGGGATCCATGAATCAAGAAAAAAAGAGTCAAAATAATTTCCACAGAGATGAAAAGGAAGATATAAAAAGTTCAAGATCTGCCACAAGCACAACATAAAGGGACTTCTTGAAATGGCTGCCACTATTCCAAGCCGGATGTCTAATTCTCTCCAGGTAATGGATAGGGCATGTTTTTGAAGGGTATTCACAGTTATCTGTATCCTGGCTAAGCCAGGAATGGATACAAGAATTTTATCAAAGATCTGTTTTCTTATTTCTTTTCCTCCAGCATTTTACCATAGAGAGGGAGAAGGACTGAAATTTGAGAATAAAGCAAGCAGGCACTTTGTGTCCCTGCTGGAGACTGGCAACTACCCAGTTGCTGAGTCTTTACCTCAGAGGTATCCAAAGGGTTGCAATTCTTTTTTCAAGCTGTGGGATCAGAAGGATGCTGAAGTCACCAAGTCCTACCAAACCCACCTGATGCATTTCAGGATAGATTTGTTGCTATTGCTAGTGTAAATGCTTTACTACCAGGATGTACCAGTTCTGCCATCAGGCATCTGCCTTCCTTGGAAATTTGGATCCTCACAAGGCTCTAGTCCTGGACAGAGATTTTATCAAAATCTGTGTGTATCGAAGTACAGGCACAGGACAGGTACCTACCCACAGTGCATGTCCTCAGGGAAATCAGACCATCATTTCCTGTGAGAAATCCAGCACATCTTCCAAATGATACCACTTTCTTTACCTGCATCTGGATGGAAAAGATTGAGTTACTGCCTTTTAGATCACATCTGCATTTTGTTCCAGAAGTCTCATAGCTCACAGCTCTAATAACAGATTAGTTCTCTTCACAGACTACCTACTGTTAGTCAGAGTCATCTTTCCTGGCTTGGTAATTACAGACTGGGAGGACTTGGACTTCATAGCAGCCTTCAGAGTGCTTTGGTGTGAGAGGAGAGGTATGTCTTCCCATCAGCTCAAAGGTCAGAGGATGTGAGGAAGTTGTACACCAAGCTCTTGCTTTGACTATATATAAGAAAGAGGGAGAGGAGCCATTAGAGACATGTGGCAAAAATAATTGGAGCTAGAGGTATTAGATTCAGCAAGGCACATGGCTTCCTGACCCTGCAGGGAGTGTTGGGAGATGTGGGATGAGCTCTGGACTTTGGCAGGCTGTCAGGGCACTTGAGTACAGTTGTGCATTGAAATCCTTTGGGAACTGAATTGAGGAAGATACTCAATTGTTATGTAAAATGTATCTAATAAAACAAAACGCAATACAAGGAGAAAACTTAAAATCATCCAAGATACCAATAATAAGGTGCAAAGTTTGTGTACCCTAAGAGAGTGCATTCAGATAAATCAATGAGATCTTATTTCTAAGGAATAAATGATAAAGGTTTCTAATCACAAGTTCCAAATTCTAACACTTTCAGCAGAGAATGAAGTCACCGTCTATTTCATGAGGAAATTCAAACTATCTTATTTTGATCTACCAACATTTTGTCTACTGTACTACGGAGACAAAGGAGCAAAGCAAAAGAGGAACATCCACTCCTTGTTTGTTGTGGGGAAATACATAAAATGAAAAATTAAAACTAGTAAGGCTGAAGATATTACAGTAGTAGAGGTCATAAGTAAACAATCTAAAAAAGTCTTGCATTTCTTAAATGAGTCAGACTTCTTGGCAGCCTCCCATGTGAGTGGTGAGGCCCAAGACTGTTTACCTCCTAAGATAGCAAGCAGATAAGATGGTGTAATTGATGATTAAAGATATAAAATGTCCAGCATGAGGTAGGAACAAGGGAGAGTCAAAAGCAGCCAGTCTCAGTTTAAAGAAAATATAAAGCAAATAGCCTATGCAGACACTGAATACACAGAGGTGCAAGGACTGAGAGTGTCACCAAACTGGCAGTGATACTTCAGGTCTGCACAAAAGCAGAGAAATCTAGTTGGAATCTGTATCTCTATGTGTAGGAATACTTTATATTAAACATAGCATTGAGATACCAAAGAAAACAGAAAATGTTAAGCCTGTAAACCAAGAGCAGCAAAATCATGCCAGCACAGCAGCAATTTCATATACAATTACTATAGCATATTACAGGTTTGGTAGCTGAATCAGCAGAGCCTTCAGAATGGAAACCCATGAAATGTAAACCTGTGTAAGGCTTATTTGCTATCCCACATCCCTTATTTTCTAGAACAGCAAAAATCTGTTAGTGAAGACATCTGAAAGAGATGTTGTTAGACACAGGGTTTTGATTCACCATGTGCTTTGATTTTATGGTTCTAAGTTTTCAGTATTCCATGGTAAATATCACAAGAGCCATACAGTAAAAAAAGGTCTTTCTTTTTTGTGGTGGTGACCTATTTTTCCTGAATCATCTGATATTTTTAGAAAATGAGAAAAACATGTATTTTTCTGATAGGTGGTATCAACTTCCATGGAAAAAATCACGTTGTTCACATCCCAAGAAGGTACGACATTTCATTATATTAATGTAGCTTTTGTAATTTTCCAAAACCATTTACAAATGTCTATTAAAAAAATCTAACAAATACTGCAATTTCTTATTATAAAGAGCAGAGAATTCTTACCAGCACACAGAGAATTTTCTCCTCAATATAAACTATTATTTTTTCATAGACTTTCTTTGAAGAAACCAAAGAATACATTTTCAAACTAATTGACATGAAATTACTTGGGGTATAATATAAAAAAAAATCAATCAGAATCCATCAGAAACAGAATCTGAAGAATTATTACTGAAATAAAGTAAACAAAGCAAACAAAAACCTCTACAAGAAAACACCAGAAACATAAAAAAAACAAACATGAATTTAGCTTTAGTAAGCAGCCTCAGATGTTATGGTTTTGTGTTCATGCCAATAGAAATAACATATCATTGCAGCTGATATGTGTGAGGCTCAAATGAACAAGGTTCCTTAAGACAGCCGCAAAAGCAGTCCTGTTCCTTGTTTATCTTGGCCAAGGGTCATCTTTTATATGTGCTTGTGTCAAAAAATTTCCTTCCACTTAATATGAACTATTGTCTGTATTCACCTGTGACATTTTTCTGTTGGTGATCACTGGTTTGATATGTGCTGATCAAGCTGGTTCACTTTTAGGACTATCTCATTTGATTTAAGGAAATTGAGAAAATGCCAGCCACTCTAAGAAAGAGATTACCTGAAACACTGAATCTAATTGAACAGAATTGTTTGCCCCCTGAATTTCATAGATAACTGTCAAAACAGCAATGGCACTAAAACTAGTTTCAGGCATGACTGTTCTTTATAGTTATGCCTGACTTTTATGGCAAAAGAAGAAGCAAACTTCCCAGAGTTTTAAAAGCACATGATTCTTCAAAAGCAGCCTCCAGTTTTTACTCAAGTAATATCTTTCACTTAATATAAGCCCAAACCAACTTTACTTTTCCATATAGTCTATCTGTGGTGTATATTAATCATATTTTGCATCTTGGTTTTTTTGTTTGCTGGTTTGCTAGTGGTTTTGTTTGTTATTTTGCTGGGCTTTTTTATATAGCAAAAAGAAATATAGAATCAGACATAAATCACATGGGTTTAGGATACATTATATGAATTTCAAACAATAAAAACAAAAAGACATTTTAAGTAAGCTTTCTTAAAACTGCCTAAAAATGAGAGCAAATAATTATAGTCACTGCAAAGACAACACTTCCCCAGGAAAGTGGTGGAATCACCATCCCTACAAGTGCTCACAAGGCACGTGGATTTGGCATTTGGGGATATGGTCTGGTGGTGAACACTGTGCTGCTGGGTAAATGATTGGACTCGATGATCTTAGTGGTTTTTTTCAACCTTAGTGAATCTATGATTTGACCATGAAAGGAGAGCTCATAACCATAGCCTAGTTTCCAGAAGCTGCAAGTAGCGGGATAAAAATTAGATACATATAGAATACAGTTTAGGAAACCTGAACCAAAAGCTTAAACAATTCCTAATGCAAGAAGCACACACATTTTACCAGTAAAGTCACTATGGTCCTAAACTACGAGATACCGAACCCAGTATTCTGATGTACAAATCCTGTAACACAGTCAAGTCTTTTGCCTGAACAACCAGTAAAGTTTTCTTCAATAAAATTTTCCACATCTCTCTGGATTGGTTTCTGCACTATTGATTGGCATGATGTCATGGTTTAACCCTGGTTTACTGTGGATCTTCACTTGCCACTGTGAAGAGAGATAATTCTACTCCATCCGAAACAAGCATACATGGCAGTAGCTGCTTTTGTGCTAACCCTTGTGGAAATAATCAGTCACCTGCTTTTCAACAACACGAGTCAATGGTTCCACTAAGCCAGTGCAATAGAGTAGCACAACTTCATTTCATTTAGGGCATTTCCTGGCACTTAACATTTTTGTAGGTTGCTTCTGCACTGGTATGTCTGATGCCTTGAGGTCAGACAAAGGCAAGGGCAAAGGAAAGGGCAGAATCATGGAGCTGTGAGTAGGGAACAGCACTGAACCACTCACTTAACTGCATTTCAGCTTAGAAACTATATACTTGTGTATTGCACTCTAGAGTTGTGTAACAGTTACAGACCAAAACAAGTGCTATACCAACACACTAAAACAAGTACTTTCATTAATGAAAATAAACTATAGTTTGGGTTTGTTTCTTTTTTTTTAGTTCTAAGGCAGTGTCAACCCAGACTGATAGAGTATTTTCTGAAAAGTAAAGGTATCCAGACTTTTAAACTCTTCTCAGCTTAGAAGAGCTTTTAACCTTCTCTCTCCCTAATGCAATTCTCTCATCTTCCTGAATCTGTGTTATGACCCCACAGCACAAACACACAGCTTCAGACATCCCACACAAGGAGATTTGAGTTTCACCTACACTCCATTGTGTTCTGTATGTTACCTTCAGGGCCACTGCAGCTTTTCTTGTTTGTTTGTTTGTTTGTTTGTTTTCAATATGTGATGCATGAAGCAGTCTGAATAACAGTGGGTAAACTTCATATAGGAGAAATATTTAAATTGTTCAGTTGTTCACTTTAACCCATGAAGGTCTGAGGGGTTTCTTTCAGTGTGAAGACTTTAGAAAAATTATTTAGGGACATTTGTGTCCATTTATGCTTCAGAATTTTTACAGAACATGCTACACAAGTAGGCATGTTTAAATTTTAAATGCTAATTGCAGTTGGAATCCAAACAAAATTTTTCCTTCACAGGTTGAACATTAGCATGCTCAAAGCAGCTCTAGTTGTTGTTTTCTAAATACATGATAAAGGAGATGAGCTAGATCCAGGATTGTTGCTTGCACTGTTGTAGTTTTTACAACCAGACTCTTGTAACAGACTTCCCACACATATTTTGCAACAAGGAGACAACTCTTGACTGAAACAGTTTACAGCAATTGTTAAATTGGAGAAATGAGGATAAAAAGATTACACACAAGTCTTATAAAGACATTCAGAAACAGAAGTCTATGTTGTTTACTCCGAAGTAAAAGTAGATACTGTCATTCCAAATGTTCTAAATGTGAATGAAACCGCTCTTACAGCCCAAATCCACCCGGAATAAGAATATCCACCAAAGTTAAAGACCCAGTTGCGAAATTAATTCAATAGTAGAGAAGAAGTGGGATAAGATGAGAAAGGTAATAGCTTGAAAGCAAGAGATCTGCAGTTTTGTAAAGATACTGCTGACTCAGCATCCTGCTCCCATCATACTTAAGGCCTCCTATCCAGAATGAATCCTAACAAAATGTATGACATGATAGAGATCACCTCAGGCTGTATAAGTATAATAAAAACAGCTGTTTGTGGGAGAAGAGGAAAAATTTCCATCAGGAAGTAACTTACCTTTTTTTTTTTAAAACTACTTTCTTGTTTAATAAGTAGACGAAGTGACCTGCTTACAAAGTTGTGTCTGCTTACAAAGTTCCCAATCAACATTTTCTGTTCCACATCACATAGCACCAGAGACCAAAGTCAGGCATCTCATCACTGTAAGAACCCCCAGACAGCCCTTCTCTTTAGATTAAGTGAGAAAGACAGCCTGTTGCCTAAAGCACTGCAGATTGGCAGGCCTTCTCTTGATCCTTGGATGAGAAATACTGTTCCTTTGGCATATATCCATCTCTGGTTCTGTTTAGACTCTATTTTGTCTCTCTCCCTCAGCCATCTGAAGCCATAAGGCTAGCCTTGCCTTTGAAAAGACCTAAATTATATGGTTGGAAGGTTCTGCTATTGCCTGGAGGATGTTGTTTCATTATGGGCACTACTGTTTCACTTAGTCCACAAACTCGTTTTCCATGTTTCTGTTATCACAATACTGTATGATTATCATTCTTTTAATTGGCTTCAAGCAACCATATTTTTTTTTATAAAACAGAACCTCTTCTCCATTAAAAGAGGATTACATCGGTTTATTTAGGCAGATGAGTGAGAATTGTACAATTTATCCCTAGTACTAATCTCTTGAAATAGAATCATGTTCACACAATTACTACCTTTACTGAAATGCCCATCAGAGCAAGAGAAAAATCAAGATTGTAAAGCCATGACTCTAATTCTGAGCTCAAAAGACACGAATCAGTTTCATGCTCTGTCACAGGCTTCCAGTGAGACCACGAACAAGTCATTTAAGTCATCTGCCTCAGGTTTCTCCCAGAATGGTACCCTACTTCCTCATAGCACTGATAAGACAAAGTGCTGTCTGTGTAGCCTGACTGTTTATGACAGTCACTCTGTTTTTTTTCTAATATCCCACATGATAGATATTACAAAGGCAGTTCAAAACAGTCTTTCAAAATAGAATCTCTAAAATTGTACAATCTTCATAAAAAGCATCTGAACTTATTACACAGTAGCTGCCATGAAATTTCCAGACATAAGTCTAGGATAAAAAAAAAACATTAAAAGTATTTGTGTTGTTAAAGTCAAAGTCACACTGCTAATTACATTACAAGTTTGTGAGTGCTCCGGGTAAAAAATTATATTATTAAAATTATTTAAAATCTCTACTGCTAGATACATGCACAAAAGAGTCCACTTACATTTGTGATTTTAGCTTTAAAATTTCCCAACTTTTCAGATATGTAGATATCGTTATTGCTTCAAAATGTTTTCTTGAAAAGACAGACTAATTCTCCATTGTGAAATTCCCTGGCTGCATGAAATCCTACCACTCCTCATAAACTGTGAACACAACTCTAAGCTCAGCAGGATTTCTTCTAAATCTGGGATCCCTCTCCTTTGCATCAGATTGAGTGTAGAAATCAAGAAAAACTCGACAGCATTTTTTCCAAGCACAAAGTGAGACCTCACTTTGAAGTGGCAAGGGTGTAGGAAGTGGAAACATACTTGTTTGTTCTAAAGACAGATGGGTAAATGCTCATTTTGAGAAATCAGTGAAAAGCTCCCTTCTGCCACAGCAAGGAACCGTAGAGAGTTGCAAGAAAATTCTTTACCTACAGTAACTTAAATACTGGGATGAAAGTGTTTGAGGTATTGGCTCATCAGAAACTTAAATGCTTGAAGGAAATATTGGAACAATCTTAACATGTGGGGAGAAAAAACCCACTTGTTAATATGTGGGGAGAAAAACCCACTTGTTAGTAAACCAGTGATTTCAAAAAAAAATTACAAACTAAAGCATCTTTGGACAAGGACAGGTTACTCAATGACAAAACCAAAGTAAGACATATTTAATAATGCTAATTTTTTTAAACTAAAAGCCCACTGAAAACAGTCAAAACTTCTCTGGATTTCAATAAGCTTTCAATAAGGCCTAATTAAGCTTAGTCTTTGAAAAGACAGATTAAAATGTGAATGGCCAAGACTTCATAGCCTTGCAAGACAAATGCTGGGATTTCAATCATGTTTTCAGTTTTCAGTGAATCTGATTAATTTCTCACGTGTGGGAGCTATTAGTAGGAGACAAAATAGGGCAATTCAAAGAGATGATGAAATCTATAGATAGCATAACCTGAAAATCAGGAGATAAGCAGAACATTGAGAGATTTTCTATTTTACAGGAAATACTAGTATTTCTCAGGGACAAGGATGAACTAGAAAATATTCTATGAAAAAATGCATTTCTGTTATGGTTTATAGTTTTTATGAATAAATGAGACTATTCCATAATTTAAGTATGCTTATCGCCAGCCATTTCTCCTAGTATAGCACAAATCTCTCATGCTGCAATTTGAACCAAATACCTTTTGTCTGAGCATGTAAACCAGATACTCCCCTCTCTTTGAAGCAGCCTTGTATCACTTAGTATATTCATAGTATTCTCTCTGCATAAAACACACATTCTTTCAGCATTTCCTCTTGTTTCCCAGACCTCTGATCACTATCACTGCTCCCTGCTTATCCCTCTCCACCTAGTCCACATCCTTGAACTACCATATCCAAAAGCAGGGAAAAATTGTCTAGCCCAGAGCTTAATTAACAACGAAGTTGATTGAAAATATGCCTTTTTGCAATGATATAACACCGTTAATTCAATTTCAGCTTGTTCATCTGCAATAACCTCAACATACATAAAACATACAAAACTTCTATTGAAACATTTGCTCAAGGCATCATAAGGAGCAACTGTTATTTAAACTGTTTATTTAGACAGCAGTCTCTTCTTTCATAGCAGTATTTCTTTTAGATATGGTTCTGCCTCCTGGGATAGTATAAAGAATTATCTCTAGGGGATTCTAATTAAAGGAAAAATATTATTGCTCTCCTGAAATAAAGATTGTAAAAGTAGTTGAATTGGGTAAGAGTTTTCAGAAAAGCAGATTTCAGAAAACAGGGAGATGGTAAATACAGTAATCCTCTGAAAGAATTTGAAGGAGTACAGGTAGGAGTACAGAAAGGTTATTTTGTAAGCAAAACTATAAAACAGGAAAAGCCATACAGTAGGAGTAGCAGACACAATTATGTCTGTACTGAGAGTTCTTCAGTAACTTAGACCAGTGAAGAATGAATCATACAAAAACCAAAAGGGAGGATGAACATAAGAAACCAAAGGACACATCAATAAAAGCAAAGATGTGAGTGGATGTAATCTGACACAAAGAGTTAGGCAAAAAAAGTTTTTGCAGCAAGAAGTAACTGGAAGACAAAGGGAATAGTGAACATATTTTTGAGAAACAAAAGATGCTGAGGAAGTGAAAATACCTAGTGCCCTGCCCTGCTGAGTGCCCTGTCCTGCTGAGATCTCCCAAAGAGATCTAAGTTCAAATTTTCATTTATCAAAACTACTCATGATGAAATAGAAAATATTGCCAGTGAAAGGATCAGAATTAAAAAGCATTTTAACAAATCAGTAAGACAACTAGCTTTATCTTAGTGGGTTTGGAACAAATAACAAAACAATGTGCAATAGTGAAAAGAGAAAATAAAATTCAGAATACACAAAATACAGAATGAGAAATATTTAGCTAGATGGTGGGGACAGAATTGTCCTAGGGAAGCAAGATGAAGGAAAAAAATGTCACAAAAAGACAATCATTGTTCTTCCATGTACCAGGGAGAAGAAAAAGAAGAAATACTACTGACAGCAAAGGTTAGAGCTGGAGAAGCTTTTCAGCAGGGTGGTGAAACAACAGAGGGTACTATTTGAACAAACTAAGAAAATATCATATTGAGAACAAGAGGCAATCAAGTTCTTTCTCAGGGATGATTTAGGAGAAGAAATTCATATTATATGTCTCCTTTGATCCTCTCTTAAATTTCTATATTTTCAGAAACGTAGGGAAGAGAGGGGAGAGTCATTACAAGAAACCTGTACACAATATTCTTTTTCCAATACAAGGAGGAGAGAGCTACAAAATGTATAATTTTTGGCAATGTCTTATTTAATTTCAGAATTCCAGATTAGGAGCATCTGCTTTCAAAGATATCTGTCTTCAGCCAGTATCATTTGCATAATTATAGTGCTAGACAAGGACCACACAGAAGCAAAACAGACTAATAGCAAAATAAACTAACAGCAATTTGAATCACAGTTGATTTCCCATGGTTCTGAGAAACATCAGGTAGTTTTGTTGGCCATATGTAAAGTAGACTGAGGACAATCTCTTCCTCTTCTCCCAAATATAGGTTCTTCATTAGGCAATACTCAATTTTTTAAGTTACTGATACCAAAAATGAAATCTGAATTGGTTCACATCATAGAAAATATCCTTTCAACACTTGCAGACTATCTTCTATTCAAGTCTTTGCAATCACATGAAAAATTACCCAGGTTGGCTATAACAGCCTAATTTAATAGCTTTTTAGATGTGTGATTTGTTTATTTTTAAATATATTTGTGATATATCTGACATGACTATCAATACATTTCTGGTTATACACTCTATGAAATTCAAAACCAAGAGGGCTTTAACTCAAACAAAAGAAACTACCCTGAGGATTAAAGTATAAGGACAGATAGCTATTCCACTATCTACAGGAGGGATACCCTGTTGTTCCCTTAATGTAACGAAAACATTATGAATTAAACAAAAAATGAAACACTGATGAGAAGAGGACAGAGTTCAAAGAAAGAGCATATTTCCCTTGTTCACATGAAGATCTATTGTGCATTCATAGATGGAGCCATGAAAAACAGACTTCACTTTCTATTTGATTTGTTTTTTTACTAAAACAAGAAGCACTTTCCTACTTTTGGCAGTAAACACTTCAATATCTTGGAAATTACAATGTAAGTCACATATTTTAGAGGATGAAGAAGAAAAATCCATGTCATAGCAGTCATCAAATACACAGTAAATGGAAAAAAAACCCTAAAAACAGAGTTCCTATATAAAGAAAGAATAAGAACATGCTTAGCTAAAATATTCTCGAGAAGTTTAATGTTGTACTATATATTTCCTTTATGCATTTTGAGATTTACTGAGATAGTTATCCCTAATTTATTCTAGGATGATCATTTTGCTATAAATCCTCAAGGGGACACTGGTATTCTACAATAGGTATTTTAGCAAACTTCCAAGTGTAGACAAGTTTATGGAAGTAACTTGCTCTTGCATTATTAATCTGTCTCCATTTCCCTACCTGTAAAAAAAAAATATATATATTTTACTGCATGTATTCTGTTCTAAATCTGACACAAACACCCAGAATCATAGCCTGTGTCTTTCACCCCAGGACTGCTACTCAGTGATTCTCACATAAATTATTTTACTAGTTTTCAGAGAAGAACAGGATTAGAAAACATCCTTGTAGGCTTTAATGAGTAGGCACATAAATTATTCTTTCCTTATATGCCATAAAGAATACCTTTCTTCTGGATTCAGGCAGAACTCATAAGCTCAGAACTACTTATTCCTATCAAGACATAGGCACTTCTGACTACGCACAAAAGCAGAGCTTCAGGTAATAGAGAATTAGAAAAATGTTCAGGTAAACAAATTATTGATTTAGTTTTTGGTTTATGTACCTCTGTAAACACATAATTAAATCAGAAAAAAAAAACCTTAAAGATTAACTTAAAACCGGCATTTGATCAGTATTTTCTCTGGAATTGCATTACTTTCTGAATAAAATTTTCTGCAGTTAAATTTAGTTTTCAGGGTAGGGCTTGCTTTTGAGAAACCAGTAATCCATGTGTCATCCAACATGGATTACTTGTGTAATTTCTATTTCTGTGTTTAACTTGGCCTAGTCCAGATTTATCTTTCCGAACAGAATCTAGCCTTGGCAAAATGCTTGCACTGCTCTGTGGCTGCCAAGAGGCTTGCAAGATTTGCCCTTTGGATGGGCATTTCCACTGTGCTCTTTCTGCAGAGGGACGTACCAGAAATAGGCTCACCCTCCTCGTTACCAGCACCCACTGTCAAGTGCTGCTAATGAATTCCCTTCGATTCCCACAGGCACTCTGCTAGGACAGACCTAGCAGATATCAACACACCCAGAAAAGATGCATTGTATCATAACAAGCCTTCCCAGTCATCTGCTGAGTCAACCTAAATGAAAATTATGTGCTAGAGAGTACTGACTGCTAAGGGCTTCAGTCTTCTGGTGAATGGTAACTAAGGCGAGCATGCAAGAGCTCCTGGCCCCTCTGACATTTGTGTCATGTCTTACAGACAGACATAGCAGAGATAAACTAGTATCTTCTTCCACTGAGTGCACAGGATGCAGGTTACAATTACTACTTCAAATTTACGGAGTGAGGTACAAAGATAAGTAAGAAACCAGAAATTATTTTTCCTTTATAGACCTTACATAGCTGTAAATCATACTATTAAACTACTAGCTGGCGAAAATGATGCCATCTCACTGCACTGTATTTACAGATCCGATTTGGCTTCTGAAAACCTAAGAAGCATAGCAAAGACTTTATATGTGACACCAGTTTTTGTCTCCTTAGGTCAGTTTCCCCTACACAGTATGGCTGCAATTGGCATCCATCTAGTTGCCATGCAGTAGAGGTACACATGATAAAGCAGACAGCAGAGATGTCTGTCCATTTTCCTTCTCTTGCTAAGCTTTCTGTGGCAACCTTTCTACCACAATCTTCCAAAGTTACTGAGCTTCCTTCAGGTACCTTCTGTAATTCCTGTTTCTTGATATCTATGTGCAGTCATCAGACATCCACTTTGACCCAAACATTGTGCAAAGGTGTAGCACAGGGCTGAGCTGCCTTTTAGCTGCTCATTTAGACCATGTCATCACCCAGTTCTTATCTGACACTAACTTGCAATCTGTTGACTAAGGGCAGGACCAGAATTTGCTTACATCTGCTATAGCCTCTTTCTTCTTTCATGTTCAAAGTGATACAAGTGACAAGGCTAGTAAGGAAGGCATCCACCTAGGGAACGGGATCCTGCATATGAAAGAATAATTGTGGATAATTATGTGAAAATTCAATTTCTTGGCGTTCACTTTGATGATGATTTTCATAGTCCCATTGTTTACTTACTCACATAAACTATAATCAATAATGTACAAAAGTTACTTTCAGAAAACTACAGGCAAGTGGCTACAACAGAATCTAACCGAAGAATACATGAATCAAACTTCAATTAAGATGATACATCTACTACCTCTCAGATGCTTTGCTTCCAAAGTGAAAATTAAAGAATGGAGGTATTTCTCTACTGTATATAGACGTGGAGAGTGATCCAAAGATTTTTCATGCTGAGTAGAACTCGCAAAAGCTTCAAGAAGAAATGCAAGGCAAAGTGGCATCTGAAGTTTGCCCCTTCTAGAGATGAAACTGTGAACCAAGACTGCAAGTTCTTAACATTCAGCTTTCCTACTTTGCAGGCTAATACTTTAGGTACTAGGATACATAAAGGAGTCCTCATTACCTTGCTGTGATTTTTAAGCTGCCACCTCTACTGCTTCCCATAGAATGCTGAGTAGCCTTCATCTGCTCAGTCATGGGTACTGTATCCATTCCATCTGGAAGCTGGGAGCTGCTTGTTTCAAGTGTCTGTAACTCATGTGTTGTCAGGCACCTACTTCCTGAGGTAAATGCTATTTTGAGCATACCAGAAGGCAGAACCACAGCCAGTTAGGGAATATTCAGATTCAACCCAGGAGGCTTAAGCAAACACAGCATAAGAGTTACTAAACATGATTTTTAATTTCAGCTTTGAACTTCACTGTTTGAAGCTTCTCCAAACCACTTGGAGCTAGCTCATGTATTAAAAACACTACATTTTTTCCAAGAAAGTTTACCAATCTGTAATTATTGATGACAATCTGAAACACTGATAGGAATGCACATGTGAGTTGACCTTTCTGCACAGAGACCAATATTTCAGGATAATATGGTCTGTACATACTAAATTACAAGGCGTGGTTTCCAAACTATGATTTTGTCTAGCTACTCTCCTCCTCTGACAATGTTAACTTGCAGTGAAAATACCCAAACCAACAAAACAAACAGAACATACTGGCAGCTATGTCATTGAACAGTCAGCTAACAACATGAGACTCTTTCCCAGACAGAGTACTATTACTTTCAGTTTATGTACGCAAGGAAATAAAAAACTTTTCTCATGTTTTTTTTTTTTTATTTAACACTATTCACCAATATAACCTTAGCATGTAGCATTTTAAATTAATAAGGAGAAACTGAAAACTTTTAATAGAATTTATCCTAGCAAGTTCCTGGGAACCTTGGCAATTCCCAGGAAGAAACCAATGGCAAACTTAAGTAAAACAAGCTCTTTAGAGAGCTAAAACAAATTCAATTACTCTTTAAAAAATTGCTTGAGTGAGGTTTTCTATTCTAATATTTTCTATTCTAGATAGGTACAGAGGTAATCCTGTACACTTGAGCAGTTCAAGAGGACTTACAAGAATCAGTGTCCTTGTATTTTTCTGCCTATAATCCCACAGTCTCTCAGGGGAAAGCAGCAATTCTCCGAAGACGGAACAATGCCACACAGCTCTATAAGTAATTTTCCCATTATTGTGTACATCGAGGCAGAAGAAATACCAAGGAAGCTGGCAGAGTCTCTATCCTAAAATATTCCGCAGTAGATAAGAGACACTCATGATCCTTCTCTGCATTAACTGCCTGGATTAATGGCATCTAACAGAGGAGGAGGATAGAGCCATAAATGTTGGGGACTGCATGTGCAGCCCTCTCCTCACACTGTGAGTAGGGAACAGGTGCTGCTGTAGGCAGAACGGAGACACACCTCTCCTCTCCTCTTCCCAGGCTGCCTAGAAACAGGCCTGAGGTATCCTCTAGAGTCACACTAGGGCCACTGTCTGGAAATTACACTTCAGTGTTTACATTTAAGATGAAGGAGAAATCCACAGTAATTGATCTGACCTCATTAGCATGTAAGATATTAGAATAAGCCTGGAATAACAAGCATAGAATTTGATAAAACAGGACAAAGCTCCCTGGGGCTCAGAAAAAAAGTGTCCCATTTTTCATTCATCTCTTCACAGCTAGTAATAACACCAGGCTAACTCATTTACTAGAGCCTTCTACTTGAAGGACTGGCATTTCTACCTACTCAGGTGTCTAAATTTATTTCAATATGGTTCACTCTCTTGTAGGATACTATCAGTTTACAAGGAAGATGCGGTTTTGGAAAGCTTCGGTTTCTCCTCAGTTTCTCCCATATTTTCAAGTTATGAAACTTACTGTTTCTACCAGAGCACTGTGCAAGAACCTTTTAAGGGAAAGAAAAGAAAAAAGAAAAAAAGAGAAAAAAGAAAAAAGAAATAATAGAAAAAAGAAAAAAGAAAAAAGAAAAAAAGAAAAAAGTGCTTACTTTAAAGTTTTGGCCTCTACATTTCCCAAATACATCTTCAAATCCCTTGTTTTGTTTAGAAAGCAGCAAACTACAAGGTTCCACCTAACTCCAACACAAAACACACCCTAGGACTTATCTTTCCATCAAGACTTTTTTTGTTAGTTGAACTCTTCAGGTGTGCCAGATCCCTCATTTACCAGATCCTCCTCCAGATGCAGCCATAAATGCTCATTAAGCTCCTTTTTTTAACTATAAAACTTTTCTCTGCCAGTGGAAGATAATGTAGGATTGTGTGTTCATTTGGCCACATATTGCTTTATGAAACAAAGACGATTCTTAACAAATCTATTTCCTTTTAAAAAATGGCTTTTGCTGAGAAAAGGGAACAGCAGAACTAGTAGAATTTTTACATGAACTTTGATACACTCTACTAAGAAATTCTCAGTTTGGCTGAGAAAGATATGGATTATTCTGAGAAACATGGAACCAGTTAAATGGATAATGGTAATTTACTTGGAGGAAATAAGCCACTATTATTGGTCTCATTATTATTTCCACTCATGATCTTGATACCAAAGCAGCAATGAGCTTATGGAACTTTTCAAGATGAGAACACTAAATAGTAAAAAAATCAGTCATCCCGATTACCAGTATAACTACTTTGAACTAAAATGCTTTGTATGTGTTTTTGGGACCAACAAATGTTTCCTGTTCTCACTTTGGAATCTGCTAGCTGAGGACAGGAAAAGAAAGATCTAAGAGACTTAGTGAAGCACAGTAGTAATTTTGCTGTGGAATAGACAGACGCAATCTTCATCAAAGGTGTTTAGTTCAGTAGATAGTCATTAATGTGACTGAACAAGGTCTTTCATATAATTTCAGTAAACTATGATCAGGTAAGATCAAATCAAACTTAGGGATCTAGACAAGAACAACAAGAATAAAGAAGGAAATTAATATTTTATTATATGACAGAAAGCTTTATTTCAGGTATTGTATGGAAGAGTTAAGAGATGACATTAGTGCATTCTAAAACTACATCAAAGAATAAACATGGTAGAAGACAAAGAAAGTTTTCAGTTACAGATGACACTGAAGAGAGAACAACTGTGCCTAAAATGACTCTGTGAATATATGTAACCAAAAATTAGGTGTTTAATAGTCAGAAAAAAGACCCATTTGGAACATCCTTATAGTAGCTCAATTGGATTGTACATAAATTTTATTAGTTTACAAGTGAAATTGCATGTTATTGTCTGCAAAAGCATGGAAATAAGCGACCCTTTTCAGTCTTATTCCTCCTATTATTAGAAAAATAGGAAAGATGTTAATGAGCAGAGTATTGTGATAACTACAAATTAAAAGAGACTTCAATGGGTCTATTAGTATCAACACTGACAGCTAACTCTGATACTGTCCTGAGGAAGTCTAAGCATTGTAAAAACTGAGAATTATTTTTTCACTTCAGCAAATTCTGCAGGCTGTATTAGTATAAATGACAGCGTCTCTTCTGCATTTTTGACACTCACAAAAATCTATTGTGAATAAAAAAAAAAGTGAGTTTTGATGAACAGTTAACAAGTGTGAAAACCACAAATTATATCAAGGAATTACAGCATTTAGGAGCTTTGAGCCTTCCCACACTTTCATATTCAACTGTGTAAACATGGAGACAATGATTTGGTAGGAGTGTGTGCAAGGCTGTCTTCTAAAACAACTTTTTTGGCAAGTAGTGGGCTATCCTGAAGTACAATTACTTTCAGGGCCATGCATTGATGGTTGCTTTCAACTGAGTTGTTGTCGACTTGAAGGTGTGTTTACAAACAGCTCTCTTTAAATCCAGTATGTGCATTTGTATACATACCTACATACTGACACGGTATGTCTGGATAAACCACTCCAGATAAACATACAAGAATCAACCAAAGTGTTTCTGTTTACTGTGATAAGCCCACTCACATACTTGTAAAAACCCAACTTTGATGCAGAAACCACGCTTGCAGTTTCCTGATGCTCGTCCTTGGGATAAATTTGGCTCAGCTGTATCCCCTTCATGGCAACCAGGTGCCATGGCAGAAGACGGATGTTCCCACGTTCGTCTCCGCCCGTCCCTCGGGGCGCTGCCCCGCCGCGGGGGCGAACACGCACACGGGGCAGGCTGGCCAGGGCCGTGCTGGTGCCAGCAGGATCCCCTGGCAGAGCAGGCCCGCCCGGGCTGGCCGCCTCCGGCCGCGGCTCCTCCAGGGGAAGCAGGAGCCCCCGGGCTGCCAGCGCTCCTGCCCCGCTTCACCCCAGCACAAACCGGCCTCCTCCCCGCGCACCCTGTGCAATGCTCTTGAGCCTCCGTGCCCCGCTGGCGGATCCTCCTCCCCTACTTTGCTCGGGGCGTCTCAAAGCCGCTGGTAAAGGAGGAGGCAAGCCCGGATCTCGCAGAGCAGCGCCTACCCTC
>VXBQ01014013.1:1062167-1112354 GCA_013400175.1 Phainopepla nitens
GGGACCGCGGGCAGCGCGGGGGCGCCGCCGCCGCCGGGGCGCGGAGCGTCCAGGTGGTCCCGTCCGGGGATGCGGGCAGAGCCAGGGGTCGGGGCTGGGGCGGAAAGTCGCCGTGTAGGTCGCTGTACGGTACGGGCCAGGCGTGGAGTGTTGCGGCGGGGGCTCTTTCTGGCACGCTGGCTGCTAGTTGCGTGTCTTCAGATAACGAAGAGGTTCGTTATAAGTGGTCCAAACAAGATAATGGAGTGAATTTATAGGGCGAGTTTGTATCGTCCCCCCATACTCTCGCGTCTTCATGTGGTAGAGTAACTTTTATGTGTTTTGAAAAGTTCTTAAAGCAGAGATAAGCACTAATAGTGTAGTGCTTTTAAAGGTCTGTGAGTTGAGCAGTGACAGCTTTCTGGGGCATGACAACGACAGTCACGCTCTGAAGATCATAAAGTGAGAGCTTCCCTGAGAGCTTCTAGCTGTCACTAGACTAAGTTTGTCCTCCCGTCCTGTAAACCTTGCCACCTGCTTCTTGTGTTAAAGTCACTTCATATCTCTCACCTGTTGCCCGAAGTTTTTCTTCTTTCGCAGAGCAGAGGAGTAACTTACAGCATCTCTTTTTGCAACATGTGACAGTCGAAAGAAAGAGTTGCTTTAATCTTTAAAAATATCTTCCACATTTAGATGGTATTTTTGTAGGGTTAGGGGTAGCAGTACTGCTTGTTAGGTGGACAGAGAACAGGTGTTGCTGTGAGCTCTGTAGCTCTTAAAAACTTTCTCACCCAGAGTCTAACCCTAACGTTTGTGTCCTTACCTAGGAGGTAAAAATTGTGAGGATTTTATTTGCCCAACAGTAGGGTTGAATTATACTTGTTCATGCATCACCTATATATTTACAGCATTGCATTTACATAAAGCAGCTATTGTCTTTTTGAGAGGTTTTTTCATATAAATGCATGTATTTCTGGACACATCAAAGTTTTAGTGAGTAGCTGGGTGCAAGTCTAACATCTTATGTGAATTTATATTAAACTTAAATTCCTGAACCCATGCCCACAGGATGTGAGATTACCAAGTACACAGAAATAGTGCTTGTGTATGTGTGTATATATATGTGTGTGTGTGTATGTGTGTGCATCAGTCTATCTGTATCTCTAAAAACTTATTGGTACAGTTTTCTTTACAGGCAAAAAAGTTTTTTTGTACTTTAAGCCTTTCTTTTTGCTAAAAAGCTTTCTCTGTGTAACAGAAAGTTTGAGCTTGTTTCAAGTAGTAAAAACTTACTATTACAAACCTGGTCCTATAAAACAGTAATGACAGGTTAGGATACCACATGAGTACTTTTTTTGACCTGGACTAGCACTGAGAACTGACTGCTTTTGGTTCCAGATCAAATAGGAGCAAACACAACCTTCTTCTTAAGCTGTCTGAAGATGGGCTGGGAGGTTGAGGCTGTTAAGTCTGGAGAAGAAGAGGCTCTGGGAAAACCTTCCTTCAGCTCTCCAGTAACTGAGGAGAGGCATACAAGAGCTGGAGACAGACTTTTTAAAAGGGTATGCAGTGAATAGGCCAAGGGGTAATGTAGTGGGTAGGTTTAGATTGGATATTAGGAGGAAATTCTTCTCTGTGAAGGTAGTGAGACTCTGTAACAGGTTGCCCAGAGAAACTGTGGATGCCCCCTTTGTGGAAGAGTTCAAGGCCAGGATGGGTGGGCCTTGAGCAACCTGGTCTAGTAGGAGGTGTCCCTGCCCATGGGAGGGGGTCTGGATCTTGATGATTTTTAAGGTTCCTTCCACCACAAGCCATTTTATGATTGCAGTAGAACAAATACTGTATTTGAGAAGAAATGTGAATCCTGGTTCTGAAGTGAGTAATCCCATTAGTTTTGGGGAGAACACCTATGAGTCCTTGCCGGATTTAGAAAAATATTTCAGTCTCAAGTAATGACTACTTAATTTTAAGGTCTCATGATTTTTTTTATTTTTTTTTTTTTAGTTCAAATGTTACTCTGTTTAACACAATGCTTATTGTATCCTATATACAGATCTAGAATGTTGTGTGTCTTTTAGCCTTAGAAAAAATAAAGTTTGTTTTGGTATAGTAAGAAATCTTTGTCCTTTTGTTCATTTCAAATCCCTTGATTTCATGACTGTGTCATTCTTCTGTAGAATATTGCCTTAATTCCTGTGTTAGGGCTGCTCAGGAAATATGTGGATTTTTCTTGACAAAGTAGAAATCCTGGACTTATGCTCTGAAGACTCTGTTTGTAAATGCTGCAAGGACAGTGTACCTGTTAACAGCAAGTAGTGCTATTGTATATTTCTAGAAATAGAAAATTGACTTAAGCAAATTAACTACTCCTACTCACCTCTAAAATCAGTGAAGTGTAAAATACTTATGCAAGCCTTTTATTTTTTTCAAATTTCTTAAAATGTGTTTGAAAATCAAACTATGAAGTAGGTGAGTTCAATGATAACTCTATTATTTTATTGTTGTATATTTAATAACCTACAAACCTGGAAACAAAACAAGCATTATTTACCAAGTTTTATCTGTAGATGATCTAGGATTTTTATTTACACATCATTTTGCAGGATTAGTTCTGAGGGGGTAAAAAAATCTGGGCTGTGCTGTAGAACTTCAATGGAAATGAGTTTTGGAACATGTCATCCTGACCGTGCTTGAAGAAGAGACAGTGAAACTGACTTAATGCAGTCAGAAAACACAATAATATTTTAAAGGTTGCTAAATGTAAGTTTTATTATATGAAATGACCGCATGTCCATGGTTTTTCAGGTAAAATTAAACTTCTGTATTGCAACTGCTACAAAATTTTAATATTTTCACTGCCAAGTATTCAAGTTATTGTAACAATGCAGTGTTTATAAATACCTGACAGATTCCACATTAATTGAAGGTAGAAAAATATGCTCAATGTAGTATGCAAATATTTTGCATTTCATTTGGAGTGGTCCCAAAATGAGTCAGACTTTATTTTAATGTGGTTTTGCTACGTTAATTTTGGAGAGTGCTGCTTTCCAACCTGGCATGCAGAGCTGTAATACTGCGTTCCAGGAAGCAGTGGTTGGCTATTGTGAATGCAATGGGAACTGATAAAGCTAGAATTGAAATAATATCTTCAGCAGCTTTTCCTAGCACCTTTTGCACTGTTTCATTGTCCTTCTAAATAAGTAGGACTCTGTGAGTAGCCCAGAACAACACAGATGATATGTTTCAGTTTAGCTAGGTGTTAGCATCCCGTCTGCATGGCCCTTGTGCCTACTTCAGCCTTGTCCTACAATTAGTATTTATACCGATGGACTACACTTCCTTTTTCAAATCAGCTGAGGTACTAAATGCATTACTATCTCTTGAAAGATTTAGTTTATGCATGTAAGATAGTACTTGCCCATTATATTAAAAATTTACCTTTTGACAGAGATTTAGCCCTGTGTATAGGCATATTTAAGTAGAAGCATATCGTTTTTTTAGTGCACCCAGAAGAGAGTTTTTGTTGTTAACTTAGGAATTAAGAGGGTAAAAAACTTAGAAAATGATTTCCTGTTACAACTGACCTTCTTGATTATTAGGTAGCTGTCAGTTTCATGATTTCTTCAGTTGCCTAATTTAATAGATCTTTTGGGTACCTGTTGAAAGTGTGTATGCCTAAATGCCTCATATTGTAAGGTCCGGCGTAGAGTGACTCCTAATGCAGAATTGATATTTTTCTTTCTTGTTCTTTCTAGGTTGTTTTCAATTAAAACATCAAGTCTGTTTTTCCCTATACTTTTTGCCAGTCACGTACTTTGAAATTTCTTTGTAGTTATCTTTTGAAAAAGCAACCTAGTCTAGGGTGTTGTCCTATACATTATATAGGAAATTCCATTATAGAATTACTTGTATGCTTTTAATTTCCATAATAGGGCTACTGACTGGCCAGAGTTAACGAATATTGTATTTAACAATCCAGAAAAGTGACATTCATCTTGTACAGGTGATCTTATGGCTCACTGTGTGCCTTCTGTTTCTCCCTCTGATTTTTGAGGCGCTCTCCATCTTAGGTCCTATCAAGTTCATGTATTCAAAGATGAGAACTGCCTAAGTTTTGGGTTAAAAGTTCAGTATATTTACAGCAGTTTTAAGTAATACTATACTTTTTCAAGTGTCTTAGTATGTTGCAAATAGCAATGCAGAGCTGTGGTGTTATATATACACGTAATATAAATAACATTTAGCAGATATCTTTAGGATTCTGTACCTAAGTAGCAGTCATTAGTTTTATTTTACTACTGAACACAAGGAGAAGCAGAGATACAAGATGGAAATACTGTCTCTTGCAAGGAGTTGTTATTTACCAGGGTTTTATAGAAATTTCACACAAGAAAAGACTGTCTTAAGTTGCTTGGTGTATTTCAGACTTTTCAGGGATGATTCACTTCTCTACTAAACCTAATTATAAAAATACTGTTTATACATAGGGAAATTTTGGGGATTAGCTCCCTGGGAAAAAAAACAAGGACAAAATTACAGCAGGAGAAAGGAGAACTTAAAATCTTTTTATCTCTTTGGGGATTTTTTTTTTCTTCTTCCTCTAAAAAACAAAACCTTTGTATCTTTCCAGAGAGATGCATTTTCCCAGGTATCTTTGCCTCACATATTTTCATAAGATTATGTATTTGCAATGTCTTTTCCAGATTCTAAGTGAAGCAAGAATGAGTTCATTGACTACTAACTGCTGAAGTTTGATAGCAGTCGTTCTCCTTTATTTATGTAGCTGTAGCTTACATTTCTTAGTCCCTAAGTATATTATTTCCAGTTAAAAAAAATATTTCCCTCTTACTATGGCCATACATAAAGATGAGATGCTAACGAAACTAGACCATATGATCTGTGTTGTTCTGGGATATTCCCAGAGTCACACTTACTTAGTAAGGAAGCATTCACAATAGTCAACAGCAGCTTCATGGAGCACGCATGTGGTCATCATGCCTGCTTCAGCCCTGTCCTACAACCGGTATTTACAGTGAGAGACTGCATTTGCTTTTTTCCCCACTAAAAGGAAATTGAAACTTACTCATTGCTGCTAGGTTTTTTGGGTTTTTTTTGGAGTTATGTATTCCATTGCTGTCCTGTTACTTCTGAGAGGCATTTTTAGGGTCCTGTGCAATCTCTGCTAGTGTCTGCATTATCTATGGATTATGGATGTCACTTTCAAAAACATTTCTAACAATGTTCTGCCTTTTATGTGGAGATACCAACAGTAAGCTGATTGGTGGCCAGAGAAGGATCTTAATTGCTTCCTCTAGTGCTTAAAGCAGCTGCACTCTGTATCATATTATCTTTAGACAAATACATGTGAAGAAAACAAATACCAGGATGTAGTGAACTGTTACAGAGTGCATTATTTTCTGGCCATCACATGATGTTTCATTTTGAACCAGTAGTACCTGCCAGTGAATTTCCATACTTTCAGTAATGATTACTGTATTAAGAAAGACCTTGAATGACTCAGCATGAGTGTTCTTAAGCCTCACTGTTGAAACTGGTATTCTTTAGAGAAACTTGGTAATTGGATTATGTCAGGCTACCAAAGGAGCAGTTTTGAGTTTCAAATGCCATATGAAATGATGTCTCTGCTTGAAGAAAATATTGTGGATTTTGTTTTTAAATTAGGATTTTTAAACTGATTTCTTTAAAAGGTCAAATTTAATCTGTTTCTTAATGGGCCAGTTGGCTTGTTGTCTACTGTGTGCTTCATTTGCTATGAATAAGATAAATGAATTCTATTAATAAGAGACCAGCTGCTTCAGGAATATTGTCTTTACTACAATGGAAAATATGATGCTGTGGTCACTGAACTTGTCCAGATCTCTTGGGTTTTTGTGGGCAGAAGTACTACAGCAATTTGCAGTTTCCTGTAATAGTAAATAGCTTTGTATTCATCCTCTGAAAAAAAAAATACCGAGGACAATACAGTCCTTCTTCCTACTGAATAATAAGTAAGCCAGTGCTATATCTTTCCCTTTCTAATTTTCTTATATTCTCAAAACTGTAATTATAAATAAATCTAGAATACAGGGAAATTTGGTATCATGGATTTACTTTATTAAATCCAGTCTCCTGCTAGTATTACATAATGTAATCTCTACTTGATAAACTCCATTTTAAAAACAATTTTTATCTTTTCTATTTCTGCTAGACTGTTCTAGAACCTTGTTACTCTGAGAGTTGGATAACTCATTAAAAATAGATTTAATCTGGAAATTCAAACTTGTTTATGCTAATTTTCCTTTCACTCAACATTGTTGTTTACTTGGTGAATAATCATATACTTTTGCTGGACTGAACAAGCTGTTCACATCCTCTCTTCTAAGAGGTTCTCTGGTTTCTTGGTCATTTTAGTAGCTCTTTTCTATGCCTTTTTAAATTAACTTAAATTTTCAAGAGCTCTAAAAGTAGGGAAAACAGAACTATTCTTCATAAGTTTTATTTTTCCATATTCTGTGAGAATATCAATCATTAAATCAAATCAATGCTTATGGTCTTCTTTTGACTATGTGGTGCTACAGATTCCTCAAGTGTATGATTAAAGGTGAAAAAGTCTCAGGATCTTACAGGCAGTACCAATGAAGTATATATTTGAACTGAAGAAAAATAACTCGACCTTCTTCCATATTAATATGGAATTGAAGTACTGTTGGGCAATAATTCAACCTCCCATTGGCACCCTGTGAAGTGCAAATAGTTTTCATTAGAAAGATATATTTCACAGCACGATATAAACTCCAGGCTATGCTACAGTGTAGTTTTTCAGATTACTTAGAAGTTATCAATTTCAATCACTTCCCTCTCCTGAATTATGCAGACTTGTATTTCACAGGACACAGAAGCTCAAACATGTTACTGCACTCTGATGTTTTGCTTAATATAGTTCAGACATGGCAAGACAGTATGGAAATGCTGTATGCCTTAAGAAGTCTTATCTTCTTTTAGCTCAACATTCAAAGCAGGATACAAGGTGCTACAGTGCCTTGGTCATATAGTTTGTTCTACTGCTGATGTTAGTTGATTTGCAAGTTGATTAAAGAGAGGTTTGCATGCCAGATGTGAGTTACAGTGTCTGTTTACAAAGGTACTCTTGGTCTCGGAAAGATATTATGTAAATTAAAATAGGTACCACCATTAGAATTAATTTTCTAGTATAAAAGCCTTTACGTAAAGTAAACATCATGAAAAATAAAACAGGTAACAATAAGAAGTATCAATTTGTGATTTTGCCAAGAGGTTGGACCAGATGACTCTTGAGGTCCCTTCCAGCCTGGTATTCTATGATTCTGTGATTTGGTTCTGTAGAACTATCTGTCTGACATGAGATCAGCTTCTGGTGTCTTCTCACAGAAGGCATCTCTGCAGCCCTCCTCTGCTTCTACCTTGCCATGTAAACCCAGTAAAGCTCTTCTCCAAGTTCTGTGCTTCTGTCTTTGGAAGAGAAATGTTTTGGTTCCTCTTCTAACAAGCAGCTGCTGTCTAGGCATTTGATGACTGAGCATTGTTCTGTTGTTGTTCATGGGGACAGGTGAACTTAGGAAAAGAACAGGGGAATGAATTATTAAAAAGCTGCAAAGGCTTTTAATTATTGTACAGTAAATCTTAGGTGAGATGGTCATTCAGTTGACCTGTTTAGACTTCTGTTAATGATATAAATTTTTTATGATTACCTCTTCCTGCTGCTCTCTGCACAAAAATAGCTGGGCAAGAACTGTTTGCTTCTAGAAAATTATAAAATATAAAAATCATCTTTGTTCTTCTTCCCCAAGTCGTCAGCCTTGCCACTGTCTCACCGTCATGCACAGAAAAACCCCACAAACCTTAGTAAAACAACCAATACAGGGGGTAGGGTTTCATAGTAAAGACATTAACTTTTGAGTTTAGTTCTTCGTTTGCTAATTGAAAGTGCACAAGAAGGAATAACTGCATTTATTTAAACTTTTTTCTTCTGCTGTAATAATTAGATTAATTTAAGAAGTGGCCAAATGTCAGTGTAAATATGTGCAGATCCATTCTTAAAAGCCACAGTTCTTAAAAGTGCAGGTCATATTTAAATGGAAGAGCAGAGAGATTTGCGGTGTTGTGGTGGTACATGTCGACGTTCAAAAGCCTTCCTAGGTTATCAGCATTATCCAGGTCTTTGGAGCACTGGGGCCGTGCTATTCAGAAAGTTTACATTCCTCTTGGAAAGTAAGTCCATTCCTTCCCTCTTCTCACCCTTTTCTCTCTTATTTACCTTTAACCTTTCTTTACAAAGGATGAGGAGGAGTTGAGAGAGGTAGAAGCAGAGAGAACACAAGAACTCATCTTCTGTGGAATTTACTATTTGTATAAACTGTTACTTTAAATCCATGAATATTATAGAGGGGTGAT
Organism: Phainopepla nitens; assembly: GCA_013400175.1. Classification (NCBI taxonomy): domain Eukaryota; kingdom Metazoa; phylum Chordata; class Aves; order Passeriformes; family Bombycillidae; genus Phainopepla; species Phainopepla nitens. Next base: position 1,070,577 of record VXBQ01014013.1, read on the forward strand.
TTTCCTCTAAGCCTGAAATTACTCATAAGTTGCAGGGAGCATGCAGAATAAACTTGCTGCTTTGAAAAAGATTGCTCTGAACCTGAGGTTATCAATTAAATAAAATTGTTCCCTTTTAGAACCTTTTCATGTCTAGAACTACCACTGCCATTAAAACAAGCTATATAATGATACTTCAAGAAAAAAACTAAATATCTTTTCAGGCTCCTCTTGTGAGTTACCAGTTGGCCTGCATACACAGGGAAGCTACGGAGCCATGTCAGTTACCTTCTGGGAAACCTTGAAATAAGTGAGACTTGAGCTTTACCACAGGAGTGGTAAAATCCCCTTATTCTGGGGAAAAGCAGAAATTATGAGAACATTTGAGAGACTGATACTGCTAAAACATGTATGTGTAAAAATACATCTGTTAATTCATAAGGTGTTGTCAAGTATTTTACCTTCGAGGGTAAATAAAAACTATTTATAAAATATTTCACCTCTAGGTTGGGTATTAGGAAAAGTTTTTTCGGGCAGAGGATGGTTGTGCACTGTAACAGGCTCCCCAGTGAAATTATTATGGTAGCAAGCCTGCAAGAGTTCAAGAAGTGCTTGGGCAATGCTCTCAGGCACATGTTGGGATTCTTGGGCTTGTCCTGTGCAGGGCCAGGAGTTGGACTTGATGACCCTTGTGGGTCTGCCAACTCAGGATAGTTTATGAAGCTGTACTAAATTGCATGCTTCTATGAAGAATCTGTTTTAGTACAGGAAAATAAAAATTAACTAATGTCTTCTTAATGAAAAGTCATAGTTAGCTTCTAATAAAATTTTAGTTTGCTCTGTGTACTCAGAGATGCTTTTGTGAATCTCATCTTGTGGTATGTGTTATTTGCATAAAAGTCAGTGCAATCAAGAGTTGGGCTTTGGCATTCTCAGCATTTAATGGATTGGTTTTTCCATCTGAGTTGTGCTTTGAATAGCCAGAGTGTAGGGAACAGGCAGAGGTCCCATAGTACCAAACAGACCCAAGGAAAAGAATTGCTGCTTTCAATTGGTGTCAGATCTGGTTAAACAGGAATTGGTTTAAGCCACAACAAAGTAGGTGGGGTGAAGATAATCTTTTAGAATATTAATTTTTGATTACCCATGTGCAGATACTGAAATGTAATATGGCTTGTACTACTTCTTCCCCTCTCCTGTTTTTTTTTTTTTCCTCTCCCAGTTTCAGCATGTTATTGACCAAGCCTGATGGTTAAAACTAAGGAAAAATAGTGCAGTTTGGTAAGCATCACAAATGCCTGATGTTTTTTGACTCATAGGTCTTTATCTAGGAATTACTGACTGGTTATTTTTGTACATATTGGATATGAGAACTTGTTAGCTTAATTTGATAAATTTATTCATGTAAATAAGTTCAACTGAAGTAGCAAGGAAATGAATGCACTCTAGCTTTTCAACATATTTTCTTCTTGACAATGGCCAGTGCTTCACTCTGGTTTTTAGAGGGAATTCCCTTGCTTTTTGTTTTTAAAAGGTATGGTGATACTTCTGTGTTGGAAGACATACTTTTCTTTTTTGAGAGTTGAAAATTGTTAGAATCGCAGTAAATCACTCTTTGTTGTCCTTGCATAATCTGTTTGGGGACATTTTCAGCAAGTCAAGAAACAGCAAATGTGGCATGCCTACAGGGCAGCTAACAGTGACTATGGAAAGTAGTTGCCTAGTGGAAGGGAAGTTGAGTACATTTTATAAGGGCTTGCAGAGTGGCAGATGCCAGAAGTGTGTCTGTAAGTATCAGTTAAAGGGTTTTATGGATAATTTTTGCATTTATGGATGTTGACTCTAGTCCTGCTGCTCATTTTCTGGAGAATGCTGAAAAAGTGTGAAGGCATGAAGAAGACCCTTTTGAACATTTGAAGAGCATATAAACATGCCTCTGCTTCTTGAAGGCCACAAACACCATACAGCATATGTTTTTTGCCATTACATAATCTGAAAGTTAAAGATATATTTATATCCAAGAAAAAATTCTTGGTGGGAGGTTCCTCTGAGAAATCATGGTGTATGAAGATCCAAGTGTTGGCAGAACCTATACAAATTAAGATTATAAACCTGCAACTGCAAAGCTAGTAAGATACTTCGTTAGGACTATAATGGACTTTTCATTGCTGGAAAATCTTAAATTGTTTGGATTTTTATTCCCCTAAGTTGTTCACGTATACCTTTATGTTCACTTCATGTGAACTATTAAATCCTGAAACTCTTGTTCAGGGTAGCAGGGCTTGTTGATCACATTGCTTTTTTCTTGCCTTAGAAAAAAATGTTTTCAGTCTACTTGCAAGTCATGAAGTTACAGTCCTTGAATGTGCATGTATAAGTGAAACACTGAAGTCTACGAAGAATACATCCTTAAGACATTTTACAGTTAATGTTTTTCATGTTTAAAATACTTGGAGGTAAGGCCTCAGACAGTTCCTCTTGGTACTCCTTACTTTGGTATCAGCATTGTAATTCAAAATGGAGGTGCTATGTTGTATTAACTGTCTTGGGGGGATGGTTTTGGTGTCTGGTTTTGTTGGGTTGTTTTGTTTTAATTTCCTTTAGTTTTGAACACTAGACTGTGGAAATAGACATTGAAACAAAACCAAATAGTTGAAGATGGTAATAGTATGTTTCTTTTCATATATACAGACACTGAATAAATACGTTCAGTTCAAGTTGCTGTCTTACAGGTATGTAAAGATAGCAAACGTAACCTTTTTCAAAGATCCTTAATGTCAGGAAAGTGGGTTTAATAGCTTAGCTTTGTTATCCTGTTGAGATAGATATAGTCTGAACTAGTTCAAAAATTCTCACAGTTCTTGTATATACTGTCACCTACTATCATGACTGGTTTAATTGGAAACTGACACGAGAACACAGAGGTTTGTCTGAGCAGATTCTTGCAAGCATAAATGTAAGCTTGGCAATGGACGTAATGAAGTTTTCTCACAAATACAGTCAGTATGGTTGGCTTTTTGCTACATGAGCTTAGAGCTGCTGCATCTTCATGCTGTTTGGGAGCCTAAGGTCAAATGAGAAATCTGAAATATTTCATTTTATGAAGAGGCATTTAGGCACAGCAGGACATTTCCTGTTTACATAGCCAAATCTTCTTTGTATGCTGAGAGATTTCCTGATACACTCATACAGAATTTTTGAGTTTGCCCTTTAAGCTGTAGCTTCTGTTGCTCAGCTGGTTGAAGATGCCATCAACTGCACCCAAGCCAGCATGACACAACTTGTTTTCATGAGAACTGATGGGATGTTCATCTGTGTCTTACCATCTTTTGTTTATCCTCTGATTGCAGGATGAAGGATGGAAATGTTAAGGCCATGTTCAAGAAATTTGTTTCGCATTTATTTTTTCAGATGTAATTGAGAAGTGAAAAATTAAAAGTTTTGTAAAAGTACAATTTTTTGCCATTCTTTTTCCTCTGTAATCCAAGAGACATACTGGTCTCTGTTCTGGGTAAATTAAACCCACAAATTCACAGGATCTACTGACTTCTTTTAGTTCCATACAGCCTAAGAATATCCAGTTTTTATATTCTCATACAATATTGATAACTGTATGTGGTGCTACCTTTTCTCTTTAGTGCCTTCTCTGTGTAGTTGAAATACAGCAGGTTAAAATGTGTTTATATTTATTCTGTTTACATTGATACAGCACAGCAACAATGTAATTCTTTATTTTGTTGATTCATTTAGTTTTATTCTTGTCTCTTAGTGCAGCATATCCAAAATCTCCCTGAGAAATGGTAATCATCTTTTACTAAAATGGCATTGCAGATCACACAGATTTTTTTTTCTCCACCAGCTTTCTGACAGCTTCCAAATCATCTGTCAGTGAAATATGCATTATGCTGTCACAACTCCTCACTGGCGCTCCAGAGCCTCTTTGATGCTCTCTATGAGAAGCCAGAGTTGTCAATGCACCTTGAGACTGTTTTACAATAAAAAAATCACTTACATGCCTACTTTTGTCACTTCTCTCAAGGAGTTGTTATGGAGCTCTGAGTACTGTGTTACTGGGTCGAGCATCAATTTTGCAATGTTTTCTTGAACATTTAATGTTCCCAAAGGAATCCATGATATTTTGACAAACACTTCTCTTGTCCCTTTGTGTATCAAAATGGCACTTGAATAATAATGCATTTGTACCAATGGAATAAAACACAAGACAGCAGTGTTACTCTTACTAGTGGATGGGTTAGGGGGATGATGTTTTAGTGACTTGATATTTTCTTGGTGGTTGTTTGGTCTGGTTCTTCTTTTTAAAGCATATTAAGTGATATAAATCTTGATCCCCCTGCCCCTTTGTGGGATGTGCAAGAGGGGCTGATTGCAGTGAAGATGGGCAGAGACTATGAGCTTCTGCACCAGTGGGAGTTGGAGTTTCTGCATATTAATCCCACGTCTGGATTCTTGGCAGATATCAAAGTTAAACCAGTTGTATGCCAAGTTCTTGTCTTTCTTCATGTCACAATTGCCCCACTTAGTAAAATAAACCCGATTTGGGGAGATTTATCTTTAACTTGTACATCTTTCCGTAACTCGTACTTTTTATTTTGCTGTATATAAGCAGGTGTTGAGTAATTTAAATGTCTTTTAAGTGTTGCGGGGGCGTTTCACTTCCGTCTCAGTTTCTACTTTAGAAAAAAGAATTATTATCTATAAAAACATTAAATGCCATTTTTAACATCTGAATTACTATTTAAATTTGTTTGATTTGGGTACTTAAAAATAGGCACTTTGTAGTGTAGGAGTGGGATCTTAAAACAGTTGATTAGTATATTTTATTAAAATAACGTAGGCGTTCATTTTTTTCTGAAGCTAAACAGATTGTTCAGGTCATCCTTACTATCAGTGCAGTAGAATTTTTTATGCTGCTGTTTGTTGTACTGCCAGCAGAAATTTTGTCACACTGTTTTGTTAAATTTCACTAGAAGTATGTTGGCTCTTTAAATATGAAGTCTTATACTTCTGTAACTCCTCATTCATTCCAGTGTAAGGATTGTATCTGTGCTTCTCGGAGAAATTTAGGAGGGAGGATTTATGGTGAGATCCAGATCTACAACATGGAATTTGATCTCTCAGAAGTTTGCTTCTGCTTCTAAAAGGATGTCAAGTATATGGAAAGTTTGGTTGTTTCTTTAAACAAACAGAACCTCATAAATTGATAAGATACTTCTGCAAAACCTGATTGTTTCCCCATGAAACAAACTAATGTGGTCAGTAATTAAGTCCTATTATTACTGAAATGAAAGTTTCAGATTTTTTGAGGATACTTAGGTTTAGAGTTGTGTCAGCATCTCTGCAGTCTCAGCAGAGCCATGCACTGTGCCTTCAGACCTCCAGAACAGAACTGACCAGTCAGTGACCCTCACAGAGGTACTGAGCTTCTGTAAGTCGGGCAAGGAGAACCTCTAAATTGTGTAGCCTTCTGCTAAAGTTTCCCCAAGTGTCCCTGAATAACCCCTTTTCAGAAAGGGGTTTATCTTACCTGGGTTAAAATCCAGGTGTCCTGTTAGGCTCCACACCACTCTGTGACAGCAGGCGAGGAGTTTCATGATTTAAGTGTGCATTGCAGGAGTAAAAATGTTTTCTTTGTTGTATGCCTGCTGCTTGGTTATTTTATCTGACAACAGCAATTTTTGTTCTATGAGAAATAGTAACTGTTGTCTGTATACACTTCCTGCCCTGTTCATCTGGATTTGGATTTGCTATTTTTTTTAAGGTCTTTCTTTTCTTTCTTTGTTCTTTCAGGTTTTGTTCCCCAGCTGCTTTGAAAAGTTCCAGTCTAGTTAGTTTCTGCTTTTAAGTTAGCAAATCTGTCCTCTGGTTTTCCTTTGTACCTTCTTTATGGTAACTATACCCATTCTGAGTTAGATTGCAAGAAACTTCATGGAATATTCAAGGCAAGAAAGCATCAAATAGTGATAATTTCTGCTTTGGCATTCTTTCCCTACTAGGCCTTAATATTTGTGACTGTTGCTGATTGTTGAGTTGATATTATAAAATAACTGCCTGCAGTGACTCCCAAGATCTTTCAAGGAGTATTAAAGCTAATGTAAATAGCATCACTACGTGGATATAATTTTTTTTTAGTATGTGCATTAGTGTGTGCTTCCTAATTATAATTTTCCTATTTCACCTTACCTCCTTGGCATTTAAGATTGTGGCATCCTTCTGCTGCTTGTCAAGAAAGGAAAAAATGAAAGCTGATTATGAATACATGTAGCAGCAGCAAAATTTGTTCTTCAATGTTCTTCACCCTTTTTCCAATTTGATCTCCAGATTTTATGATGGCTCTGATAAATAGTAAGATTCCTTGGAGATTCAGAAAGGAATTATTTGGCAGGAAAAAGAAGTGGTAATACAGAAAATCTACTAGAGTTTGATTCCGTTATAAGAAGCTGTGGCAACTGAGTTAAGTACTTGTTGCTGCCTTCATGCCCTGGCAGTTGTGAAACCTGTTTGGTTGGTCTGTCCTGTGATATTCCAGATGACTGAGTATTTTACTGGCTTAAAGCCCACATCCTCTTGCGTTTCTTTCAAGATAAATACTTTTAACAGCTGGAATATGCACTTTGCTGAGTTCAGTACTTAGCAAAACTGAAGCTAAAAGAAGAGTCTTCTGCTACCTTCCTTACAGCTTTACTACTGCCCTACCTTGATCTTTAAATGAAAACATTTGTTTGGACTGTAAAATATTACGAGGATTATGTAGGTTGCTAATGATATTTTCAGAAGTATAAAAGAGTAAGAGCTAAAAGCTCTTGAATTCTCAATAGGAAGTGATTTTTTCAGAAATACATCTCTCTTCACTCAAAAAGCTGTTGTGCAAGCACCTTGACATATTGCTTATCTGTGGAGAGATGATAAAAAACAAAATCTGACTGTTATGCACATCCAGAAACATGTTTTGGTTTTTTCATGCAGTAGGACAAACCCAGAAATTATAAAATATTTTTTTAGTTATATTTATTGTGAAGCTATATACCAACTAGTGAAATTAGCAGTTGATAATCTTTTAGGCACTTGGTTAATTCGGTTCAAGGAGACTTCTTAAGCTGAATTACTAAATTTTCTTGCTAAGACTGAACTTTTGAGGATTATTATTGGATTTTGTTTTTCTTTGAGGGAAGAGAAGTTTCATTTTTCACGTTAGAAACAGGAGGAGGAAGGATTAGCCCAAAAAAAATAGGCACTCTTGAGTGTCATTACTGAAAAACTGGCACTGTAAGTCCTCGTTTTTGTTTGACTTAGTTGGTGTTCTATTTCTGAGTAACTATGTGCATATTTTGGTGACCTCCAAATCCAAGAGGAAAATAATTCTCAATGCAGCTATTTATGTCAAACTTCATGTTAGTTCTCTCATCCATATTTATAGTTACTGTTTCCCACAATAATTTTGAGAGCAGTCTTTACTTGTCTTTACCTAGTTTATAATTAATATTCCATCGTGATATTTTTTATTTTCAGTCATTATGGAAATTAACAGCAGAATACACAGGATTAATTTATATATTTAGCTTCAGGGTATGATATCAAAGTTGAATTTGCTAACTCTTTGGCCACTAAGTAATGAGTGTGACCAGCTAGCATAGAGGTAACTCCGATTATATCAGTGTTCTGGGCTCTTTTCTGTGCAGAGTGGATCCCAGGAGTATTGTTTTGTGTTGGAAGGTGATTGTAAAAGGATTTAGCAAGCCTGTCTTTGTGTATAATTAGCTTGATAAGAGATGCTACTGGATGTTTAGGGAGCCGGAGGATTAGAATCCTTAATAGCTGAGCTATTGCAACAGCCATCAGGAATTCATTATGATCTCTCTTAGTAATGTATGGAGTGGGTGTCCTTAATTCAGATACAATTCAAAAAATAGAATTGACTTTGGAGAAACTGTGTATTGCCCTGCATGTTAGACTCAAAGATATCTGCAAAACCATTTGCTTATTTGTGGCTGTAATTTTAAATAGAAGAATTAAAAATAACAAACACCGTCTCTACCCTGTCCCCCAGCTAGTTAATGCCATGTTTTCCTCCTTTGCAGCCAATATTTTAATGTGGTCTGTTTGCTTATGTCAAGGAAGCTAACATGAATGTTTTGGGAAGAAGATGTTTTGCTTGGCTGTTAAATTAATTCTCTCGAGTAATTCTGAGACTCTTCATTGATTCATGTTTATGTACGTGTTCAACTGCAGATGAAAAAGGATTACAGTCAACAGACGTGGAGCTCTGAAAAGACAATCTATTGCAGTTAAGCATTTTACATGCTCACAGAAAAAAAAGAAAAAAAAATTCTGCATTTGGAGGCAGTGTCCAAAATCCAGACTACCGTGTTTGTGCTGTTTGTTTGGTTCGTATTGCTCATTGTAAATAGAAAATGTTGTCTAGATTGAAACTTTTCACTTTACAGAGAATTCCAGTTCCATTTTACAAGGAATCGATGATTTCAGTATTGTGTCCAGTTACTTACAGAACTTGTTTAGTTTTAAGTTTGCTAAGAATTCCCATGGTTTTTGAAAAGTATACTTTCATGGAAAAGTTCCCACTTGTATTAAATGGAGTCTAAGGAAGCCATATGTTAAGTTGTGCTGGACCTTTGAAATAAGTCTACAACTCCTTTAAGCCACTCTTCATTGAGAAAAGGGAGAGGTGGAGGCTGTGTTGGAATGGAAATCCAGCTAGCCAACAAACTGTGAGCCAAGCAAAGCTGGTCCTCCAAGTGCAACTTCTTGAGGCATACCTGAGGGAAAATGATGTTATGGTGAGGTCAGGAACATTCTGCAGTCAGTCTGTGGATAAAAATACAGTTGTAGGGTTAAACACCAAGTTTTCCTTTATGAATAATATAAAATAAATGGTTCAGGCTCAAAGTGTTTCTGTTTTTTTTATTTCCTTCTCTCAGTTTTAATTCTCTCAGAATTACTGACTTGTTTACGTGTTATTGATTTTTCCACTGTTTGTGGAAACAAGATGGCTGGTGTTTTCCAAAAGCTTTGTTATCAGCTATTTCAGTATTGTTTTGTATCTTTACTTTTTTATCCATTTCCAAGGAATTTTTTTCCCATTTCTCTTGGTGAAAACCTGTGTAGGCTTCTTCTAGAACTTCTATGCAAAGAAACAGTTTCTTTCCTGTCTCTTCAATATTCCTTCAGATAGTGATTGTTGAGATGGAGCTGTTCTGAAGTTAGATTAAAATCTTAGTTGAAATTAATTTTAGTTGGTGGAAATTTATATATTTTTTGAGAAAGATAAATAATATCCCGCAGCACCTGAAAATCGATGGAAACGTGTATGCAAAAATCCTATATTAAACTTAAATGTAAAATCTTCTAATTTAGAAACATCAGAATTTAATTGTGCAAACCTTAATACTTCTGTCACAATTTTGTTTCATCTTTTCCTTTTTTTTTTCTTTTTTTTAAAGATGATTGTCTAAAAGTTTAGCAAATAGCTGTTAGGCAAGTAGGCATGTTTGTGTGTTGGGTGTTCTTCGTTTTCATAGAGACTGAGTTGAAACAGAGAGCCCTAATTGCTGTAGCTGCAGTAGCCCGGCCTTCTATCGGGGCTGCATTAAATGCATCAAAACAATTTTGTGCTGCTTATTTTTTTTTCTATTATTATTTTAATGAAATGAGGATTTTTTTTTTCTCTTTTTAATATAAAACTATTTTTTCAAAATTGTGCCCCCTTGGAAGAAAAAGTTTCAGATTTTGTAGTGACAGAGAAGTGTGAGAAGTTGTGTTGTTTGCAGCTCTGGTTAACATCTCCTGGTCTGACAGAAGGGCTTCTGGAATAATGGGCAAGGACTAGGGAACTACAAGGGCCTGCCCAATCACCACTTTGGGGTGTGTGGCCTTAGGCAGTCTTGCTTTCAGCATTTCCATCTGTTAATAGGGTAATGGAGCTGGATATGACATAAAAATGTACTTCTTTTATTTTTCCTAGACTTGGCTTGCTTGAAGGTTGATATAGTTCTGTGTTTATTACTGGACTTGGGTGCTAGGCAGTGAGCAGTAATGGGAGGAGGAAAGAGCAGTACTGAACCCCAAGGGAAAAAAGAAGAATCATGTCCACATAGTGGCTGCCCTCTTGCTAGGAGTATCTTAGGAAAATTTCTGAAGGAGAAGGGTAAAGATAATATACATGTGCCAGGAATTATGCTTTATAGTCCGTCTTCATTGAAGCCGTTTGGGCTTGGTAGTCCAGATCAGCTTTTCGTCAGCTATTTATTTATGAATAATGCAGTTATTTTTACTGTAAAAAGTTATACTTAGTTTACCTCATAGTACAAATCACTAAGCAAGTCCTTGCTGGAAGAATTACAGCCTTGTAATATAACTCAAGGTGTAATGGCCCACATCCTCTGGCTGTGGAGCAGTTGAAGATCATACAGCTTTCATCTACCTGTCATTGCTCATACACTGGAGAATGTCTGCTTGCGGTTCGGCTGGGAGGATAGAACATTTCCATGATCCTTCCTTTTTCAGTGTTAATTCAGCTCCTTCTCCTGTTGTTGCCTGTTGCTCAAACCGATGACCCTGGATATGTGGCTAAACAGGGCTTACCCCTGGTGGTGCATTGGCTCATCCATGAGAGTGATAACCACCTCCAGGTTGTGGTGATCAGCTAATGGTATCTCGAGGCATTGAAGCAGTTACAAAATATGTGTCCAAATCTTCCTATAAAGAGCATAAGCACAACTGTGCAGGGCTGGACATGAAGCTTATCTGGTGTTACATCCTGTCTCTAGATACGGGTGAGTGCTGTGCTGTGGGTTCTGTTTTTCTCTCATGCATGCCACTGACTGTTTAAGGCAGAGAAAAACAACAGATAGAATGTAGTGATGCTTCCACTGCCTCCAGTGGTTTGGGGCTTAAAGATTTCCTGAGCAAGGAGTTACTTATGTCTTTAATAGCTCTCAGTGGATTTTTCTTCTGTGAACTTGTCTATTCGATTTTTGAGCCCACATAATTTTTTAATATCCAAAGTATCCAGTTACAGTGAGATTCATTATTTAACTTCAAATGTTGAGAAAAATGATCTTCTTGCTTTGTTAGATAGCCTTTTGTTTTCACTTGGGAAACAACCATAATTTCTCTACTGCTTGTCATTTTGTAGAGCTCTTGTGGCTCCCTGGTTACCCCTTTCAAGCAGATTGCTGTGTGTGCATTTCTTTACACAAGGTATCCTTGTCATTTGCTTTCCATTTACCTTTGCCTCAATTCTCTGTACCTTTGATATCAAGAGACAGTGCCAAGGAGTGAGACAAAATCTGTGTATAGGTTTTAAGTGCAGGTCTCTCGTGGCTTGATGGAGTGGCATTAATGATGTTTCTCTTTCCCCCAGTTTCAAATAATTACTAGTATTTAATGTTTCTTGACTATGTCTGAGTGTAGAGTAATAAAACAACCCAGTTATTATATATCTCTTTAATGACAAGTTCTCATTTGTTCGTGATAGTAGTTAGTTCAGAACTCATTACACATGCCATAATATAAACACTACTAGTACTAATGGATGGTAAGATTATTAATTAAAGGATATCACTCTGCCAGGAAGATAACAAGAGGATGTTTTCATATGTTCCTAAATCTTTCCGTGACATGAAAGGAGAACAAAATTCCAGAGAATTAAAATTTGAAAAAAAATGGTACACGAACTATGTAGAAGGCTAGTTGGTCCTTCTCACAAGTTAGTTGACTTCAGAACAGCTAGACAGACTTCTGCTGAAAGTCATTCAAACTCCTTATTTTTGTCTGGCAAATTAAGTAAAAAATCCAGCAAAATGAATATAAGGGATATTTCTCTCTCTCTTTTTTTTTTTTTTTTTTTTTAATACAAAGATCCTGTTCTTTATACATAGAAAGAAACATCACATGAATACTGGTTTTTACAGGGGTTATTTCTTATTCTCTCTGGTTGAATGCAGTTACTCTGTAAAGTAAAATGCAAAAACTTTAAATGTTAAGGAAATAGTCTTATGCAAATTGGAGTTAACCCCAAACTCCTTGGGAATGCTTAATACTGACTTGTTTAAGCAGGAGCTCACCTGGTGAAACTGATTTGTAGTTGTGTGTTTCATTAGTTAATGAAGCATATTTCATTTGGCTGATATTTTCCCCCCATTATTAGAATATAGGTATTTTGGTAACAGTTTTTTGAATTTCTGAAACTGAAGTGATTTAATTTAAACCGTCAAAATGTATCTTGAAGAGGCTTTTAAAGTGCTTTCATGGCTCTCATCTCTGCATTTCGTTAATTGCTTTCATGTTTTAAAGGTAGAGGACAGTTTAAACTAGTATGTTAAGCTTGTTTGTTGTATAAAACTGATGTGTTTAGTATCCATTCTCTCGGAGTAGTGAGAAGTAGCTAAGCAGTGTGTAATAGTGTACTTGCTGTATGGTAGACTGGAAAAAAAAAACAGCCTTTAGGCCAAATTTAGTCAAGACATGTAGTGACATTTAACATAACTGAACAAAATCCTGCTTGATTAGGAATCTCAGTTCTGCCCTCCACATGTGGAAGTGCATATCTGACTCTCTAAACAAATGTTACATCTGTTTGTGTATGTGTGAGAACACTCACACTGCCACCCCTGTTAAGTGCAGTACTGAAGTACATGTGACTGTGATATTACTTGCCTGATCAAAAGAATCTAATCAACCATTGTATTCCTCAGCTTTAAGAGCCCAAAAGAATTTCATATGCAAAGTGTTTCATTTCCTTTAAAGCCAAGTGGTAGTATTTTCTACATTTTTAAATAAGCTAAATATGCACATTTTAATTTTTTCCCCTCTTCTCCTCCTTCTGGTCTTACAACACATTTTACTTTGTTGCCCAAGTGCAGAAAACTTTGCCAGGAAGAAGGGTGAGCAATGCTTCTGTTTCCCATGACCCTCAACTCTAATGTTGTTCCAAGAACTCACTACTTACAAATGCCTTGATAACTGCTTTCATTCCTTTCATCCCTCCCCCGCCATCCAGCACAGGCCAGTGGGACTGATCCTCCTTTGAGCAGCTCTCCTCACAGAGCAGGGGAATCTACTTAATGTAAAAATCATGGAACATAAAAGCATTGAAAGATATATTGCAGATTTTTTTACAACTGAGGATCTGCATGATAATTGCTGCAGTGATTTATTCTTGGTTTCATAGAAGCAGCTACTTAGAGCTGCCTGTTCATTCCAGAAATAATCTTATTTTTTATTTTTGCCTCTGGATAGATATATGGATAGGGCTAGTAGTGGGGACACTGCATCTCATTCTACATGTGCACAGCACTGAATTGGCAGAACTGATCTTAGTCAGATAGTCAGAACTCTGGTTCCTTAAGAATGTGTTGCAGCATAGGCTTTAATTATATCCTATTATTATATTATATATTTCTTTGTCTGCAAATAGGCCCATGTATTTTGTAAATTTCTTTGGGTGCACGGTGTGATTAAGAACAAGCAGAGAAAAATGTCTTTTCAAATACTACTGAAAGATCATCTGATGACCAATGCCTTACATTGCACTAGAAATCTGGGCATTCCCATGTTTTTTCTGGCAATTCCCTAGCTGCCAGACAGGAAATCACTCTCTGCTTTTTCAACCTCTGGCAGCATCTGCTCTTAGTTTCTTTGTCCTCTTTTTTGTGGTGCTTCTCTGCCTGCTCAGTGTCACTGGGATCTTCCAGGAGGAGTGAGAAATGACGTAGCATGCCTGATAAACCATGTTTCGTTGGAAGAGTCTGGGGGGAGAATATTGGAATGTGGACCCAATTCCCTGGAAAAGTCTGACACTGTTCTGGGAAATAAACATCCATAGGGTGGGGGAAGAATGTGGAATATCATGAAAGAGCATTTAAAATCCCCAAAAGGAGCAAGAGAAAGTATGAGGAGGGTCAAAGCAAGTTTGCAGGAACCAAAGTTTAGGAATCTTTGAGACCTTCCTGATAGAGAACTACGGAGTAGTTTTATCAACAGATGGGGAAAATACTGAGAGTGCAGATGAGTTAGTAATGATATTCAATTATTTGAGAATGGAAAAAAAGCAGGGAAATATGCTTTTCTATGATTTCTTTTTCTCCAGGACAGAAGAAATGTTGGAATAGTTCAGGCCTTTGCGGTGGATCTTGGTCAAAAAGCGTACAGGATGAAAATAAGCATATCTGCTAAAGTGTCACTGTATAGAAATGTTTTGGTTGAATGTAATTTAGAATAATATAATAATACGCTAGAAAAGTACTAAGTTATACCCTACAGGTAATCTTTACAATTTCAGAAGTAAAAGGAAACCAAATGCGTTCTGAAACTTCTAGCCATATTTGTGGAAAAATTCTGTAAAAAAATTGCAGTGGTTGCAAAGGAAGACTTTCTGTTCTGCCTTGTACCATGTGATCAGTCACTTGTAAAGTGTTATTCTGTGAACATGGCTTGATGATTGAAAAGTTTAGGCCATGGTAATTCCCTGCAGTCAGTTTGTTTTCCAGTCAAATGCAGCAGTATTGTTACACAGTCTTATAAACTAAAATATTTAGAAAAGATTTTGTAAGAATGAAATAATGAAAAATAAAATACAAGAATGTGGGAGTATCCAAACAAAATTACATCACTTAATATGAGAAAGAGCTGTGAGGTTATATACATGCTTTAACTTCAGAGAAACAGATGAGCAGTATGTACTGTATTGTGGCCTCCACATTAAGGGTTACAGGACATACATTTTTAGGTGCATTTGTATTATTTCATGTATTTATATTTTGGCAAAGTCAAAACCAGTTAGTAATTTTATAGACTTCACAGCTTTTGCATACTAAAATAAAGTTCATTTCTTTTTGTTCTGATTATGTGAATAAGGTTAGGTTTCTACATCTACACACAAAGTGAGTGGGAGTAAGGAGAGGAATAGTGAGAAGAGGAATGGAATATTATCAGTATTACCTTTTGTCTGTATAATGTTACTTGGTTCAACAGTTATTTTACAGGGAAGTTCTAATATTTTTTTATCAACTAAGCATGCAAATGTGACATAGAAATTCCCTTCTCATTAAACATCTGTGTTGTGTTCTTGGAGTGTCCTCAAGACTGTATGAGACTTAGTTCACAATTGTAGAAAAGTACTAAGAATATCCAAAGTACTGCACAAGTGTCTAACATAAGGAAGTTGTGACTGAACAGTGTTGGTATGAATAGCTGCGAAGTTTATAGAACATACAGACTTTTCAGTAGCTCTTGCCTCATAGTGTTAAGAAAGTGGGGATTTTGTTGCATTTGATCAAGGGGATTTCTCAGTACTTTCTAGAATGGGAAAGTAAATTGTGCATTTTTCTCATGGAAATATTCATGAGTAAGAGAAGGACACTGAAAAATTTCACTGCCTTATGTAACCCCAGAGGAATGCGGCAATGCATGGGCTACATGTTGACATATTCTCCTGATGTCCTTTCCCTGGAGATTGTGGAAAGAAATTCACTTCCCTGAAATTAAGAGCAAAGCATAGGGCCTAAGGTAGAAAAGTAATGTGGGATTGTAGGGGTAGGGAGTTGGTAGAGTTGTTTGTTTTAGTTGCTTATTATTGTTCCATGAATAGCAAGCTGGCAAAGAAAATGCAGTGATGAAGCTGGCAAATAAAGGGCATAAAGAGTTTATTGAGAGCAACAATGAAAGACTGTGTCAGTACACAGCCGTGGCCCTAGAGCTGCAAAATCTCTGGCACTGGGCACTGGATTCTCTATTCCCTTGTGGTGTTTTCTTGTGGATTCTTTAAAAAGCATTGTGGCAAGTGGCCAGCATTAGCTCCATCAGCCCTTGCAGATAGTCTCTACTCTGTGCCAGCCTGCCCTGTGTTTTGCCAAATTAAATTCTTCTACAGAAGTTTGGATAAAATGTGGTCACTCATAAGAGGAGAGATTTTTTTTTTTTCCTTCCTTTTGTCTTTTTTTTTTTTCATTACGACAACCAGAAAAGTTAATATGATCCGGAAATTAACTCAGCTGAGAACTAAAGAATAACAAGTGTGTGTAAATAATTTCATCAAATAGACTTCTAAAAATAGAAATACCGTGGAAAATATTCCATGCAAAGGAAGGACTCCAGGATTGAAAGCCATGAAACCAAAGACATCAGAAGCTGCATCAGCTGACTATACACATCTTTTTGTCAGTGTTTAAAAGGCATGCCAATGTTCACTGTAAATTGCTCTCTAACTGTAGGTGATCTGGACATGTTATGGGCGGTGATGTTTTATTCAATTTGGATTACCTGTTCTGGCAGCAAACCCCAGAATTCTTTTCATATGCAGCTGAAGGAATTAACTGTATTACCAGCATATGTACCAATATTCCCATGCTCAGAATTGCTGCTTTGGGCTGATTTGTGAGACATTTTCAGATCCCCTTATTAGTGCTGACCTGCTACCATATACATTATGAGCAGGAAGATTTTTCTAAATGTGATAATTACCTAAAACCATTGATAATGATTTATTTTTCATTTTAAATTAGTAGTGAGCAATGAAGAGCGAAAAGGCAAAAATTGTGAAGAAAATGTATTTTGGTGCCCTTCTCTGAATTTTAGGATCTACTACTGTGAAGCTAGAAGTTTTAATGAGAAAGCCCATAAACCAGGAAGAAATTTGAAATACAGTAGTGATATATGCAATCTTGTATGATCGCTGCTTTTAACTGCTTAATCATTCATATTGCCTAAATGTAATTGTACTGCCAGCTTCTGTGTTTACAGTCTATGGTGTGGAAAAAGATATCCCACTGTGGCATGTTCTACTTACAATCAAATTGACTGTAGCAAACACAGAAGCTGTTGAAGTTCAGTGCTTCTCAGTGGGGTGTTCTTGTTCCTCCGGCTTATTTCTGGCTGTTGATATAGCTCACATCCTTGAAGCTCATTCCCTCATAAAATAACAAAGCCAAGGAAGTTCCCTGTTCATCTTCACTGTAGAAGAGCGTGTCATGAACTATTTAAGGAGACATGCATCTCACAAGCATTTTCCTCAATAAACAGTGTTTTACAGATTTGTGTTTGTAATACTGAAAGCCCTTTTTTCACTTTTATGAATTTTTAAGTGCTTCCTTGCTTGTATCATTTAGTGTGGTAAGAATACTGCAAATCATGCTCATAGCTGCTATTTCACAATAATAATGTCTCTTATATAAAAACTACTTTTCCAAGTGTTTAGATAACTTACCCTGAACAATTGTTTATAGAATAAGAGTTGCTTAAGAAATAAATCAAGAAAATAAATCTATTTGTAAAGCAATTAAAAAATAACCATAATGATGACTTATTTTCAAGTATTGAGGAGTAAAAGTCAACAAACTAGATAAATGTTTCTCTGCAGTTTAGCCTCTCTGCTGTTTTATCAAGTACTCTGGCAATACTGTTCAATTTCTGCTGTGTTTTATTCGCATATTACAATGCCTTAATGCTGAGTTTTGCTGACTTGCTTGGGTTTTAATAAATTTGTATGCCAGTGCATGACCAAATGAGGTATCTCCTCAAGCAGAGCACCACAATGCATCTAGTCATATCTGGTAGTGGACTCATACTGCCCCAAAGGTTTGAAACACCAAAGGTGAGTGTACATGGTCTCCTTTCCAGTCTTCATCTGGCCTGAAATTCAGCTGACTGAAGCATTGCCTCTAATATCCTGCTAGGTCAGTCATCACCCCTTTACTTCTGCTGTCTTTGAAGCCATGGAATAATAACTAGCTTTGTGTCAGATGGCCAGATATGTTGCTGTTACTGTATTAGCCAGAGTGTCTGTTGTTTGAAGTCCCATTTACTGCATTCCAGATGGTGCTTAGGAGTTCATTTAGGCATGTTTAATCTTCTCACTAGGTTTCAACTGCTGTTTTTCTTTATTTACCCAGTGAATGATACCAAGCTTTCCCAGGATGATTGACATCAGTCAGGTAGAACATTGGTTATTGGAACTCCATTTGCTAATGAAGTCATCTTTGTAAGCGAACAAGTGGAAAGACTGGCTTTGATGTGTTTGCTGAGAATACTTTCTTGCAGGCTGCTGCTAGGGTAGGGATATGAGTCCTCTGCAAGTGCTCCAAAGTTTCTGCTTTTGGAGATTGATTGATCCCTCTCAGAAGTTTGGACTTTTTTGCTGTTTTTTTCCGGGTACCAGACTGGCAAAACCAAACAAATGACAACCTTCCCAGCCCAATAAAAAAAAATTCATCATGCTTATCAATTTGTGGAAATCTTTTCAAGTGTCCTTATCTGTAGGACTTTGTCCTTGTTGTGACAGACTGTGCCATGCCAAAGCATACGCTTGTTTTTCATCCTTTGGGAAATAACGTCCATCATTTCATCACATTGTTGCAATGTATTCTTCTCTCCTCCTCCTCAAGACTCTATATAAGAAATTGTTGTATGATCTGTATAACAAATCTAGGGCAAGAAAGTGGAAGAATAATCCTGGTGATCCAAAGGGTCTAGATAGTAGTTTTATCATCCTGTATTCAGCTGTAAGGCCCTGATACCTAAAATAAGTTAATATATTACAGTTCATATTACATACTTCTCTTTGGCAGTTTCAAAGAAAGTGAATCTTAAATAAACTTCGCTAGAAAAATCCAGAGGATTTTTTTTGACTTTTTTTTTTTTTTAATTGAAAAATATGTGTTGAGTAGATTAATCAAATATATAAAACTTCAGGGAGAAGTACAATAGAGTAATGCATTCCATGATTCCTTGGTGTCTTTCCTGAAGGGATGATGACTTTTATTATTCTTTCATGAGCATTATGATATTGATGGTCGGTATTATATGTATCCATATGCAATACTGGTGTTACATTACTTTGTTGTGGTTAAGCTTTGTTGTAGGTATCCTTTTATTATTTCTGGTCACGGTATAGTAGCTTCTTTAGTACTTCCTCTGTCAGCTCCACAAAAAAAAAAATATCTTGTTGGCCAGTTGACTTACTGCAGCCCTAACTAAAACAAGCAACTCTGTCACAATTATCTCCTTGCACTGACAGTATGTAGTGTGCAGATGGCTACTCTTGACTGTGTGCCTCACTGCAAAATGGAACTGAATCCTTCTTTGGAATCAGAGAAAGCAGGGACAAATGGTAGAGGTGAGTATTGTCAGAAAATAAATATTAACAGAACTGGCCCTCTGGCAAATGAGGGTTATCAGATTGCGTTTTCATCCTTTTGCTGGCACACTCAGAGAGATTACTTCATTTGAGTGCCTACAGAAGAGCATGGGCAACAACATTTATGAGTTCATTGAGACTTTTGAGCAGCCATCCTTCCCTGGATGACAGACTTGTACTGCCAGTCAATAGAGCTGGTGAGATTTTTCTAGTAACTTAGAAGATCAGTTGTCTCTGCTTGAAATAAAATTTCTGCACTGAGCTAAGTGAATGTCCTAGTTCATGTGAATTCAATGAAAAGAGGGACATGACTTCACAATGTACTTGCTGTACTTGTAAGAGCAGCTGTGAATAATGCCACATATATTGCAGATTCTAAAAAGGTGATTTGTGTGGTGATTTCCTTCCTTCTGGAAGCAGCAGTATGCATCGAAGACTCTCAGTAACATTAAGACTTTGGGATATACAGTGATAAATGACATCTTGTAAAACTAGGTGAGGTCTCTGCTCTATCTGCTCTTTTCATTTTTTTTGTCCATCATTTGCTCCTTGACTGGAGACAGTTGCTCTTAAATCCATTTTAATTCAATTTTGAATCTTGGTATCTTTTAGAAAATATATGTTTACTGCATAGCTGCTCCTTTCTGTGACTGGGTTTATAATTTTATAATCAATTAAAGTGATGATGCTCTTAAGAAAGTGATAAACCAAATAGCACCTCTTGGTCCAATGTTGGTGATTCAACTGCAGTGTCAGAGTCTTAGAGAGTCACTCCTATTTCAGCCTTGAGGAAGCTGTCCAACTCAGCTGGAAATTTCTGTAGAATAATATTTTCTTATCTTTTCAGGTTAGATTAACTTTGTACAGAACTTGTAAATGAGCGTTACAGGAAACATCTGACCTTGGAACTTCATTTTATTCTTTGCTACATTGAACATCTATAATCTTATTATGGTATCATCTGGTACTCCCAAGGTATTAGGAAAGGCCTCATATAGAGGCAGATATCTCCAAATGGTATCTTACTGCATGACTTTATCAAGTTATCTAATAAACTACTTAATTCTTCATACCCACTATTTCTGAACTAGGTTAAACATACCTCCTTCAGGTTCAAAATGTGTAAGCTGTATCTGATTTGCTGACACAGTGAAAGAAAGATTGGTGTCATATATCAATAATCCAGGGTATGAAATGGAGACTCCACCTTTGGTAGTTTTAACATTTATTTTCCTTTACTTCGACATATGTTCCACCAAACCCTGCATATGTGGGAGAATGATAGGGGAGAGCCCATGCTCCCTCATTCCCTTTCACATTCACAGAGATGCTGTCCATCATGGGCAGTTATTAGATTGTCCAAAGGAAATAAATCTGCATTCCTATTAGCAAGAGTTAATTTTTACATTCCAGTGTACTTGCAGTATAGAATTTTTTGCATTCAGTTACCTTAACACCATGTAATTCTTTTTGGTATCAGTTGCTATATAGCAATTTTGTAGAAGGGTTTGGGACACAGTGTAGTAACTTGGTGAAAGAGTGAATAATAAAACTGTTTTTCTTACCTTTAAACTTAAAATGCACTGCTGTGAACAAAATCAAGTTTAGATCTTTCTAACAAACGTAGAACAATTATTTACTTAGCTATGAAAGATGCTGTATTTGCATAAAGTGCAGTGCTTCATCTTATAAAGATTATTTTGTTTTATCTATGCAAACAGTAGGAAACACTTTTTGTTTAGCATTCAATTTGTTAGTACACTTAATAATATAATCTTCATGTACAGCACAGTAGGATATGTACAGTAAGGATGCAATAAATCTGGGTAACATTCTTTCCTGTTTTCCATGTGCTTTATCAAAAAGATACAGAATTTGTTTACCCAGTTCTTTACATCTTAGTTATTTAGCAGATATGCATACAGAATTCCCCACTAATAGAAAAAAAAATTTGTTCGTATTTGTATTGTCAAAAGATGATGGATCTCTTTTCGGACTGATGTACTCTATAGCTGCCTATGAAAATACAAAAGGAACAAGCACTTAGTAAATTCTGGACAGTACAAAATCCAGGAAGGGATCCTCTTGCTTGATAGTGATTACCTCTAATTAAAATAAAAAAAAAAACCAACATTTATTTTGTGGATTTTTGTTTGAAGGTGTTTGAAATCCTTATTTCAATCATTTTTCAGTTCTTATTTTATTTAGGATATTGGAATGGTTCTTACTGTTGGAGAGACATCATTCAAATTTAAATGATGCTTTGTGTGTATGGGGGTTGTTTGTGTGTTGATTTAGGATATTAGGCCAATTTGTATATTTATATGTTAGGTTTTATTCCTGCCTGGAAGAAGTTTAGCCCTCTTAATTTTGTGTCCAGCATAGAGTGAATGAGTATTTATGGCTTTACGATAACAGAGGGTAAAGAAATCACGGAATCACAAAATGACCGAGGCTGGAAGGGACCCATGGAATCATGTGGTCCAACTGCCTTGCTCAGGCAGGGCAGGTTGCCCAGGACCATGTCCAGACAGCTTTTCACCATCCTCAAGGGTGGAAACAGATATATGATGCTTTTGAGACAGAATTTATGACTTGGCTTTCATTCATAACTTACCCTTACCATGAATTTTCCTTATATTTAGCATGTGTCAGAATCTTAATTGTCAATTATCCTAGCATCAAAATAGATGCCGTAGATACAGCCTCCAGGACGCAGAAGATTGTTGGTTTTCTGGGCTTATCTGGACTGGTGGTGTTTTTAAGTCTTGATCAAGTCCATTCATTATCACATTCATCTCTCCATTTGCCATTAGTGTTTCTGAAAAAAGAAAAGAACAGATTTATATGATTGCTATTCTGTAATTTTTTTGTGTACAATTATAATGAAGTTCTGCACTATAAAGTTTGGATTGCTTTGTGAAATTCACTGCAAATAGTGCTCATAATCCATGGATTACCAGGTTGGTTGGCAAGCACTTGTGTTTTTTTTTTTTCCTCTCCAATTTCTTTTCACAAAGGTTTTGCACTAAAACATTATACAGTGTGGTGTATGAGAATAATTAGAATGTAATTATTTTGATAATGGGAATGGAAAATACTGACATGAGCTTTATTTTAATCTGTGAATGAACACTGCAATATCTTAAAGAGTGGTCTACTTATATATGCAATTTATCACTAGACATTAATCTCTTATATTAATTTTTTTTTCTAAGATGTATAAATGTTCTTTAGTTGTCAATGTGATAATGTTTGAAATATGTTAATGTTTGAAATCTTGCATCAGCCTGTTTCATAGGTGTCTAGGATAGCTCAGGTATTTGATTTTGAAATTATGATGGTGATTTTAAAGCAAGGTTTATGTCCAAAAAAGATACTAGAAAGGAAGCTTTGTAAGCAGAAAAAATATAATGCAGAAATGTATGATGCTTTGCTCCATTGAAGTTTTAGTGGAGTAATTCTGATCTGTGTTTTTTTTTTTTTTTCTTGAATTCTAGATTTATCCATGGCAGTACAAAAATTTTCACAGTCTTTACAAGATTTTCAGTTTGAGTGTATTGGAGATGCTGAAACTGACGATGAAATTAATATTGGTAAGTACTCTCTTTGCTTGGCTGGCAGCAACATTTTTATAGTTTCTTACAGCATGTTATCAGAAATACAATGGATCAGTTCACAGTTGTTTTTTAATGGCTCATGTCACAAAAATAAAAAAAAATTGTTAAATAGAAAACCTGCTAGACTTTAAAAATACATGTTAAAAACTATGTCTTCATGGCATAGCTTGATTTATTGTAGCAGAAAGTATTCTACGGTACTTTTTTCAGCTGAGTCAACTGTGAATCCTCTAAATTCTGCTGCTACTTCCATGTTTCAGTCAGTTTTCTGTGGGTTACTAAAAGGTACACAAGTTTTCTATGATGTAACATAATACTGCAAAAAACCACTTAAGTGCCTAGTAAGACACAGGAAGTCTTGAAAGGTCTAAAAAGAGGAGCATGTTCATTAAAACTTGTGCATTCCTAAGTATATGGTTGTCTTAACTTTTGCCAGTAAAATTTACTAGCTGCTTATTGTTCTGTCTCTGTACACGTGCAGAAATTCTGCATTTGCAGAACTGAATGGCTCAACTTGTCTTGAATGTAAGCCTCTTTAACGTCATCAAAATACTCTTCCCTCAGCAGACTAATCCTGGAAATGTTTCCAGGGTTCAGAAATTCAGCCGCTCTTAACTGCAAGGCATTGCTGCAGTTGTAGTGATGCTTTTACACAGTAGCACAGCAGCTGGAGTGCTTTAACCCCCACTGGTAAGAAATTTGGATTATAATCCATCTTCAGAAAGGCTAAATTCAGTATGAGTCTTACATACCACATGGCCCCCATGTGTCTCCTAAAACATCTGAGAGGAAGTAAGATGGTTCTTAAAGAGTAGTGGCTTCTAAAAATAAATAATTTGGCAGTACAAGAGGGAATGTAGGACTTGTTGGTATTTTTTGAAGAAGTTCTATGTAATGCAGAGAGGAAACTCAGATTTAGTCTTTTCCAAGTGCATCTATTATTGTTGTCTATTTTCAAGTCTCTTATCCCTTCAATTCTTCCTTTTTCTGACTGAGTCATTGGACAGAAGGTCTGAACTGCTTGTTTTCACTCGCAAGGTTTGCCCCATCCTCACCCTACAACACTGTGGTAGTCAGAAAACTATCATCAAAGATGGCTGGTATTTGGTCACGGTCTTCCTCTAACTCCTGGCAGGGGCTGGGAGGGGAGGTTTAATTTTGCTGACCATTAAAAGTAGGAGTGTGAAATCACTGAGCTGCTGCTACTCAGGTGTAAAACTGCATGCATTCTTCAAGTGTGTCCACCTTGGAAAGAGAAATGGTGTGCATGTACTCTTTGGCATGCTACATATTATTTCTTGGCTGATAAAATGATATTGTGTGTATATATATATATTTAAACCAAATCTGCAGTATCTCAGTGATATGTTTTAGATTGGGTCAATAACTTTTTTGCATTTAAAATCAGGTGACTGAGAACAAAGACAACATTCATTTTACTTGTAACCTAAATGTAGCACAGAAAAGACATTTTAGTGTTTGGGCATTAAACAGGCATTTAAAACTATTTAGGAAAAAAACAGTTCATGAAACTTGACAGATGATTTATTTCACTTGAAGCTTCAAAGAAGGGATTTCTAGCTTCTAAAGGACCAATTGCCTGATAGATTGTCATGTACATCAAAGAAGCTTGTAAGAGTAAAAGGTAAACTGACAGGAATCAAATTCAAGTCTAACAGAGCTTGAATGATACTGTGTGCTTTTGTAGGGTAAGGCTCAATTTTTGATCTCCCTAGAGCAGTGACCTAGAATTTATCCATATCTTTAACATGCCCCAACATGATAGATGTTTGCTTATCATCAAAGACAGCTTTGTATAGATGAATCCTGCTCTGTACCTCCTTCTGCCTTCACCTCCTTTTTCTAAAAATGTCTACAACTCTGCAGGCCAGTGAGAAGTTCTCCTTCAGTCTGCAGTGATATTCTGACTTGATAAGATTTGTAAAACCCTACCATATGTGTAGGGGCTTATTGTAAGGACTACGTTTCTATTTCAAGCTTAGCATTGGAAATCTACCCTAATACATCTTAACATTGGGAATTCACCTCTGAACAAGACTTCTTCTGTCAGGATGTGAGTATTTAAAAAAAAAAATAAGTTCCAATTCTTTCAGCATTAAATAGAAGTGATTTTTTTTTCTTTTTTTTTCTTTCCAATAAAAAAATATTTGGAATTGAGTTGATAGCTCCATTAACATTTTTTGAGGCAACACTGGAGTTGAAGGTCTCTCTTTAGTAACTAAGCACAATTTTTTTTTTGCTTCTTTTCTTTTTCCAGTCTGTGATCTAATAAGAGTATTTTCATTTGCATTTCCTGTAACTTGTGCATTTTTAATTGCTCTTTTAGTATAAATTATCTATTCTAGTAACCCCATTACATAAAATACGTAAAAAGTAATTTTAATAAAGCTTCATGACACACTCCACATAAACACAGTTATAGCGGTGTTCTTCATACTTATTTAAATCCATCTCTTATTTAATCCAGTGATTTATTTGTTTGGGTTGGTTTGGGTTTTTTTTAATTCCCATCTTTGATTTCTAATTTTGATGACTTCTTAAATTTTATTTACAAGAATTTAATTCTTGCGTAGAAGGGATGTTCTTCTTTGACAAAAAGGTCTTATCTGTGTCTGTGTTTGTATAATGCATTTTAGGTAGTTTTTTCACGTCACTGCAAGTTAGACATATTTATCTTCTACAGCTCTTTTTTTCTGTTGTTGTTTTTTTAACTGTGAACATCAAAGGATTCAAGCTATAAAACCCTTTTCATTTTTTTAGCTTTTTCTCAGCAAATTGGTTTGGGAAACAGTGGTCCCCATCTTTACTAGTTTTTCTCCTTAAAAAATAAAACAAGTTAGCAACAATTGCTGATTTTGTCTCTTCCTCTGGTTTGGAATTCTTGGGGAAGCATGTGATCTGCTGCAATGCATGGGCTGTACCATTTGATGGCAGAACATGGTTATTAGCTCCAGTTGTGTGTGATTCAGCAAAGCTCTAATTGTTTTCTGTGCAACTGAAAATTTTTGCAGAAGATGGCATTTTCAATGCAAAAATAACAAGAGGAGTGACAGTGAATTAATACTAAAAAGCCATAGCAATGAAGGTTTCATGTAACTTGCCGTTATTCTGAGAAGAGGGTGTTGCTTTCCTAATCTAACAACTGTTTTCTCTCAGAAATACCAACACTTGATAACACTTTGCCGTTAGCTTTTTAGACGCATCACTTGCTCTCAACCCTCTTTGTAAATATTTTACACAAAAATTAAATACATAAGATTGACAGTGAAGGAGGTCAGTTTTTGTCTTGCCCAGTGGAGTTTTGTGTAAAATGGATGCATGATTTTTACATCTTTCAAACGTTATAGGTAACATGGAACTTTACAGGAATGGGACAGCTGCAAAAGCTATGTTTTTAGTGATCATCTGTCTTTTTCCTCAGTATACACTACAGGCATAAATTTTGTAAGGAGAAGGTTTGCCTGCCTCCTCCTAGTATTATATAACTTGTGTCACTGGGATATTTCCCTAGGAATTTCTCTGTTTTGATCCTCTTTTATTCTGTTTGTTTTATCTGGTTTATGGCTGCTAGAGATGAAAGTAATAAACATTATTAACTCAAAGGAATTCTGTCTTGTGCCTTTAACAAATTTGTATCTGTTTTGTATCATGGCTAATTATATATCTGAGATATCGAAATATCTGCAGTATAAGACCATGCTCTTCTGAATTTAAAAAAAAAAAATATTCTGATATTCTGGCATTTTATTTTAGTATCTGTGTTTTATTAGCATGTGCTATTTAGGCAAGTGCACTGAAAAGCATATGTCTTTACTCTGTGACTGCTGGTTTTGAAGTTTGGGGTTTTCTTCCCTGAAGAGAATTATATTATGACAGCTGTTTCAGGTAGCATCACATGCTTGATTTAAGAATGTAATAAGATTATGATGATTTATGAAATCATTATTAATTGAGCCACAAAGAATAGGTCAGAAGTTCTAAAATATGGTATCTTTTCTTGTGGGCACTGAATTCTTCTCTTGCCACTAGCGATTTGGGCTCATGATCGTGGCTGACTCACACCTCAAGTCATTCATGGGATTATTAAATTCCTTGCAGCTAACCATCTACAGAACTGTTAGCTCATACCTGGCAGTTACGTTGTTTACAGCAGTTTCAAGTTGAACTTTGAAAAATCGACTCAAGTGTACTGGAGAGAAAGAACTCAAAACCAAACAAACAAATGCAGAATACTAATAGCAGTTGTTTGTTAGAGTCCACTGCTGTGTTTTGTTCTCTTGTTTTAGTTGAG
This sequence comes from Phainopepla nitens, assembly GCA_013400175.1. NCBI lineage: Eukaryota > Metazoa > Chordata > Aves > Passeriformes > Bombycillidae > Phainopepla > Phainopepla nitens. Next base: position 1,097,656 of record VXBQ01014013.1, read on the forward strand.
CAATGAAGCCAGAAGCTCAGTCTTCTTTTTTTCTTGTACTGGGCACCCACATGCACAATGCTTTTCAGTTAGCATTTGCTCTACCCTCTTGGAGAGCTTGTCAGAGGACAAGCATCTTCTAATTCAAAGCAGCAAATAGATCTGTACTGGGAAATTTGTATATAAAACTACACCCAAAAAAAGGAAAAAAAACATGTTTCCTTTTCCCCCCATCTTTTGTAACAGTGTAAGAGTTTAACTGACTTTAACTGACCAAATTCCATTTTTAATGGTACATGCTGTGTATACAATGCTCTATTCAAAGAAATAAATTTAAAACAACAAAAAAATTGCATAAGAGCTTTATGCATGCCTAAAGTGTGTAGAGACAAATCCTAACAATCAGTCTATGGACTTGGCAGTCTCCAGGTTAGGACACTGTCTTTTGGAGGTTCATCTGACATCTGAGATGTCAGGTTACTCACAATTTCAAGCCACTGTTGCTTGCGGTGTGTAATGGCTTCTTGAATTTGCTTGGCTCTTCCTGAATTATTTATTAAATGCAGTCGAGCCACCTACAGTCTGAATCACTTGGATATCTTACTGGTCATCTCCTTAATTACTTGAGGTTAAGCTTTCACGTTCAAGAAAGTTCTTCTTGGGGTTAATATTCAACCTACTTTGTACTGAATTCCCATTTGTAACCAGGTTTCCGAATGGAATTACCAAATTCCAAATAAGTGTAAAATTACTTCCAAAATCTCACGTCTACTACTGCCTTATCCAGAGCAAAGAAAGAATAGGATCTCGCCACTACCTTGAGGGCAGAGTTCTGGGGGTGGATTTTTTTAGTGTAGGCATCATCTCAACAGCTTTCCTGGTGCTTGAGTTTGTTGACCTTGTGGAAAACATTAGAGACAAGTGTATTTACAAAAGGTGGTTTTATTTTAGATGGGTGGGGAAGAGTTGAGTCTTGAATTAGACTAGAAAGCTATTTACAATGGAGAGTGAATTTGCATAGAAAGATTGTATGCTGTTTTTCCATGGTAATTACCTGCTTAGATTTGCCTGGTCTTTTTCCTCCAGCTGAAAGAATGGATTTTAAGATTTAACTTTTCAGATTACTTTCAAAGCTACTTTGCTTAAGGTGCTTGTAAGATCACAGGACAGGGTTCTTCGGTACTTGTATTGGATTATTTTTATCTAGAGAAGTTCAATGGTAACAATTTATGGGAGGAGCTCAGCACAATCAGGGTGTGATATGCCGTAAGTATTTGTTTCAAATCTCTTGATTCTGTTCCTACCATAATTTTTTTTTAATCCCTGTTGCATATTTGACAAATTAAACAAATGCCACCTGTTTCTGGAACTCTGTTGTTTCTTGACTTCAAGAAATGAGTGATTTTATGCTAGTGCTGGGATCCTGTCAAGGCTTCAAAACAACATCTGCCCCAGAAAGTGAAGGTTGGCATTCTGTCGGTCGAGCCCAGAGCTCTTGTCCTTGCTTTGGAAGGGCAAATGAGGCTGACAAATCAGGAAACAAAATAATGGTGCAGTACATGTTTATCTGTTCAGGAGGAAAAGGTAAAATAAGATCAACAACACAGTCCTTGTTGTTTCTTTTTCTCTTGGATACCTATCAGAAGGCTGTTGGAATTAGCATGCTCCATTCTCTTGTTGACCTTAAGATGAGTATTCAAATGAAAAAACTGAATTGGGGTGGCTGATGCAGTTACTGCCATTTCTGTTTGTCCTACCTTTCTTCTCTGTCAGGAGTAGCTGGCAGTAGGCGGTCCCTTGAGTTCCTGCAGTTTGCATCCTGGTGTACTAACAGAAGCTAAAATTCATGATAGTTCATTTTATTGTGTTGGAATGCAGACTGTGGTGTCTCAGATACTGCTTGCCTTGGAGCTCCTACTGTGCGCAGAAAGAGGTTGAGGCAAGCAATGGACAAGAACAACTTTGTTGTCCTGGTGCATTCTGCTAAGGAGTTAAGATGAGTCAAAATTTGATCTGAACAGCTGAGTAGATGAATGGACAAGTCCATGCCACTCACAGAGCAAGATGAAGTAGCTTTTGTGTCTGTCATTGATATTTTGATCTTCTGGATTCTTGAAGGTGTATTCTACTTTATTGTCCTCCTTCCATGCCTTCAACATATCTCTTTTCCCCTCCTTTGTCACTTAACTTCATTATTTCTAGATTTGGACATCCCAGTGGAAGTACAAATGCCTATGGAGAGACAACCTGAGGACTGGAGTGCTGCTTCATAGACTTATTTTGAAAATAATGAGCTTGTACTGTTGATGCATATAATACACTTCAAGTAAAATGGCATAACATTTTAGATTTATATAGTTATAACATTTTAGAGCTATTTTAGAGCTATTATTACGATATTTTAGAGCATACCTCTTGAGAAATAGAAACTAATTTTCAAAACCAGACAGTAGTCTGATCAACTCAGCTTTGAGATACTCATCTTCCGGTTTGAGCAAGTAAGGTAAAGAATTCATACCTTCTGAAATGAAAATGCTTCGTAGAGTTTAAAGTTTTAAGCACAGGAACTTTTTCTTCCCTTTGTAGGCCTAAATTCAATTAAGCAATTATGGCAAACCTAACATCTGTTCAAGTATTTGGTGATATTTTTTCTAACCTTTTCCACTATTCAAGCAATAAATGCACAAAACTTTAAAAATCAGAAAAACAGTATTAATGATTCTTGGTTGCATTCTGAATATATTGCATTTGCTTTTACCTCCCCTATTTCAGCACTCATAAAGAGCGACACACAAAAAAGGTTTGTACAGCTGGGAGGATTAAAATATCGGGGTTTTTTCCTTCACTTAAAGTATGGATGGGCCTCTGAAGAATTGGGGATTGGAAAGCCTGAAATGTAGTCATAATTACTTCTAATTCCTTTGTTTTTTGAATGCTATGATAGAATATTACTTTTGCAGTTTACCATTGCTGCAAACAATGTTGTACATTGCTCAGTGGTTGTTTTCCATGTTGTCTTGTAATTCAGCTGTTCAAAAAAACTTGAGCTTGATGCAGCAATTTTTATCTTAGAATGAAAGATTTGTACTCATAGTATATTTATATCACAACTCTTTCTCTGGGATGGGGGAGGGAAAGCAAGAGAGGATTGTAATCTGATTGCATCAGAATCCATCTTTGAACTTAACTATTTCTGAATATTCCATGGTTTTTAGAGCTGTTCTTCCTCTAACATGTGATAGGATATCAGTCAACTGTGGCAAAGCCAGAGCTGTTCAAGTCAAAGGTTAATGGTCAATTTAGCTGAGGTAAAGATTAATTGAATTAAATGAACTTCTATGGTATGCTGTTAGTTTTCAATAGGGGCCAATTCAAGCTGCTATTTTAAAAAAGTAGGTCTCCAGCAGCACTTTATGATCACTTCATACCTCTTAGACAGAATTTGATATATTGAATATTGTTCCCCACACTCTGCCGAGTTCTGCAGCTGTGGAGCTCAGCCCCACTGCTGTGCCTGTGGCTCCATCAGGTGAAAAGAGAGGTGAAAAAAACCTGATTTCTCTTTGGCAGGCACGATAATGCAAAACCCCATTTTGTAGTGTGGCGTAGAGATGCAGTATTTCTTAATGATCACTTATCTGAACCCTTATCTCTTTATTCTACGAGAACATGGCAGAAATGGTGTATTTGTTGTGACTCGTCCCAAAAGCCTCCACCCCTTCACAGAACTGTAGATGAAAGGAGGGAGACAAGAAAGGAGTTAGCCATTTGTAGACAGGTTTTGATATAGTGCTCTGTGTGAGCATATGACTGCTTGAGAGATCCTTCTCATGTTCCTAAGAAAATGGAAGAAATTATTTAGATGATTTAAAATGTTTTTGCTGGCACTCCAAGATGCTATGTTTCAGGAAAGGTGCTGTAGTAGAGTGTAGAATAAGCTTTTTCTATCACATCTCTGCCATGTTGAAGAATTCATGCTACGCAAGATAGATAAATTTTCCAAATTAAACCATGTATTTTCAAAATCTGTACTGCTTTTATAAATAGAGTAGAACACTAACACAGGGTAGATGTGCAGCTGTATTTTTAATAAAGTTTTTAAAGTGTAATGGTGGTAGTGGAATTACTCTTTGATGTGGGTTTGTTTTTGTTTTGTTTTTACATACATGCTGTGGGATAGACAGGCATTATGAACTTTAAAAATTTTTCAGGACTCTCTGAAGTGTTTTGCCCTTGCTTGATCTTTTTAGAATTTTCTGCTTGTATTTGCTTTGTGAGGTTCTGCATGAGTAGGGCATGGCAATTTACGATATTAAGTCAAGTGATTTTTTTTATTAAAAATGTATAATGGCGTGTCTTCAGGTTATCTCTCCAAGTATTGTGTTTGACAGGTGCTGATAGGAAATCTGGGAATTCTAGATAACCTGACTTTCTTGCAAATCTTCTTAGTTTGTATATAAGCATGTAGCTTTCTGTGTAGACCTCTTTTGAGAGGTAGTGGAATGGAAGGTGTAAATGTATTGGCTCAAATAATTGTTTTAACTTCCGTACAAGGCTTGCATTTGTATATTTAAATTTTTGTGACATGATAGCTACTTTTTATAGCAAAGAATTCTCAAATATGATACTGTTTGTAACTGGATTTAGATGGTTACCCTGACAGAGTTGTTTTGTTTTGTTTTGTTTTTTAATGAGGAAAGGATTTTTACTTATAATAGCGACCGTGCACTTTATGCTTTAAGTATGTTTAGGAAAAAACTTCAGAAAATACCTTGCTATATTTGCTCATTAAGTTTTGCAAAGTGAAAATACTCTTGAGTTAAAATTGCCTCATATGGTATGTACATGTCATATGACATACATGTCATGCCTCATATGGTATGTCCTGCCAAACACATCTTGCAGAGCTTTGGGTTTCAGTTAAGCTCAGATCTTGATTTGGTGCCTTCTGTGGTTCTCATATTGGCCTGCAGTGTGAGGCACAGGTGTGTGATGCTCAGGCAGGAGGTTCCATTCTTACTGTGGAATTGCTGGCCTCATCTGCTGGTTTGTCTCACCTTTCTAGTGTGAAATGCTTGTGCCTGGTATATGGCCTGCAATTGAAGAGCTTTAAAACTTTGTGGGGAGCACTGCCTGTAGACATACAGGGATCAAATGCCATAAACCAGGGGAGGTCAAACAGGGAGACTGTTGCTGAATATCTGATAGTTTCATTGTTGGTTTTGTTTTCATGGGGAATTGCAGCACTTATTACCATCTCTCTGTTCTAATACTGTGAAGAGCCAAAATGCTCCCAATTATGATTTGGAGAAAAAACTACCACTGACTTTACTCTTGAGTTTACAATGCCTTAACTCAAATGAAATAGAGAGAACCCTTGGGGTTTTTTTACTTTTAGTTAAATGTGTTTGAGTAGCTGTGCCCGGATAAAATTCTCTGCTTGTCAGCATGTAGTGGAACATGTGATCATATTTGGAGAACAATACATAGACCTTGAAGCATAAATTTAGGCATAAAAGGCTAATTTTGTCATTTTTGTTGCTTATTCATTTGTGTAATTTCTTTGCAGAAGCTTTAAAACAGGTGGTTTTTTATCTCTGTCTCTTTGCTGTTGTCATATTTTTTCTTCCTGATCTATAATTAATTTTTTGGCAAATTTGGATTTCTTTATGTGAGGTAGCACACTTATTTTCAGTAATTAAAAAAATTTGGCAAAATACCTTTCCTGACAGTTCAAGGAGGGAATTGCTGCAGAAAACAGTTACCACTGAAGATCCTTCAAAATCTGAAAGATCATGGTAGTATTTGATGAAAAAAGCCTTGGATTAAGCCTGCAGATTAGTTATGGAGCAAATAGTAAGAATGTTCATTTATTGAGTCTGAAATAGCTTCACACTGTCTGCTCTAAAAATGTCTTGATTTTTTTACAAGAACAGTACAGACCAGACAGGGTTGTCTGTGCCTTAGTGTGCCTTACGATGATGGAAGTCTTCAAGGAAATTTGTAGTTATTTGGATTGTAAATTTAAACCACTGTCTTCTGGCAGAAATCACTGTCACTTTGAGAGTGTATTTCCATGCTGAGGTATGTTGATGTAATCTTCAAACCTCTACATTTGAATTTTTTTCGTCCTATGTCTTTTACTACTAAAAGTGCATTTCATTGTATTATAGGAAGGTCCAAATAGCTTTTTTTTTTTAGTCTTCTTGTGGAGGCTGTGGTAAATGTACACAGAAAATAGGAATGCATAAGGTCCTTATTACAGATCCATAAAACCTGATACCTGGATTAGGAAGGTAAGAGAAACCAAATGGAGAGGATAAGGCAGCAAAATAATAGTTTTCCAAATTTAAAATGAGATTGAAACCCCATGAAGAAATGAACCATTATCTTGATATTCTAACTTCTTTTTTTTCACAATGGAATCTTCTTACATAATTCATCTCTTGATGCCAATACTCAGCTTAAAGTTAAAGTGTATCTGACACTCTGCAAGCTTGAAAACTGGAATTTACATAAATACCTAACTGATATTATCTTAAACCTTAGCAAAAGAAAGCACTTGCTACATTTCCTTTATTATCTTGGGAATGATACTCAGAAGGGGGCAAAATAACTAAGATAAACATGGATTTCAAATTCTGTACTCCTCTCCTATTTTGTCATCTTTTCTGCTTTCCCAGTAAATATTACGTACGGTACAGAGCTCAGTCTTCCACGCTGAAGTTTCTCAAAAAAAATGTTCCCATTTGGAAAGCGAGGGAAGATGACCTCGGGTAGAAATAGCAGAAGAAATAACAGTAGGTAAAGAAAATAGAAAACCTGAGCAATAATTGGGAATCAGACATAACAGACATATGTCTTCTTGTCCAAATATAGCTTTTGTGAAAATGTGTTTTAAAAATAAAACCAACAGCTGTTTTCTATAGGAAAATGTTGCAATCATCTTGCACTACTGTTTTTTAAATTATGTTACAAAGGTGCTCCAGCCTAGTCAACATTAGTTATAAAATGCTTTGACACTAATACTCTGCTTAAAGTTCAAGGACATTCGACGTTTTTCACAATTTGCATAAATTATTCATTATTTCTGTTTATAGACTATGGGGTTGATCCTTCAGCTTGTTCCCATTGGGCTCAACTGTAATTCCCTTTAAAGCTCTAGGTAATTGTGCACTTTTTATGTTGTATAGGCTTAATTCAGTAGAGAAAATAGGAGAGAAAAAAGGATCAATAACAAATCAGTCCAGCTCGTGGCTGTGGTAAAGGAAACCTCTGTTGTATAAAATAAGGCACCATTTAAATTCATCGCCGACATATTGGAAGACCAAGATAATGACAGGCTTTGGGAGTCTTTTTTTGAGACATCCAGTTTAGTTACTTACTGATAGACATTACAGATCCACTGTGGCTTTAACAACATCTGCAACTCTTCTTGAGTAGAAATCACTGAGAAATGATGATTGTCTCTTCATATCTGTTGTGGCCTGATGGTGGTACTCTGTAATGTTTGCTTTTTCTGTCTGAAGGGAAGCTTTCTGTGGCTGCTCTTGTCCTACCTGCTGTACCTCCCCATCACCACTACCTCACATAATTTTTCAATATATCTTAGTCACAGAAAGAAGGATGGAAGTTTTATTTGCTGTTGATTTTTGTTGAAAAACTGCTTGTCGTGGCTGCAGTTAATCATTAAAAGCTCTGGAAATACAACTGTGTATTAACAACTATTTAATAATATAATTTTTTAATTTTAGATTTGGGAAAGAAAATCTCCCAGCCTTCATGGATCTTACATTTATTCTGGTTTCTCACGGAAGTCTAGTAAACAATTGTTAATAGAAAATTTCCTTATGGGCCATTGGTCAATCTTGAATTCTGTTTCAGTGATATATTATTTACAGGGAAAAATCCCCTTCTAGACTTTAGCTGAAGTTCATGCTCAAACATGAATTTGGGCCTGCTATAGCAAGTCTGTGCTAGGTATGACCAGTTCTGGAGAATGTACTTGGCTGACCTTCCTGCCAAAGAGTACTGGGAGCAATGTACAGCACAGTCCTGGCAGTTCCTCAGTCAGATCAGGAAGACACAAGGAAACCTCTGACAGTCTTGCTCGTTTTTGCCTTTCATACAGCAAGGTGTCATAAGAACATGTGATGTATATCTGTATGTATTATTTTTTCCATCCAGGCATTCACATATCTGAAGATAATGGTGGCATCTGCTCATAATGCTATAAAATCTTGTTTTGTGTACTTTAGAGTACATAAAAATTGTCTATGCATCATTTAAGACTGAATGCATAAGTGGAAATTAAAGCAACAGTCCACAGAAAAGAACATTCAGTTGTATTGGCTTCCACAGTCGCTCTTAATTTCTGTCTTGGGTTGAACATTACCTTCCAAACTTGGTTTTATGTCTTTCAGTTCGGTGTTGGTCATGCAAAACTATTATATGTGCCATTCACTTCGTCAGCCTTTTCACATTGAATGTAGATGATGTCATATCTATTGCATGTGACATTTAGTGGTACAGTGTAACACTGTACTCTCAAATATTAAGCTAAGGTTGATAGAATACCTTCAGTAATTTCCACAGACATGCTATTTTAGTGATATATTCTCTACACAAGTATATCGCAAAAAGTTCATAAGATTTATTATGTGCATATTTTTTTGTATGAATAACTGGGTTGATTTCAATGCAGTAAACCAGATTTGTCGAATGTAAATGAATCACATTTTTAATAAAGCATTCTATAAATTCACGTAAACTAATTTTTATCCTTTTTTCTTCTCCCTCATTCACTCAATTCTGCATCAAAATTCAGTTCCTTTTTAATATGTGAGTGTAGTTCTTGGTGGAGCTGTACCATGTTTTTGAAATGATAGGGATTTTGGAAAAAAAAAAAGAATGTTGTTGATCTACACCATTAATGTTTAAGCTGTTGGTACTGTTAGTTTGTTTCTTTATGAAGCAAATTAATTAAAAGACTTCTCAATTAAAAGTAAAGAGAGTAGCTTTCTTTTTTTTTCCTTTGGTGAATAAAATAATGGGAGCCCTTTTTCCTGAACAAGGGAAATTTTTCTACCCATTGTTGTTGTGTTGGGAACACTCCAGAGAGAGCAGCTGGCAACCTGTTGTGATTGTGATGAATGAGACCACAAGTGTACATCTGGGTACACATGCAATTGTTTTTGCTTTTTGGGCATTGCTTTTCAAAGGCGTCATTTCCGTCATGATACCAAATATATCTTACGAGTCCTTTTGAGTAGCCCCTAAATAAAAAGCAGATTGTAAAACTGTTGGGATTTTTAAGTTAATATCACCTAATGACTTAGAATAAAATATTGAGTCAGCACTTCATTTTTCTTTTAATGGCCCACCAATAACAATAACTCTTTATGAAAATAACTAAAGATATTTAATATGTTAGGCTGCATATTGTACTTCATATTATTGGTGTGTTTTCAGAATGTATCTCTTATCAGCACATTCCCATGACATTTCCTCTTGCAAAATACTTGACTCTTCTTCCTCCCACCCCCTTTTGGGTTTACAAAGTTCACTTTAATTCTTCTGTGTCTATTCTGATTAAAAAGAAGTGGATTTAGAAGAATGGTGTACCCTTACTAAGAAAAGATTGTGAGGCTGATGTGTAATGCCTGAGTGTCATGACAGACAGTGGACTGCATCTGATACAGACGGGTCTGATTTCTAAATCTTCTGGTTTCCAACTACACAAAAGCACCTCAAGTTATTATTGTTGAAATATCTGTTTGTTTCCTGTTGAGAGCTGTGAATCCAGAGATAGAAGTGTGTACCCCGTGCCCAGGGTTTGTGCTGAGATCCCGGTGAGGGTTCTAGTTGCGGGAGGGAAGGAGGCCCCTGCGCAGATCCCCAAGGTGCCCAGTGCCCTGTGGGTGAATTGCCTGGAGGCCTCGCTCCCCTCGGTGACCTCTGCAGCGTCCCTCTGTCTGCCCAGCCCCAAACTGAGGTGAGGCAGAGCTGTCGTCCCTCTGCAGCCAGAGGCCTCTGTGGGAAAAGGGGGGAGAAAAAGGAAAAAGGGTACACTGGGAAAAGAGGAGCCAGGGCTCTCTTTCCTTCCCTTCCCCCTCCCACTGCAGCTTCCAGCACAGCTGAACTTCTCTAGGGACAGACCCTGGCTTTTAATGAGGCCACAGAGCGGGGGCTGTATGGGAAGAAGGGTGTAACAATGTGAAAGATCAGTACTGCAGTACTCAGGGCTATTGTAGGAGAGCTGGCATGGGTAAAAGCCTTTCTCGATGTAGGTGATGGCGTTGCAAGGACAGAAGAACCATTGGGGTCACCAGAGATGTCCATGCTGCAGAACTCTTGTGTACTGGGTGTGCATCCTTCACTATGCTCTGAATAACACAATGCGCAAGTTCTCCCTGTGCACCTCCTGAGCTTGGGAAGGCTGGATGTATGGATGGATGTGGATGTTAGGCAGCAAGCATCAGAGGTGTAGTCAGTTTTGATGTGAAGGTGTCTCTGCAATCAAAGTCTCACAAGATCAGGTGGGTGGTTTGTCTTAGTGCTGCTGAAGAGTGTAGATTCTGTGTTCTTAGTGAAACTTTGACCTTTATAGTTTTCCCCAAAGGTGTGCCACTGGGGAGGAAGAGATGGAGACAGTTTCTCAGTCTTTAGCTGAGGCACTGTACAGGTGACAGACTAGTACCTTTATATGAGTGTTAAATATTGAGGAAAATCTTAACTTGCACGCTTACAGAACATATTTTATATGCATTTTTTCTGTGGCTGACCTGAATTTATTTAAATCCTAAGCAAATGTTTCAGCTTCAAAACTAAAAAACTCTCTGGTTCTTGAAATTCAAAAGATGAATCAAAAGCTTCTCATACTGGTTTTGCGTTGTGCATTTCTTTTATACTCCTCTTCCTCTCCCCCCTCCACTCCTCCACATCCTCATAGTTTAGTCATGTCCGTCTGGCTAATTGTTTGTTTAGTTTTTAGCATTTCATATTGGGTACTTAGATATCCTTGAGTGTAACACTCTCCAGATTCCTAGTCAGGTATAACCAGTCAGTTCATCATCCTATTTCTATACCTGTTTGTTCGGGGTTTTTTTTCATAGGGTATTATGAGCTAAGAGATTGATTTAATTCAGTGTATATCAAATGGAAATTCTTGATATCGACATAACTGGCAAAATCTTCTGGCGCTTATGTTCTCAGGGAAAAATATTACAGGAAAAGACCCGAGGCCCAAGTAGATGGATGTTTAACTTACCAGGTATATTTGGACTAAACCAAGAACTCATAATAGGAAAAAAAGAATTTGTCAGCAAACAATGGCTTAGAGGTCAAAATATGCAAGTATAACATCATAGTTGCAAAAAAAAAAGCTATGTAATTTCTTGCCGAATAAATTGGAACAAACAGCAGAGTGTTCTTCAGCTGTAAAAGTTAACAGAGAGAAAGAAGAATGCGAAGGTGACCTCTGCAAGGTCTAGATGGCATAAAGGATAGAAATTATTTGTGACTGGTCCAAAAAACCTAAGTAGCAGTTCATGAATGCAGACAAGGCAGTCAAGGCAAGCAATATATGAGTTCCTTCTTAAAGGATCTGTTTCAGTACTTCCTAGAAAATGTGCTTATTTCCTTAAATCTTTTGGAGGAGTTGAGAAGGGATAAAGCCATATTATTGGAGACTGACAGAAAAAACATTTAAGATTCAAATATAACTAAGAGGCAGAGTTCTATTAGCATACCGTCAGCACTATATGTTGATTAATTGTGAGGAATTATTCAATCCTGTTCTTTTGAGAAAATCTGAGTTTTGTTTCCATGTTTGTTTTTTTACTTCTTCCAAAATGATTGAGATTGCCTCAAGTTTATTGTGAGAAAATGTAGTGTTTAGCAATCTGTATTCTGAGATCAGAGCTTTAAACCACAAAATGTAGCTTCCTGCCATTGGTAGCAATTACTGCTAGTTTCATCAGGAGACAGTAAAAACAAATACTTAACTGTCTTCACATGATCATTCTCTGGGATTGTTGCCTATGGGATTGTGATGCTGAATCTTAGTAACCCGTATGCCCTTGAGAAAGTAATACAAATGGAAAGAAAGATTTTTCTAGACAGGTTTGTACCACATGCTTACATGAGAATGAAGTCTTAAGAGTTTTCAGGATGTTTTCCTCTTTCATGCCCTCTTTTAGGGGTTAATTCTTGTATTATGTCTCCATTGACTCTCCTTCAGCCCTTTGACTTCTATTTGAAAACAGTTTTGAGCAAAGGCTCTGTCACAGTTGTAACAGAATTCAAAGCTTATAAATCAATCATCTGTTTGGGTCACCTGAGACCTTGTTCTTGTAAAACATAAAGCCAAAGAGCAGTTAAATCGAAACACTTGTCATTTCTTCTAAAATGTTGAGTTTCATATATTTACCCAAATATTTTTCATAGTTGCAACTACAATGCAAATACGTGTTCTCCCACCTTAGTGAGAGAAACTCAATTCTTTTCTTGGCATTTCTACTCCTAGTATGCTAAAGTGAATTTTGTGGCCGAAAGCAGAATTCTTGTGTTTTGAGACTGATCTTTCCATGTTTCAGGAAATTCAGTTTTCCATATTCCATTTAAAAATTATTTTTAAAATGCATGTGACTCTTAAGATTCAAGTTCTTTTTGTTTGCTCTTAACCTACTGCCTGCTTTAGTCTGTTCTCATTTGAGGCTACTGATTACATTGCAGTGTAAGAGCAATATTTGATCACTGTAGCTTCAATCCAGATAATGGACTCACCTGTTCTTAAAATCTCATTTTAAGCAGAATGTTCTTTTCCTTTGTTTTCCTTTCAGCCCAGTCATTGAAGGAGTTTGCTCGGCTCCTGATTGCTGTTGAAGAGGAGAGAAGACGGCTGGTAAGTTTGCTGGCAGCAGTCTTGCATCAGACCTCTCCCTGAGTAAAATAGTGCAGTTCTTTCTATTCTCCCAGAAGTGATTTTTCTTTTTGAATTTTATTTGTATGGTAGAGGTTAAGTATTTCATGAGAATTATTTGGAATTCTTATGCAAAGCAGAAATGTACTAGCACAAACTGCAGCAATTTTTAATAAACTGTTCAACCAAAGACTTTTGATTGATTTAAAAATTTTTTTCTCTCAGTTTGCTCCCCGACCGAAAATAAACTTTGAATGCTGGTGTACCTTTCCGTTCCTGCAAAAAGCTTATCCTGGAGACATAGATCTGTATTTAATGAAACACTCTTGAGTATTGTCCAGTGAATGTATGCTAGTAATCCAAGAATATGATAGGTGATAAGAAGAGAAAGCAAATTCATCACCCAAGAGAAACTCTTGTAGAATACATTATGGATCAGACTTGCCAGGGTCATCCATTGATATGGTTTCCTTATGCCATTTGAATCTGTATTTGCATTGATTTTTATATTTTTATTCAAACATAGCTTTTTTAAAGAGGTTTTAAGTGTATTTTTATGCAACTATTTAAAAAAAAATCCAGGTAAGCAATGAAGCTGTTTTTGTCGTTCCTTGGGACTCAGTCATGAATAAAGGAGCAAGCTAAGAATTAACATCAGTAGGATTTTTAAATATCATGAAAGTTTAACCAGGTCTAATTCATCCAAAGGTTATGTCTTTTCTGGTTTTCCTTCCTCTTATGGGTACTTAGAACATTGAGGCAAGGCTTTTATGACTCAGATTGGAACAAATGTACTAATTCAGAAAGAAGTTTATATAAAGTTGTCTTATCCTAGAAGTAAACTGCCATAGAATTGCTCTCCCACTATTTCTATTTAGATAAATATTTTAAAATGGCAAAGTCATAATATTTATTTAGTACAGTTACATAGCTAATATCACCTAAGTGTATAAAAGTATAAATTTTTTCCTGGGTAACTGGATGATTGAGGGGACTGTTCTATACTTACCACCTTAAAAGCTGGTTGGCAGAACATTTATTAATTCCTTAGTTAAACAGTGTTTTTAAGTTAATAGCTTTCCAGCTTAAGTTAAAGATTGTTACGAGCTATTAGGAAAAAAACCAAAACAATGAATAGGTGAGGGTTTTATTTTTCAAACTCATTAGTCTTTCATAATATGTACAAATAATTTCCTATTGTTTTCTCTCTGTTTTCCTCTTTTTTTTTTTTCCCCCTCAAAGGAGTCACTACTGTTTTAGCTTTTAGAAGTTTGTGGCATCTCTTTGGTTTATAATTTGATCTTGCCATACAGTGGTTTTGTAAAAGAGGTAGGAAGGTCTTCTGCATAAAAGAAGGAAAAAAAATTTAATATTATTAAGGGAAAAAGACCATCCAGATGGAATGATACATTTTGTTGGATATCACTATGATTTCCGTGGGAATGCGTGGATTGTACAGCTGAGTGTGGTAGGTTGAGCCTGGCTGGATTAGCAGTGCCCTCCAAAGCTGCTCTGTCACTGCCCTCCTCATGTGGGCAGGGGAGAGAAAATACAAGGGCAGGCTCATGGGCTGAGGTAAGGGCAGGGAGAGATCACTTGGCAATCACTGCCATGAGCAAAACAGACTTGACTTGGGGAAATCTGTTTAATTTAACGACAATCAAATCAGAGTAGGGTAAAAAGAAGCAAAACCCAAATCTTCAAGAAACTTCTTTTGTCCCTCCCTTCTTTTGAGGCTTTACTTTAATCCCAGTTCTCTACCTCCTCCCTGCCAGTGGCACAGGAGGGCAGAGAATGC